>OZ010738.1:54072679-54672679 GCA_963932295.1 Tipula lateralis
ATTCGAAATACAAAGCAAAAAATTAAACGTCTTGACAAATTTATTCTTAACTATAAGTGCAAGGTTGGGGTGACCTTAACCTTTTGAATTATATTTTGGAACTCGTGTAATTGTTATACTTCAGGCCATGAATTGAAATATATTATTATAAACAGTACACATTTCTTTCAAGAGGCTTCAGTTTCAAATTCTACAGGAGGGAGGGCACGATCTTATATATTATTACGATTCACGGATCGTATTCGGATCATTGATGCCCCAGACGTTATTTGTCACAATAACTTCAATAAATTGTGAAAGGTTAGCCATTTGCCACTGGTGGGACTATGACACAAGACTTCACTTCACTTAAACACTTTACTGGATAAAATATTACTTCTTCTTCAAGACAAGTCAGTTGCCACTGATGGGGTTATGGTTATGACACGAGTCTTCACTACAATTTATCACTTTAAGACCTCACTGGTTAAAATACGACTTTTCATGTAAAAACCATAACAGCTAAAGAAGTACAATCGATCATTAATCACTTCTCTTTATATAGTTAGTCTGAAGACCTCTATGGAGCTTGATCGATTTAACCACACTCTGAAAGAGAAAATATGGAAAATGTTCAGCTTTCATGGATCATGTACAAAAACAATCAAAATGCTCCCCATAGATGTTCAAAATAAACTAGTGGAACAAAGACTCCTAGAGTGTTATAGGCCACAGATTGATGTAAATACAAGATTGGGGATAATGTTAGAATCAGTAAGATTTTAAGGTAGACAAATTGAATTTTTGCCAATAAAAAATAAATATAGCAAAATAAATTTGAATGTTTGCCAAATTAAATTTTTTAGGTCAGTGACTGCAGATGTTAAGGTAGGTCAGTGGCGTCGTATTAATGAATGTCAACGTCGAGGTCGGTCGGTGATGTGACATCGTCAACGCGGTGAATGTTGGGGTATGTCAGTGACGTCATACCCTAATCGCTGTCAATGTTGAGATATACCAGTGACGTCACACTTCTATCGAGGTCAAAGTATCCTACTTTTTTAAGAGATTTATTTTGATACCAGATTTAAAAGTTCGGATATATTTTTTTTAAGGATATATGTAAAGAGCCAGGTTTATGACAATGAAATACAAAATACTTGACAACATAATTTCTAGCGTCTAAACTCAATGACGAATGAATATTTTCATAGCGGTTTGTTTTATTAGAAAGAGTGTACAATACCATTAACACTGGAACACAATTTCATTCAAATGACTTCCGTATGGCTGGCTTTACAGTACCCTATTATGTCCACCCAATTTTGGTTTGATCATTCAAGTCTTGGGTATTCTAGTATATGGTTAGCGTAACCCTTGTCATTAACGGCTCCCCACAAAGAAAAGTCCAACGGTGCCAAAATGAGCTTTGTCAGAAATGATGATTTTTCGGTAAAACTACTCAGTTTGGATTAGCTCCTGCACTAATTGAACTTTGTATGTCTTGATAAAGAGGTATTAATGACCAAATTTTTGTCACAGAGCTGCGTGAAATATTTAATTCTTTAGTTGATGTTGATGGATGCTCCGATACATTCTGAGCTACAACTGCTACGAGCTGTAAATGCATGTGGACGTGTTAGTTTATCCAATAATAATCCAGTTTTCTTACAGGTTTGATAATATACTCACTACTTAGTAATTATGGAGCACAAAAATGTATCTAGGCCTAAAACCAATCAAAGTTTCGATTTAACAGAGGTTGACTCGTCCGGACACAAACAAAAGCAGATATATTTTTAAAGATATATTTATTTATTTTTTATAAATAATAGATATATTTTTTCCTCCTTCTTAAAGTTCAGTTGTTTAACCATCTAATGTTTGGGTAATGGATACAGTAAGCCATTTGAATGTTTGCCAAATAATTTTTTTTAGGTTAGTGACTCTGCAGATGTTAAGTAGATCAGTGACGTTTTATATCTACGTAGGTCAACATCGAGGTTGGTCAGTGATGTGACATCCTAAACACGGTCAATGTTGGGGTAGGCCAGTGACGTCACGCCCTAAACGCGGTCAATTTTGAGGTAGAGCAGTGACGTAACATCTCGATGGCTACCGTACTTTACTACTAATTACTAAGAGATTAATTATGTCACCAGATTTAAAAGCGCGGATTTATTTGTAAGGGAATATGTAAAGTGCCAGGTTTATAGCAATGGAATAAAAACTGTCAAACGTTTGCAATTTAATTTGGTTCTACCATTAAGATTGGAACACAATTTCATTCAAATGACCTCCATGGTTGGTTTTATAATTCCTCATTCTGTCCACTCAATTGTTCAGAACATTTTCGGTTGTTTAGGCTCTAATATCATCAATGGAAACTTCGATACGATCTTTCAAGCGTAACCCTTATCCTTAATCGCTCACCACGAAGAATTGTTCAACGGTGTTGAACTTTGTATGCCTTGTGAAAAAGTTCAATAAGTACAGTTGAACTTTACACATAATTTAGTTTATGTTGATGGATCCTCAGACATATTCTGAACTACGGCTATAATGTTCTCGGCTGTACGAGCTGCACACGTGTTGGTTTGTCAACCAGTAAACTAGTTTTCTGTCATAACATGAATGTTGCAGGTGTTGCTACACCCGAAATAACCGATAGTTGAAATTTTAAACGCTAGATGGCTCAGACATTAGTAAGTATAGGGCACAATAATGTATTTAGGCCTCAAATCAAACAATGTTTCGATTGAACAGTGGTTTCCTCGTCCGGAGACGAACTAGTAGATATATTGTTAAACGATTCCTCATTCTTATAGTCCATTTGTCCTACTATCTAATATTTGGATACAGTAAGCCATTCAATCTGCTTCAGGCTAACAATGCAACCTTATTTATTGTTGACTTCAGGTCGATTCTGTTATATATCGTTTAAAACCTCATTCACATTTTGTAATAGTTGACGGTGATCAACAAAAGATCTGTCTATCAATATGTCGTAGATGCTAATTGTTTATCAAGCCGAGTATATTAGAAATATAAATTAATAATTCCAAGTATTAAATAATCAATCAGTGTTGGCACGCAAGCATAATATAAATTAAATAAAACATTTAAACATAATCAACATAAATACCATAAATATTTAATTTCTTAATAATTGTCTTTCACACTTCTTTTGATATTTCTTCTTCTTTGGTATTTACAACCAAACATACATAAATTATTATTTATGTAACAATTTGTTGTTGTTACTGTTTTAAATCTCTATTTCTACTCAAAACTTCTTGATGCATGTTTGACATGGATTTATTAGTTGAGGATTCAGTATGTTGCTATCGAGTATATCGAACATAAAATCGGAACATTAAACACATGTTACACACCCAATCTATCTGTAGAAGTCTTAAAGTTTTTAAATGTATCAAGGTCATGGTTATATATCTGTGGTTCGTTTTTGGAAAGCAACGCAAATTGTCAAGCTCTTTCGATTAAGGTGTGGATTATAGATCACATGAAATTTTGGTTACTATACGCTGAGTAGCACACGTTTACCGGTGTAAACTATAAACTAAGTCGTTGGCATAATTGGTCCATCTTATATATGGTAGGTTTGTGTTAAAATATAATTTTCTCTTTATTGTAGAGTTTACGGGTCGTTTCATCTTTAGTGGATCACTTAAACACAACCTACTTTAAGTCATTACAGCATAATCGAGGATGTACGGCTAAAAATCCAATTTACGTAGAACCATCTGAACATGGCTCTACGGCACTCTATAGCCTCGAATGAACGATTGGTCGGGCCAAGAATTCTATACTCGGAGAAGTGTTCATTCACATCATCGATTGTAATCAGATGTTGCAAAATCACTTTTGCATCCTACGGCATTTGGTTGATTCCGTATAAATATAAGTCAACGCAAAGCGGACTAGAGAATTTCGTGCCACCCGAACACTCTTGAAATTGATTCTCGAAATAGAGCATCACATGTACAGTACGAAATAATATTCGATCCCTTGAAAACTGCGGAAATAATCAATATCTTCGGTTTGCGTGCCTATATACAAGGCAGCAACAATCAATTTAGCACTTCTGGGCATTTTCAAATATAAATTGAGGTGGGTCTTTCGGGAAAAACTTGAAAACAAGCTTTCGGGAAAAACACAAAACATCCCATCCTACCTCTCCGGTCCAATTTTTACCAATCAGTATGCTATAATCTGGCTGGTGTCGAGTTATACGTGCTAAGTCCTGAGGTGAAATTATTTATCCCACTTGGAAGGTACGCTGCTTTTTAGGCGTAAATTGCTGAAGTTTTGTGAACAGCGAGGTTGTCTCATCTCTCCTGGTGTAGACCACCAAAATCGCCTATATTCAAAATCTTCTTTGGAATAATAGCAAAGATTCTTAAATGAGGATAGACTTTAAAGACCTTCTTCGATATTCTCACGGGACATTGTTCCTGTAGCTATACCGATATCCTGTACCGATACTATATTTGAGGATCAACTAACAACCTAAAGGATACCGGATATTTTGAGGTTCATTCGAAGAACAAACAGATTTTGGGACTGAGATTGTACCTCTGGTACGGGATGTCATAATCGACCAATCAGCCGTGAGTGACGGGGGAAACAATAAGAACAATCAAAGCAATTTTTGAAATTGAAAGATGATCAAAAATTTTCTGATTAGTGGGCTTTTTTTGGAGTACAGGAACTTCTGCAAAAAAATATATCTACTGTGCCGTAGTATCACTAGACGTTAAACATACCTTCAATAATGCTTATTGGAATTGTATATTTAACTTTGTGTGAGTAGTTGCGAGCTACTACTCACACAAAGTTAAATATTTATCACACAAAGTTAATTATATATAAATATTAAATATAAATACAGCAAGAGGACTCTAAAGTATAAAACGGGTGACATGTGTGATAATTGGTGGACTATAAGAGTCCGTGTTAGCTTTTACGCTCTGGCACATGATGTATGTTGGTGTGCTTCGACTCTTTTTACATTTCGTTAAAATACTTTGTAACAGACCGATCTACACATTCAACAATGGTTAACTCCTGCTGGCTTGTAGTTAGCAAAAATAAGACAGAAGCTGTCTTAATCATAAGCAGCGAAATTTTTTTATGATCATAAGCAGCGCTAAAACACCGTCACTTAATAGGTCTCTTATGTACCTAAAGATAATAATTGATGCTAGACTGTCATATAAGATACATCTCATTATCTCCAGCGCAAGAGCAAGCAGAGTAAACGCGGCATTGACAAAAGAGACGAATTCTGCTGCATCCAACCTGATGTGTGGCGGATTAACTCGGGCCAATATGGTGCACTAGAAAACGTATAGGAAATCATTTGTGGCCCACTAGGTTTTCAAGGAAGAGGCACCGAAATATCTAAAATAAATATATAGAATTATTTGAACGCATCTCACTTCTGTCAATTCCATCCACCGGGTGACTCTGTTATATTTACTAAAGTTGGTCCGTATCATGGCCGACATAAACAACCAGAATCATTTCCGGCCTAATAAATTCTCAAATCAATTACTACTGTTCAACCAATAAACTTATAAGAATGACAAATGCAAAGTATCAACATGCAGTTAGGTCAGTCTACAGTGTGACTGACACGAAGTGTTACTAACTTCAGACTGTCATTGCTGTCAAGCCAGTGATGACAGAGCACTCAAATTTACACTAATAACTGTCATTAGATAACTGTCATTTCATTGTTTACAAACGCATTTTAGTGGGAAATATTCAGAAAATAAGTTATTCGCAATTGAATTCAAGCGTAATAGTGTACTTGCTCTATATTTGACTGGAAAACCACAGCCACAGATTGTTAACCAGTTAACACATCAGAATGTGAATAAAATGTTTCTAGTTAACACATCAGCATGTGAATAAATGTTAAAATGTGAAGGCCAAATTAGCTGAGAATCCGCGCCGCAGCGGCAGAAAAATGGCTCGTGAGTCGAACATTTCGTTCGAACGGATGCATCACATTTTTATGGATCATCTAAAGGCCTTTAAATTTCATAAAACGCATGGTCTCATCGATGCTAAAAAAGTTGGAAGGGAAAGAGCAAAGGAGTAATTAATGTGGCGGTCTGCCGAAATTGGTTTTCTCCGATGAGTCACTATTCGTAACTAAACAATATGTGAGGTAAAACGATAGGATTAACCAAGCACCTCCGATTGAAAGCCGATTATCGCTCGTTTGTTTTGGACTGTGGCATCAAGATAAATGCTCAAATTTGGGCCATGGGCACAAAACATTTCGGCCACGGAGCCTGGACATTTCAACGCGTCAATCAAGATTGGCTGAGAAACAGGCCACTTTCGTGTTGCATGCAATAGCTTTGTCGGCCGTCTGAAGGTCATAATCGGGGCTAAGGGTGACCAAATCGAAAACTGTCAATGCAATTCGAAAATTTAAATATTTGTGAACATTTTTTACTTTGGTTCAATGAAATTCATCAAATAATAAAAGTTCTGTGACGTTTTTATGGTAACACTTCGTGTCAGTTACCCTGTATTTGGATATCATCTTTCCAATATATGTAGAGGCTCAAAGTGCACCCAAATCTTTTGCGGTTCGCCAAATCGAGGACGTACGGACGGTTATATGCACGGTCATTTACATCGAACCATCTTCACTTTGCCAGCTTACAGTACCGGGGATGGAAGATAATTCGACCGATGAGTTTTGCACTCCCACAGGGCGTAATAGATGATTCCCATCAAAGATCGCAACCAGATGGTGAAAAATCCCGTTTACATCATACCCTATCAGAATTCGAACCTGATATCGCTTATTTACGGCATTTGGTCGGTTGGTCCAGTCTATCCATAGAACAATTTTGTCTATAATTTTTTCCATTACCTATTTCATCTTAATTTATGTAATTAATCTTGATTAGATATTAAACATTTCTTAACATAAAAATCGTGCTCTTATACTTTAAACCCATATATAAGTGCGATTAAAACGACCACACAAGCTTCACATACTCGTCGATGCATTTTGATTCATCAAATAAGATTATGTTATACCATAATAATTATCTAACAGCTAAAACTGGCAACCGGCTCGTAAATAAAAATAAAATTATGAATGAATTTTGATTAGTCGGATATCAAAAATTAGCGCACTTTGCATAATTAAGTATTTTATGACCTATTCTTCGATTTAGCTATAGACACAATTCGGAAAGTGGGTAACACACAAAATTAACAAATCAATGGGGAGAGCTAGCATAATCGCCGTATTCAAGCTTTTTAGTCTCGAATACAATATAAATACGTGCCCAACTTAATTATCTGGTATTAACAAGCGAACAAATAAAAATCAGTTGATCATATTGCAAATAGGCACCCGTGCGTTGATTATTAATTAATCATTAATTTGTTTATCCGTTTAAAAAAAATATATTTATTAAATGGCCATGATTATAATAAAAATAATAATTCAATCAACATCCTCCACACAAAACTATACATTAAGCGAATATTTGCGGTTATACATTATAATATGCTGATATGTGAGCCAGCCGAGCAGCTTAATACACGCACAGAAGCATATATATTGTATGTACAGCGAACATGAACAACATGGGCAGAATATTAATGAGACCGGCTTGCCCATTGTGCTTTTGGAGTTCGTCTGGACTGTACACATAGTATGTTTGTGAAGCAGTTACGTTTGTTCGATATGAGCACACCGAAACAGTGTGCGTATATATGTACTAGACGCACGTTTATCATTTGAATGGAATTTGGAACAGTATTTTGTCATAATTTTAATTAAAATTAATATCATCGAATTAATTATTGTTTAAACTATTTATACAAAAAATAAATAAATAATAGTGTTGTTAATAGCGACTTTCCTACTATAATCCCACTTAGTAAGTGAGTAGTTTGCAATAATAGTGAAGCGCAGATAATAGAATGCATGATGTAATGTTCTATGATAAGATTCTGCAATTGACGAATGGAATGTGGTATAATGATACCTTCCTAAAGTCGAAACTACATATATATAATGGATACAATGTGTCCGAAACGTGATTCTATTCGAAATATAGTGTCAGACCACAAAATGACAGAATATCGCGTTAACTATAATGTACAAAAAAAACAATCATAAATCACACCTTGGACATAAATGACTCATTGTCTTCGATTATGTACATCTATATAATATCTGGTGGTGTTCCTTCCGTTTTTGGCCCATTCAATATTTATACAAATTTAGTATTTATTGTTCGAAACAAATCGAATCGAAACAACAATTGATTTTTTACTGATCATAATCATTTTGATAATAAAAATTCATAAATTATAAATTTGGCGCCATTATATTTATATATATATGTGTGTGTGTGTGTGTAAAGTTTTAATTAAACAATTTGATTGAATTCTAAAAATAATCGTCCTATAACTAACTGCGAACGATCGAAATGACGGTTTTATTCATAGGTGACGATCGCGACACAATATTTTGTTGGCCCGATCGTACAACGATTGACTGAGTTGTTTTAATTATTTGGAGTGATTTATGTAGAGCAGCTTTGTGTGTCGAGGTCAAAACAATAATTTAATGATCAACTATACGGTGTTGAGTGACTAATCTGCGATCAAATTTATGTGACAAATAAATTTATCATACTCGTAAGCTATGTTGGTTCGCATGAATGGTCACTTCATACACTTGGCCCAAATCATATATTTATATGTACGATTATATATATATATATATATATATATATATATATATATATATATATATATATATATATATATCTGGAGCGCGCACAGCGAACTATTGCATTCCGGGTATGTAGTGCTTATAGGGCAATCTCGAACGAGGCAGCCTTCATAATATCTAGTATGCTACCTATAACGTTAAGGCTAAACATAGAGTCTCAGTACTCAACGGGACTCCTAAGGAAGGCACCAAACAAGAAATGATGGAAGAATGTCAGAAACGATGGGAGACCACAGACACTGCGTTATATACTAGACATCTGAATCCTAGAGCTAACGATTGGGTGGAGCGAGAGCGTCGTGAATGAAGTAGGGCAGCTGACAATGGAAAATATTATCCCTAACATGCTGTCGGAGAAGTGAAATTGGAACACCATTAATACCATGATTATGATGATATTACGTCATAAATGAAAACACAACATGAAGCTTACAACATAAACTGATAAGAACATGGACATCCAACGACTGAAGTTATGCAAATTTTGCGATCCCGGTGGTGTGGGGGAGTGTAGAGTGGGGTTATTGTCTAGTATAAATGTATATATATATATATATATATATATATATATATATATATATATATATATAGTGAAATATATATATATATATATATATATATATATATATATATATATATATATATATATATATATATATATATATACTGTATACGCTATATATAGAAGAGGAAGAAGTGCAACACATTCTACAGATTCACAGAAATGGTTGATATCTATTAAAAGAGACCATGACAGATGTACTTTGACAGTCTTACTGGACATTCTCACTTGATACTGTTGTTTTTTTAACTACCACGGCTCGTTTGTAAATTCGGATCAATGTAAACTTCGAGTTGTGCAGAGAAAGAGAAACGGACACTTTTGAGCACTTCATGTGCTTCTGTTGACTCACTTTAGTGACTTATTGATTTGTATGCCAAACAGCAACTGTATCAACTGGATCTATAAGATATGATTATTTCCAAAATAAAGGGTGTTTCTTAGAGGTTCACAACTTTGAGTTGGGAACACTGCTTTATTTGACAACCCATTTAAATTATGGATAGACTAATATCAGGAGTAACGCTTCTCGATCGCAAGATCGTTTTCTCTCCTCGTTTACTCTAAATGATAATGTGCATCCCGTGAGACACTGAACAATGCGCACTGAAGAAACTATATAGCCGCTGTGCAAGAAAGCATTGAAGAAGATATAAATCAATCAATTCGTCGCCGTTCTCATCAACTGGGGTTGTGACCTTCCACTTTATGGAAGATTTTACGTAAGAATTTTGGCTTAAAAGCTTTCAACATCTAACTTGTGCAGGTATTAAGCCAAACGACTACCGTATGTGCCTCTAATTCGGTATTTGGGCTGAAGCTCAAATTTATATTGATGTTGAATTTCCATTCAAAATTTTGTTTTCTATTTTGGTTGAATGGGTACGTAAATAAGAAGAATAGTCGCATTTGGAGTGAGGATAATCTACAAGCTTTTGTCGAAACACCATTACATCCACAGAAAATTACTGTTTGGTGCGCTTTACGTGTTGGCTGAGCCATTTGTTCATATGTCGTGAAAAATGATGATGGTCAGAATGTTACTGTCAATGGTGAGCGGTATAGGGAAATGATTTTTTTGCTACCTCGATTAGCTGGCATTAATCTTGCTGGCATGTGGTTCCAACAGGACCGAGCCACATGTCACAGAGATGAAAGAATTATTTCGCGTAATGGTCCATTTATAATTGGCCAACAAGATCGTGTGATAACCTCATTGGATTATTATTTTCTTTGGAGTCATATATAGACTAGGTTGATAAACCAGAAACCTGGAAATCAACATTCGAAGAGTTATTAGCGAAATACGGCCGCAAATAGTGCGAAAAGTTTGTGATAATTGGTGTTCCAGATTTCGCGTATATTTAAACATTACTGCCAACAAACTTAGCCTGTGGATGTAGATTATTTTATATCCAAAGCATTGCAAAAACTCAAAAAAAATTAGTCGGAGGCGTAACTAATACTGGACAAATTTTCAAGAAAATCTGTTCAGACCATATACGATGTTAATGAACTCATCTACAACCTTCCGTTGAAGTGTAGAATATCGCAATAAGCAAGATATACTTTTGATACCCTTACCTTTATTTTATATTTATTATATCGTTTTGACCTTGGAATCCATTTAACTGATTCAGTTTGTTCACAGGTGTTTGTTTTCGGATGTGGCGCATATATAGCTCTTAAATAGAATAAGGAAAGTTCAACGGCAAAATACTACCAGATACAAGGTGGAATTGTTGGTATGATAACAAGAAAAATTAGAAAATGAGAACTTGAAGCTTCGTGAGCTGTATAGTAAATAGAGAGTAGTTGAAGAGCCAAACCAGAGAAAAGGAACCCAGTAAGGAAATCGTTATGTATGCAACGAAAGAGAACATATTGCTATAGGACATAATGAACTATGGCGAATTATCGATTAAGAACATCAAGGCACAGAGAGAAAATACATGTATACTTGCGTAGTAGAGCCAAAGTTTAATATTCTTGTAGGAGCTACGATATAGTCTTGTGGCGTTCATAGAAAAGTACATAAAATTAATTATTATTCACAAATACAATGAACAAGTTGCACGCCTTAATAGTCTTTTAACAAAAAAATCGTAAACATTTTGATTCAACTATTTTTAATTCGCTAGCACTGTTGCAACATGACTCAATCATCTGAGGAGATGAATTTGATCTTTTCTAACAAACAGAAAACTGAAGATGGTTGGGATAGACTTCGAAAAGACTCAAAGTTTTCAATGGCTGGTTAATTCATCGCTTGAGCTGTCTGTCTATGCCACCTCGGAGTTCAAGCATAACTTCCTCTGTTAGCATATCACATTATCATGTCCTACAAATTCTATAACATCGGGTCGGCACTCCAAATATTTAAACACTACCAACTTCAGGTTGCCTGAACAAACAGAGATGAAAGCCATTTATTTATTTAACGAAAGGTGAAGGTCAGAATTTAACGTAATCCACGACAGAGTGTAGTTCAATTGGTGAAAAATGTATAACTGCGGTAGAAATAGTAAAGAGATTTGTGTAAAATGAAATAAATTTGATTAAAATCCTGAATGAATATATTAACAGTGTTAGAGAGAATGTTCCTACGGATATAGCAAAAAGAATAAATTGTTAGCCTAGTAAAGCTGGAGAGAGAAGGGATCGGAGTGATTGCTTATGCAGATGATGTAGCGATAGCTGTCTCTGGGAAATACATAAGCACGGTGGCGGAGGTAATCCAAAATGCCCTCCTAATCATTACGAGGTGGGCCATCAGATGTGGATTGGTAATTAGAGCGCCCAAAACTGAACTGGTACTATTTACTAGATAATATAAAATCTCTGTAGTAGATCCACCTCTACTAAATGGCAACAGACTAGCTTTTACGGACAAGGCAACATTTCTAGGCGTAATCTTGGATAGTAAGCTTAGCTGGAAGCGCAACATTCTGGAAAGAGTAAACAAGGCCAATATAGCATTGTACTCGAGTAGGAACGCCATCGGAAAAAGATTTGGCCTGACGCCAGAGCTGGTACACTGGCTATTCACTTCCGTAGTAAGACCTGTACTTATGTATGGAGTGAGCGTGTGGTGGCCAGCTCTTGATAAAGTAACATACAGGAAAAGGATTGAGAAGGTGCAAAGAATGGCCAGCATGCTTATAAGCGGGGCAAAGAGGATAACACCTATAAGTGCCTTAGAGGTCTTGTTTCACCTTCTTACTGTCAGCTATATGACTATCAGCTATATCTCAGTGGAAATGTCTTCAAACAGGACACTTGACGATAGTCAGATCGCCGAGGAAAGAACTGGCGAATCTAGACTATGTTACACCGACTCTTTGCTTCGAGAAAAGGTTCAGAACTACCTGCCCCTCAAGGGAATCTTGGGCGAGCGGGTTGGCAGCTGAAAAGGAAGCATTGCAGTTCTTTACGGATGGCTCCAAGCTACACGGTAAAGTAGGAGCTGGAGTATAAGAGGTTGATATAGCAGTTCGCCTCCCTGATCACTGCAGTGTGTACCAGGCAGAGGTGATAGCGATTGAGGAGGTTCTGAACTGGTTGAGACATAATGTAGTATCCTCGACTGATATCGCAATTTATGTGGACAGTCAGGCGGCAATCAAGTCGCTGGTTTCTGTTTCTCTAACGTCTAGAGTGGCGTTGGGTTACCGTTCGTCTCTAAATGAGATGAGTGAGCATTTCAACATCCAGGTAGTCTGGGTCCCTGGCCACTCAGACATCATGGGAAACTGCAGAGTGGACGAACTATCGAGGCACAGTACAACTCTCCAACTGCTACCGGAAAGAGCAGAGTTGGGAAGACCCATTAACGCACTCAAGACTTTGCTTAAAAAAGAGGCGGAAGCCTCAGTGAACAATAGGTGGACGAACACCCTCTCATGTAGAGTTGCAAGACAAGTCTGGCCAAAGCTGAACTTGAATCGCTCAGAGGAACTTATCTCCCTACGAAGACGTGAACTTAAAACGATCGTGGGGAAACTCACAGGACATTGCCTTCTTGGAGAAAATGCGAGAAGGCTGGGTCGGGAAGTAAATGACTTTTGCAGAAGCTGTAGGGACGAAGAAGAGGAAGAGACGGTAGCCCACCTCCTATGCTCGTGCCCGGCTTTGGCACACAAAAGACATGAATATTTGGGTATGTTTTTAATGGACTGCGTTTCTGATCTCGAAAACTGTAATGTGCGAGACTTATTACGCTACGTAAGCAGCTTAAACTGGTTCTCATAGAGGTAAAAGGGGAGTAAAATCCTGTGGTATCACAACGGACCATCGCTGGTTAAGGTGTGCAATACTGTTTTAGAGTGGTTTTCAATTATTGTTGATAACCTTCTTCAATGATGGTTTCGTTATAGGCTGGATCAGCTCATAGTAGATTACTTCATACTGATCCTACTAAATACACAGCATAAGCTTTTTACCATGAACATTTCATTACCATACTCTACGATTTTCTGCGCTTTGGGTTGTCAAAGTGGACCCATACTATATTCGCTCCACGTTACGATACCTAAAAAAATGTTGTCTTTGGAGCAGTTGTACGCACGTAAAAAATTGAGTTCATACAGAATCCAATTTCCTTTTTTTGCATCATGTACTCATAACCTAAGATAGGAATGATGGCGCTTTAACATGATTATTGTTACAAAATGGTTCGATACCATTTATTACTAGTTATGTCTTACGGCTGATATGGTGTAGTATAAAATCTCTTGTTTTGGAATTGTAATGGTAATGCTCTTATGACAATTCTAACTTGACGGGCTATTGGTAGATGAGTACATAGTAATTGAATCGTAATGTTCTCTATCACTATTTAGTTGTCCTCGAAGATTTCGTTCTTAGTTAGATGTTAGACAACTTTAGTTAGGACAAGTCTAGTTGATAGATTTATTGGTGATATATTTGTTAATTTTCCGCCAAACACTTCTACGTATTGCTATAACGTGCGCATGTTTCGAGGTTGTCTTCTGTTCATGCAGATAGCAGTATTTTGTGAAATATCATCACTCTATAGTTCGTTTACGTTCCAAGCCGTGTTTTCTAACGAAATTCAATATACTCATAATTTGAGGTGACAGATATCTAATCAGCTAAAAATAGTGCTACTGAAACTGGATATACCTATACCAATGTCACATTCAATATCAGCAAAACAGCTGATGTCATCATACATACTATAGTATTCCAAATATTTATACCAATCCATGTTGGGGGATCAACATAAAATACACATAATTTAGTAACATTTGCGATTAGCACCTAATATTTCATAAATTTGTTTAAAATAAAATTTAAAAAAAGTTTCGATTATTTTCATTTTATGTCTGGAGTTTTCCCGGAAAATGTTAATGACATCTTTTATCAACATAAAATGAACCCTTCGTTATGTTGTTAAACATAATACATCGACTATCATTTTTATGGTTATGTTTTCCTCTACAATATAACGTACAAAACTATAAACTACATATATGATAGCCGTATACGAATTGATTAACAATAATTCGTCGTTGTAACACGATACATGAATATGTTTGTTTTTACAGCAGAGTGTTTATTGCACTTAAAATAATTTATGATCCGATGTAACACTATTAAAACAACACTATACATAATATGTTAAGCTGATAAAATCATAAAATGTTTATAAATTAAATAAATTGTTTTAAAATTAAGTGGCGTCATCAAATTTAGACGTTCGAACGAAGTTAAAAAAAATGAATTAGGATCTTGAGTGTGGATATTATGAGTTTAGGGGGTGCCACACTGCATATATATGTATGTAAGTGGTTGGTGCATGTTACATGGGAATATGGAAGGCAGACCATTCATCTTTATTTGATTTATGTTACCATATAAGATTAATTTCATATTATAATCAAAATTATAAGATTATCATTAGTTATGAATCTAATTAGTCTTCACTATATTTCTACTTAAGTGTTTACGTCATGAAGCCGACATTTTATTCATTCAAATACACACACAAATACATAGTTCATAGTAATCTATTTTAAGAGAGAAGTATTCCCAACTCCACATTATCATACCAGTGAAAGATAGACTAATGGCTGTTTGAGAGATGGATCGATTAATGCCAGTTCTGTCTAACAACGAAAGGTCATTAGTATAATTTAAATATCACTAATCGTAATCCGACAGAAATACCATTTGTAAAACACCCGTACCCTAATGGAAATAATATGCTTTATAGCTGGTATTATATCGATGAAAGTTAAATTTCCAACTATATGAACGGCTTTTTGGCATGATCTTCGTGGTTTCTCAATTGCCTAAATATATATAAATTCCAACTAAGTATAGCTTTAGTGCTGATGAAGATGGTGATAATTTTACCAATCAAGATTTAGTCGTTGACCAAATGATAACGATTGGTTGAAGCTGGGTTCGAACCTTATCTGACCTTCTATTAGAGTGCAGAATTCATAGGCCAACTCAACTTTCATGTCAGTACCAAAGAGAATAAACAAAAGAGGAACATCTTATATGAACCTCGGTTGCATATAAACTAAAATATAACTGAGTTTTTGGTGATGGCAAACGAAATAGGAAAAACATATATTTTTTGTTTCGATTCCTCTTTCGAACAACATTTTTTTTGACTATTTCAAAACTTCGCTTACTATTTCATTTTATAATTCGATTGTAAAATGGAATAGATATATTTTCAAATAATAATCAATTGAATTATAATATGAAATAGTAAGCGATGTCTTGAAATAGTCAAATATTTTTTTTGGTATTGTTCGAAAGAGAAAACGAAATAAAAAATATATGTTTATCCTATTTAGTTTGCCATCACCAAATAACTCAGAAATATTTTGAAATTTTTAGTTTATATGGAACCGCGGTTCATATAAGATGTTCCTCTTTATATGTATTCTCTTTGTCAGTATATAGGCTGGCATGGAGTGCAGTTGGTTCTACGTAACTCGGCGCTATAGAGCCGTACGTCCTTGATTTGACTTGGAGTGTAAGGTTAAATGTAAATAACCGAACCCCAAAAAAGAGGGGAAATGTCTTCCCCAAAAAAGAGGCGAAATAATGTCTTTTAATTTGTAGAAGAATCAAAACTATTTAATGACAGCTATGTATATGTTCGACGAGATGTATAAAAATGTCACAAAATTTTATTAAGATAATCACAGACTATACAAATATTGATACACTCCTGCACAAAATTAACGCATATTTTTTTTGTAATAAAAAAAATCCCGCTGGACAATTTCAGTGGAACTGGTATCAAATGATCCCAAATTTATAATTTTCTCAAAAGAGGCACAAATGTGGTGTTATGGAATTATAGCGGCTATTTTTCATTGCAAAATGTTAAAATGTGTCGAACTATTTTTTTTTTAATTTTTAAAAGCGGTTTATAAACATTAAAACTAGCTTTATTACAATTTAATTTGATTAATTTAATAATGAGTATTTTTCACCCCCCCCCCCCCCCTCTCGTGCCTTTATTACAGCTTCCATCCTTCTGGGCATACTAAGTAGAATGCTTTGTATCATTTCTTGCGGAATGAGATTCCACTCTTCTTGCGCTGCAACTCTCAACTCGAATCTGGTGAAGGATTTCTAGCTCTAATACGGCGTTTTAGAATGTCCCACACGTGTTCAATCGGATTAAGATCAGGACTCATTGGTGGCCACTTAAGTGCTCGAATGCCAATATCTTGGATATATTGTCGTACCGTTGCAGCAACGTGTACTGGAGCGTTATCGTGCATTAACACAAAACTGTCATAACCTATGAAGCCCACATATGGCAAAACGTGATCGCCAAGAATGTTTCGAGCATACTAGTCTGCATTCATGTTCAAACCAATCTCCACCAGCTCCGTACGGCCTACCCAACTGATTTCACCCCAAAACATTATTGAACCTCCACCAAAGCTTACAGATTGCATCATGTTACACGGTGCGTAGCGTTCTCCAACTCTTCTGTATACAAGATTACGTCCATCTGGTTTCCATAATTGGTTTCTGGTCTCATCTGAAAAGAGAACAGTGGCCCATTGATCAGCTCCCCAATTTGCATGAGTATGAGCAAATTCTAAACGGCTGGATTTGTGGCGGGGAAGAAGCCGTGGAACTTTTACGGGCCGTTTTGGAGTTAGATTTACTTCTTTTAATCTTCGTCTAACTGTTCTGACACTAATATTCACTTGACGCTCACTAAGTAACTCATTTTTGAGTTGAGTAGAAGTTCGCTTTCGATCTCGTAACGAATTCATTTTTGAAAATCGATCGTCATGCTCGGTTGTGCACCTTTTACGTTCTTATCCGGGCTTTCTTTTATACTCTAAGGTCTCACGATACCGATTAAGTATTCGTGAAACCGAAGACTGATTAATTCCTAATTTTCGTGCGATTTGTACTTGTGTATAATCTTCCTGATACAATGTGACCACTTTAACCGCCTCCAGTTCTTGAACGGGTGCCATACTACAATGGATTTTATATTAGGTGTTTGCTTTAGAACACATTTACAAGAAATAGTGGTACTGCATTTAAAAATAATTGATATGCAATGGAACATAAGCCGATCGTTGCGTTGGATTTCAAACACATTGCACTTTGCTTAAGCATTTTTGAAAACTTTAATTCATTGGCTTGCAGTAAACTTTATTCAAGGTGGTTTCTGATAAAAATATAAATGTGCTATCATTTGACACTAGTAGTATTAAAATGGACCAGCGGGATTTGTTTTTATTACAAAAAAAAAAAATGCGTTAATTTTATCCGCGAGTGTATAAGTACTTTTGACATTCACGACTTTATGCGAGTACCTTGATCAATGAAAAAAAGTGTTGCGTGTACTTAAGACTTCGTTAGGCTTAACTTTATGTTATACTATAGACACATATCTAGTTTCGTAACCATGATTATGAAACCATTATTTTCGAAATGAGAATACATGACACGCTACAGTTCTCATTTCATTTGACAGTTTATAATAATCCGTTAAAAAGGATATCCACCCGAAGGGCTTACGGCTTTTGCCTATACAATTTACAATAAAATAAAATAGATTTAATGTTTGGAATTATTTATATAGAACAATGCTTGCCAAATGTCTTCCTTTATAAGCCTTACACATGTGTCTCTTTTGATTACGTCGCTCATTAATTTTCACACATTTTACTCTGTATTATCATAATTAGACATATAAATGTCTTCTCATATTTCGTTTAAGATGTTTAAAATTATATGGTTTATTTGCATAAGATATCACTTTAAAAAGAAGTCGGGTTGACCATCATGACGAAACCATATCCTCAGATTTCGAAATTGACTTTCTTGTATAACAATTTCATGGTTTTTATAGCTGTATTCTATATGCAAACCACATGTAATTCTATGAGTGATCTTAGAGTTCTACGTGCTTTTGCACCGTACCCGATTGAAGTCTTGAATTATTTCGTACACTTCATAATAGTTAAGCAATAGTGTCTCGTATCTGGTGTTAAAACCATATAAGTAGTTGCACACAATTCGAGTTGTTCCCTCTCTCTTCAAATTCTATTTAAAACCGGCATATAATGTAGAAATATTTCTTCCGAAACTGTCACGTAATATTCTTAACGTTAGTTAATGATTGCGTTTTTCCATGATTAATTTGCCACGTCTGTACTTACGACTGGCGCAACTAAACATAAAACGTCAGTATTAGTATTCGCCAAAATGGTGGCAGAAAATAATTTATTGGCTCATTCCGTTATAACAAGAGAAGCTATAGTGTAAAAAACCAAAAGTGAGGATAACTATTTACAGTAATGAGGACCATTCATCGTATCATCGTTGAGGTGGGCTTAATATTTTTCGGCATAAATATATAGTGAATATCCAGAAAAAATATCGGAGACAACGCATCTTCTTGTCAAACACCAGAACTTATTGCAAAAGTTCTCGAAAGCCTATGTGCGAGTACCGCATAGACGTTAACACAGAGGTTTCCATCCTGGTCCTGAATGGCAGCAATGATCCAGATCTTAACATATGCTGCAATCCGATGACTCCTCCGAAGAAACCACGCGAATTACGCTCATAACTGATTAGTTATATTCTTAACTTAAGATTATATATAGCCTTATAACGTTCACGTTTCTTCTGTCTACATATTGTGTGGCTTCCTAGCAAGAGCCGCTCCAACTATTTCTCCTTGCGATTGTTAATCGACTTGTACGAATTCCATCGAAGCTTTGCAATGATCAGAAAATGCTTACTGCTTACGAATTTTTCATAAGTAGTAAGCATTTTCTGATCATTTCCGATACTCGTTTATTCATGTCATAAGGCCGTTCAACGCCCCAACGTTTTTCTAAGTGTCTGTTCCACATACTGATCCTTAATCTTGAGCGCGTTTACTTAAGCGGGGGCTCATCATAATTTTTTCTGTATTAGATTTTGTTTGTTTTATTGACATATTAGTTTTTTACGGATACTAGTCGTCGATCCAGCGACCCAACCAGGTTTAGTCACCTCCTCCGGCTCTGTTTACTGTGGTGGTGTTTTGTAAGTCCTTAGTTACGTTCGAAATATTATCGACAGATGGATCTCCCTCAGGGTCAATAAAAATTGACAACTTAGAAGATGATGCATGTTGGAAAGCGAACTAACAAAAGATTGTAGTACACATGAACATTTGAATAATCGCCACCGTATTACAATGTGTCAGAGAGGAGTCGATGGACCTGAAACCGATTTGTCGGTGCCACCTCAAGGTTTACTTCAAGTTTTAGTTGGTGAGTTAGTATTATGCATGAAACTATATTGGTTGTATTTGCCCACACCAACATCAAATCCACCAGCAATGAATAAAATTAAGTCATCAAACCACCATACAAGCACATAATGATATGTAGAGTTTATGACATATAATTAATGCCTTCATGCCATAAATAAATTGCAGCATTATATAATAATGTGTGTCTTAAAAATAAAAAATATCCATTTTGTTTATAAACAAATTGGTTCCATATGGTTTTAAATCGATACATGTACAAGACAAAATGATAATTATTTTGATGGACTCTGTTATATATAGCCATTAACATTGGAGCTACTTTAAGATAACAACAACAATAACATCAATTACAAATATTATTATAATACAGCAAGATGTTTTTATATAGATGAGACACAAAACCATTTGTAAGAAGAAGAATAATCATATTTTAAGTAAATAATAATCCAAGTGATAAAGCGCGCACTTAAACAAGAAATCAAATAAAAAATGATTGCATTCAGTATTGCTGCTGCCTTGAATATATTCATCGAGTCATTCTGTTGAATTTTAATTCCTTCAACTTTTTGTTTTTTTTTTCAATAAAATCTTTGTTGTTTGTTCTGGCGAATTATATATGCATGCATAAATCATATTTCCAATCCAATCAATTGAAAATGCACAAACGAAATGCATTAATGATTAAAGTGCATACCAATTGATCTCCGCTAATAGGTTATACTTGGTGAAACAATATAGAAATTCCATATAGTTGAAGGTTTGCAATTCGGCTGCAATTGTTGATATGACGTCGGACCCTATGGACTTATATAAAGGAACGCAGAACTGCAGTTACATTTAATTGGTGAAATAAACGTTAACTTATCTCCAGAGATGGCCATTTATACGCGTCGTCTACTCTTATCAACGTATACGTATCGTTAGCATTTCGATAAACTAGACATCTCGTAGACAACGTTGATAGTGAGCTGTATGTACCGATTTACGATGGTTTCGATGGTAAAGTCACCATACAGTACAAATTTTGTATCAAAATCGCGCTTATACTGGCATAGTTATGTGCCAAAGACCGACCAAGTCAATCATGTATTTAAATCAATTGTGCTGCTGATTATTATTAGAAAGAAATAGAAAGTAAGTGCTTTGGCCAGATTATTGACTTTTCGGACGTACATAAAGGGTTTTGCCAAACTTATCACTTTATTAATAAATAATCTTTGTCTTAGAGACCGTAAACGTCCATTTCTGCGTCTCAACTGAGACCTTACGAACCATTTTAACGATTGGTGCACATTGTGGGTGGTCAGCCCAACGAATGTTTTTACACTCAACCTCGTTTTTTGTCATCCGGTGCATTTTAATTTTTGGTCAACGGCGAAAATCGAACTCAAGACCGCGGCGTAATGAAAAACTCTCTTAACCATTATGCTACAACCGGCAACACACACAATAAATTGTGGAAGATAATCCTCTTGCCACTAGTGAGGTCTATATGATACTAGTCTTCACTTCACTTTTGAACACTTTAACACTTCACTGGTTAAAATCAAACTTTTCCGATTCAGTGATTTAGCACTGCTTTTATCAATGGGATTCTCGATCTTTCCATTCTCCTCGCAACAGTCAATGTATACATTCTCCATTTAGCATACATTTAGCATACATTTAGGCGTAGTGTACTTCAAGATGTTTCCATGTGTCACTGTAGTAGTGTAAACAACTGCTTTCTATCTAGTCTCTGTATTCTCCTCATGTCGCTCATTGGAAAGTGTTGTCGCTTTCCTCATCTGATTATTTCTTCTCAAGCTGAAATCGACTATCAATATCGCTTGAGGCATTGAAGAGGTAACATCTCTCGCTCTCGGAAATAAACTGAATCATAAAAATATTGCATTGGGTTGTTAACTAAAAAATATTTGGTTTTAGATTATGACTGATCATCGTCACTCGGCAGTATGTAACGGGTCCGTGAATTGAGGTCAATAGTATAATTGGTGTAAAGCGTTACAAAGTTTGGCACAGATTGTAATCAATTCTTAAAATTATTTCCAGTGGTGTAAAGGTAAGTCTAATGTATAGATAAGATTCTAATAAATTTAGGATGCAATGGCCAGTTTGAATGGAATTTATTGTCTCCTAACTATTATATGTTGTATCACATACCATTTCGGTGACATTTGAGTTCGTTACAGGTGTTCTGGTTTTGGAAGATGTGTTTCTTAGTTGAAATTGTAGGGCAAATCTTTTTTGGGTTGATTATATTTAAATGAAGAGTATACGGATGATTTGTGTATTTGAAGATTTGTGTTTGTCCCATGGAATTAAAAACAATTTTTGGTGACACAGACTTGGAAAGCTCGAATTATTCAAGATTTTTTCTAGAATAGAAAATGACTCTGAAATTTTTAACAGATATATTGTTAATACTCTTTTCTTTTTTAAGACAAATCTGAACGCACGTTACCAATATAATAGAAACAATGTTGTGAGAAGCAGAAGGAGAGCGAGTATCGTACTCTGACAGTCATCCAAAATAAAATATGGAAAGGCTTAAGTAATTTTAAAGTGGTTAATACAGACCTAATATCAACGCTGGCAGGACACCTCAAATCGATCAACCTTTAATGAGTCATAAAGTATGACTAACGCTATAGTGACATTTGTTTAAAGGTTACTTAATATCTCTTATGATCTTGATCTTGAAATATATGATCCATTTGTGGTACACGTGAAGAGTAACTATCACATTACTGTGTCTTAGGTGTCACCACAAATATACAAAATTATTTTATACACATTGGGGTTGTTGCTTATATTATATATTATGAAGAATAAGTACTACAGTATGCTCGTTGATTCTACCAACCTAATGGCACAGTGTAGGGAGTGCCTGTAGCCTCAAAACAGATTGCATAGATAGAAACAGACAGACAATTCGCATCATACCTTTGGCTCATTTTTGCTCAATCAACTCTTTGTTTGCAATCACCCAAAGTTGCAGTTAGCTCCTGTTTGAATTTGGTATATATCTTGGCCCAATAACGCCTCAAACTCATTGTCTTCAGACTTTAGCATTCTTTGTCACTGCGGTGTTAAACTGGCTGAATCTTCCTCGTATGCTTCACACAGCAATAGATGTAAATCAGCAGCACTTCTCTTCAAAACAAATAAGCAGCGTTGCCCACCACTTGTGTTTTGTTGGCACAAAGGTGTACATGGTAGGAGCACAAAAAAATATATTTTTTACTCTTCTGTGAAATGATACATACTGGTTTTTAGAGGGAAATGACGACATTTTAACGTGAATATAGTTAAAAGATGGTCCGATGTTATTTTGTACTAGTTACGCCATCTTTTTTAACGCACTTAAAACTTATTTGTATGTTTAATAATTATTTGTACTCCTAATTATTTCTGAGAGATCGCCACACTATTTATGTGCTGCTGTCACATCAGTAGCAGTACAGAGGACAATTTTGTATTTTTTGTTAAATCTTCGAAGTTCGTGCGTTTATCGGTGAAGACTTCTTGCAATTGTGACAGTTTACTATAAGCCTCGCTGTGTTAAAACTTTCAAGAGAGTTTTATAACTGGATGAGATGGATTATAGTTCGAAAATATCTTTAAATTGCGATGTTAGCCTCTAAGAGTAGTTTATTTATGATTTTGAAGTTCGAGCAGCTCGAGCTTTTCAGCTTAATCCAACTTGTTTCACAAACTCTATTATTTTATGTTGTTTCAAGAGATAGAATTTTACTACAGTAATCATAACAAATATCGTACAGAACTATGGCTAGTCCTGATTGAGAAGATGTCTTGACGACCTGAGAATATACGTATAAAACTAGCATGTTCCGGATTGGGCTTCTATACAGTTATTAATAGAATTGGAGATCGGGACTTTAAAAGGTCAACATCTGTAAGCTGTTAAAAGTAAGGATACATTTGTGACAACTTGATATCGTACTCGTTTAATGACGTGAACAGTTTTCTGCTCTTTTTAATTGGTTCACATGTGTTACCTGGAGTTGATTCTATATATTAATGCAGAGCAATTGGAAGGACTGCAATATTCAATATTCGTTGTTTATGGACGTAAGAGTTATCTAACATCCGAGAGAATTGTTATGGGCGTCACGAGTATGAATCTTGGAAATGCCAAGAAGTCACAGTTGGTGATGCTGGTTCCAAACCATAATTAAAGATTTGGCATCTTATAGTTGTTTAACAGTATATAGAGCTAATTGGCGATTGAAACCGCTAGTTCGCCTAATATTGTTTGCCTTAACTTGTGTATTTCTGTCTACAACGAAACGTTTTAGAGAGTTCTGATACTATACCATGTCAATAACTACAAATATGTTAGATGTTATGATTTTATATATAACATGTACAGCCAAATAATATGCTGTAGCGGAAACCTGTGGGCTGGTAATTTGTGCCATTTAGCGGTGTGTCCGATTTTGGTTCAATCATAACTGTATTACAAAACGAAAATTAGATATGCAAACGGAGGTTAACCTAACCAATGGTACTTGATTAAACCTACATCAATAAAGGATGATTTCATGTCTCACTGCTCATGGGTTAACTCATCTTGCATTTATAAATAGACTAATATAAATGGAAGCTGGAGAACCCCATCTATAACCAGCCGTTGAAGACGTTTGTTTTTTGAAATGTATGGCATGTCTTAATGTGATCTGTAATGTTCGTTCGCTAGGCCGGTTTCAATCTGATGCCGTCATTGATTTGTTTGTACATTGACCATTTCAGCTGGTGAGCACTTTAAATCTTTAACCGTTGCTCGGATACCAAGTAAAACCATTGGGAGTGGGGAGCTCCAATAAATTGTATTGCCTCTGGCCTTTAGGGAAGCATTAAGTTGGCGGTGACATCGTTCAACCATGCCATTAACTTGAGGATGATATGCTGTTGTGCGTTCCTATGTGAGCCAAGGAGTTTCGTTAACTCAGAAAACAGTTTGGACTGGATTTCTTGATCAGTAGTTATGTCAAGTGGAACGCCGAATAGTGATACGTAATTATGGCAAATGTCTTAGCTATTGTACTTGCAGACATATCGGCCATGCAATATGCTGCGGGCCACCGACTGAATCTATCAGCACAGTTAAGTATATATGTATATACATTGGACGGTGGAATTGGTCCAACAATGTCTATATAGATATGTACAATTCGGCCAGCTGGAATTTCGAACGGTCCGTGAGACGATTTTGTGTGCCTTTGGAATTTAGATTTTTGGCAGTCTTGTTAATACTAGGCCAAAAGTACGAGAAGAGTTTCAAATTTGGTCTCTCGGGGAAAAGCATCCGTGACCATGTTATTGAAGGTGGGGGACATATCATCCGCGACTATGTTTTAATTTATGGGAGAAAAAGCATTTGCGACTACATTATCTTTACCGTTCACATGTTGAATAACCGTGGTCAATTGACTAATATAATCCAAATGGCGGGATGCCTTGGATTACGTTCAGTTTTAGACTGAATTGCTCTAGTCAAAGGCTTATGGTCGGTATAAATAGTAAAGTCCCAGCCCTTAACAAAATATCTAAAATGTTTCTCGATAGATAAATTGTGAGTAATTCCCGATCGAATGCGGAGTATGTTCGGCATTCGTTAATTTCTTTGAGAAAAATCCCAATGGATCCCAACATTTATTATTATACTGTTGCAGAACTCCAACGGCTGTGTTCGATTCATCAGTAGTCACGCTGAATCTAGTGTCGTTCAACGGATGTACTAACAATGTTAGCCAATTCACTTTTAAGTTTAAGACGCATTATGGCATTCTTCTGGCCAGGAAAATTCTTTGGCGTCTTGGGCTTCTGTAGTAGAGCTGTCAAGTGTGAGTGAATTGGGGCAAGCAATTCAGCTTATTTTCGAATAAATCGGTGGTAATAATTTACCATACCGATAAATTACTGAATGCGCCTAACTGTTGTGGGAACTGATAATTCCATATAGGCACTAGCGCAATAGGTGTGATTTTGTGGCTGAGCTAATCAAGAATATTCGAGCCGAATACGCATTTAGTGCTTTTGATTCATACATCAAACTCAGAAAGACGTTGGAAATGTGTTTTCAGATTGAGTTTGCGTTGTTCCTCGTTATTCGATGCCATCTAGTATATCGTCAATATAGACGAATACGAAGTCTAAATCGCGTATGACTGATTGATGGTTGATAAACCGTTCAACCGTTTGTGCGGCGTTGCATAATCCAAATGGCATTCGCCGTAATAGTGCAACGATTATAGTGCAATGGGCTAAAAATGTGTTTATGCTTTTAAATAGATGTGTTTGTCAAGCCTTTGAGCGCAGCGGCTCTGTAATCGCAGTATTTATGGAACGCAATCGAAAGACAGGTTTCAAAACGATCACAGGTAAAAAAGATGCGTATGCTTAATTAAAGATTACAAAAGAAATCTAAATTCAAATTTTTTGTTTACATTTCGTTTTCTGACGTGGAAGTTTAATCACACAAAAGTGAAAGAAATTCAATCAAACAATATTGATTGAATTCCCATATTGATGAAAAAATTTGATAAACATATTTTGATTGAAGTATAAGAATTTAGCAAAGAGGTTCAAAGTCAAGAGTAAAAGTAATTTCGGTTTACCTCGGTTAATTACAACGCCCAAGCTATTTTGCAAGTATAATTTGGAAAACACTATATTATATGATACCGCACACCAGAATTAACTAGAGCAGCGTGATATCTGATTAATGGTACACGCATTACGCGTATACATGTGCTCGTCATAATCCCGTGCGATTTTTATTCGCAACAAGTTTATTTTATATAGCAAATAAACAAAACATCTTAAAATACTGTCACTTTCCCTGTGATTATTAATCTTTAAGATATTTAAACACTCGTATATAACATTTTTGTTTCTGACTGTTCATCTCGTTTTATATGTGCAAAAATACATGTTACAAAATTAGACTGCGATGACCTCAAAACATCTAAACACATAGTGCGAGAAGAAAATACAAAAACATGCGAGACTATGTATATGCGTTTATTGATACAGGGTGATTAAGTTTCACATTTGACAGCAACGAATCGTACGGAGCAGTGATGCAGGATAATGGTGATGACGATTCTTATCATCCGTTGGTCGTTGTTGATTTACTTTTCTACATTGAAATTTTACTTCAGGAGACAATATTTTTGAAATCCGTTCAGTGAAGAAGGCACATATTCTTTGTGCGGGTATTAGGTTTTCTACGGCAATTAAAAATCTGGTACAAATCTTAACGTTTTAACTGAGACCTTACGAATTAGTATGTGTGCACACTGTAGATGATCGGCCCAACGAATGCATATTATACACAATCGAGGTACAAGTGCTGTTTATGTCACCCAGAGCATGTAAAGTTGCGGCCGATCGCGAGAATCGAACTTGAGCCACCGTTTCAATTTAAGTATTTCTTTTTAAGTATTTTTCGTTAATTTTGAAGTTGATTGGCATTCCAATATTGATCAACATACATATGAATGGTTCAATATAGTTTCTGGCACATGATATTCTGCATTCTATCCAAGAACGGAAAAAATTGGATTAGTTTGTAAAAAAATGGAACAGTTAAGGCGTCATATATAGGCATTGAATATGTCACCATTAAATATGCCCATTGACTGGTACTGTGAATATGAATCATAAGCAAACACACTGCATTAATCTTATGGGACTATCTATATGAGACCGAAGAACTATGTTGTTGTTTTACACCATCCTGGATTCCGAACAATTTCCCAGGAATTCAGTAATTGTATCCAGTAGCTTTTTATAGTCAAACATGGTCCTTATTTATTGCAGCAAACATGTTTTTGAGGCACAACACTCTTTGCAGTTCACTCTTCCCTCGAGTTTTCTGCTTGGAAAACTCTATGCAACATTCTAGTCAAGGTACAATGTTTAAGGTATAATTTTATAGCTTGTCTATAAACACCATATACTATACCTGTTCTGCTTATCTGAATTGCAGCCACCTTAGCATAAAACTCGTTCGACTTCATTTGGTCTTCGATACGCTAATATCTGTCTATGCATTGGTCCAATAGAAGGCTTGACTGTTCAAGGTGAGGTTGTTCAAGCTAGTAGCTATATCTCTGAAAAACCTTCGAACCTCATTCTCATTTACAAGTACGTTAGTTCATCTATGAAGAGTTCACAATTGTCTTGCGAGCTCATCTTAATTTCCACCATGCTGATATATTGCAACCTTGCAACCCAGATTATATGCACCAAGATGATTAAAATAAATCTGAAATCATATATCTATAGCGTGCCATCGATCTAAAGGCAGTAGTAATCAATACAAAACTTCCAATGATCCAAATCTCTTCTACTTTTTTGGCGATTTGGTTGTGTATTCTAGGCATTAATTCTAAATTTTACCACTTCCGTTCTGGAAATCAGAAAATAATCGGATCCATTACTCTCAAATCGGGCTATCTGAAATCCCAATACATCGCGTTTCGGCTAAACCCGACTAAACAATTGATTCTCCAAAGGTATGGATAGTTTTTTGGTGAGGATTTTGTTATCGATAGGAGATTGACGTTATCGCCGTCAAGAAACTTAAACTATTTAAGATTAACTGTTTCCAAAATCGGAATATAATTCCGAAACAATGATAAGGTTATACACAAGACTCACGCGACATCGAATGTTTTATTTGACCTCAGATTTGATAAAAATTGTACATCGAATTTATTCTGGCTAGGATCGTGTTCGACGTTTCAAATCCAAGCCCTTTTCTCTCCCCATTTTGATCACTTTCCAAACAATATCACAGGAATATCCAACTTAGATAGAATTTGACCGTCTTCAACTGGTCGTTAATACGCCAATAGCTATCCACGCATCAGTCCAATGGCAAGCTTGACTTTTGGCCGTGAGGTTGTTTAAATTGGCAGCTGTCTCTGAAAGCCTACAATAAATCTTCGATAATATATAAATGTGATAACTAGAAACATTCGAGCCTTATTCACATTAACAAGTACTTTAGTTCATCTATGATATATAAGAGTCCACAATTGTCTTGCGAACTCACCTTAATTTCACCGTATTGATATTTCGCAATCTAGATCTATTCCCAGAGTTTTCATTTACATGTCGAAGAATCACAATGATGTCATCATAGTACCCCAGATATGTTTTCCGGTGAAGTGACATGACCGTGAACTGAAATATTCCATTGGCATCTGCGTCAAAGTTCCTGTATTCAAACCTCGAGTTCTGATTAAACTAGATCTTAAAATTGTGGAGTAGGGAAGGAGTAATCTATAAAAAATATCAATGATCCATATCTGTTAAGTTGCGACTCACTCGCTGAATTCACTTGATGTTGATTCGCTCACTGCATAGTGTTATCTTTTCCACATCTCTTTACTCGCTGAAAGCGCCTATCATTACCGACTACCGTTTGAGGGATCAAATCAAAGAAATAAAACATTTCGCTCTTCAGTATACTGAGCTCCAATATAAAAAACTATATAGTGGCCGGTTTGACTGGAACTAGCTTCACTTTTGACTCCAACTATATATAAAATATACGATAACCACTCGGCCAGTACGATTTTTACAGAGATGATAAGTGAACATAATCGTTACAGTTTGTTTGGTCTGCGACTGACTAATAATGGTGTATTCCCAAAGAGGAATACTATGACGTTGTATCATTGCGACTCAGATTTAATTAGTAATTCTGGTTTTACTCTTAGCAAATGTTCAAGTCTAGTAATGTCACTTAAAGAAAATTGGGTACATAATTATGCTGAAGATATTGCTTATCGAGAGGTAGCCGATTGGAAGCAAATCAACGTTCCGAGTTGGCTTCTACAACACTAATTAATCCCAAATCTTCGTCTTTCGAACTATTCGACGCAGAAATTAATTTTCAGTAATCACAAAAAGCTATATAGGTGATTCCCATCGGCATACATATTGGACTTGGTTGATAAGAGGTACACAGAGTGAATACAATATCTGGGGGAAGGGGGTGGTAGGGTGTAGCTCCCACTTATAGAGAATAAAGTAGTATGTAGCCCATTTTCTTAAGTTCGTTCTTAAGGAAACTAATGTGTCCGAGGAAGCCTGGGAATAGTATCAACGCGGGTTTGCAAATTGCTACAATCGCCTAGGTTCTATTGGCCAAAGGGGGAAATCCTTGTTTACAATATTTTATAGATCTGGTACGTTACGCCAATATGAGATCTATATTGAAGCAACCCAGCTCTCAGTTACCTCATATATTCCTCAATTTCATCTCAGGACTTACGTAAAAGTTATTTGGTTTATTGTTGTTAGTTTTTTCATCGAGTTGAAAGAGTTCCAAACCTGCTTAGATCTATAGGTTTATGACATAAGTTAAAGCTATCTAGCTGTCTGATATAATATAAATCCTTACACTATTGTTAGACATTTGGTCTGCTCAGAGCTCTGTATCGTATGCATTGCTGCTTGGAATTCGGTCTCTAGCTTATCAACGTAGACAAGTGACTTTACATAACCCCAAAGAAAATAATCCAATGGTGTTAAATCGTACGATCTTTTATTCTTTCATCAACAGTTTATTTGAGTAAATCAATTATAGTGCAGTGCAATGTTGCTCCATCCTGTTGGAAGCACATGTCAGCATGCAAGATTAATGCCAGCGAATCAAGATACGAAAAATTTCTAATCATGTCCCTATACCGCATTCTGACCATCATCATTTTTAAAGACATATGGACTAATGGCTCCGACAGCCCATAAAGCGCACCAAGCAGTAATTTTCTGTGGATGTAATGATGTTTCGACAAAAGCTTGTGGATTATCCTCACTCCAAATTTTGAATGGAAATTCAACACTAATATAAATTTGTGCTTCAGCCCATTTTCCGAATTGGTGGCGCATACAATGGTAGTTTGGATTAATACCTGCACAAGTTAAATCTTGTAAGCTTATAAGTGAAGATCCGTTAGTAAAATCGTCCATAAAGTATAAGGACACAACCTTAGTTTCTGAGAACGGCGACGAATTGATTGATTTGGATCTTCTTCAATGCTTTCCTGTACAGCGTCTACTTCTTTTCAGTGCGCACTGCAATAATGAAATGTCAAACCAAACTTAAAAAAATTTAACTACCAGCTGTTAAATGGGTTGTCCAATAATGATGTGTTGCAAACTCAAAGTTGTGAACATCCAAAAAACATTTGGTCTGATAATGGTTAAATTTGAATAGTAGATCATTTTGGTTTTCAAACCCAAAAAGTCGCGTATGGCTTATCTGTTCCACAAACCACAAGACTGGATTAATGGATTCATGTTTTCAATATACACAAAGGGTAAGTAGTCATAGTGCACATCCTATAGTGTTGATATCGCCTCACTATAAAAATAATGTGGTTATTAGTTGTCCAACTAGGATGGGAGTCCTGCACCATTTTAGATCTTCAAAATTATCTTTCATCACTACGCAAGATGATCCTGTAAACGCAATTTCACACCAATAATACATATTTCTTCGATGTTATCAGAAATTTATTAGTATCAAGCTAACGAACATGCAACCACCCTGTGCTCGATCGAATTCATTGCCAAAAATTTTCATGCAATAGATTGTTGAACTATCCAATTTAAGTGAACGCCAAAATTCGTATAGAAAGTAACAGTTTTAGATAATTATTTCGGTTATTGGCCAACATTTTTGTTTTAAGTAATTGGTCAAGTTCAATGTTTTGAACTTGGATATGTGCGTTAAAAATCGAAATTAAGTGTTGATTGACTTATTTGTTTTTTGGATACTGTGACTTGATTGATTTGAGTTTGTCTCGCGCATATATATGTAGCATTCAGTTATACGAGTATGTTGATTGTAGATCGAACATTTTTTATGTAATTTAATGTATGTATCTATCGAACAAATCTAAATATAGATGGGTATTTTGAAATGGTTTTCGATCGTTCATTAACTGTAAACTTGTATTCATGCTCCGTACATATACCATGTATTATGTAAATATGGCGTTGATCAGTCTTGTCGTAATATAATTATGTGATTTATATCGGTGCTAACATCGTGAATAATTTAATCATTTTGATATTCAACAAGATATGGGACTGGTAAAATATTAAGACATAGAACGAAGATTTATGTAGGCTGGTCTTGGTATATCCGACAACTGTATGCGTATGTATATGCGAACGCAGCGCGAGATGTGAAATAAATTTACATTTTTATTGATTGCGGAAACCAAATCATGTTTCCAGGTAATTTGTTGATGTCGTACTATATAAAGTTGCAGTCACGACATAAATATTTATCGACATCATAATTTTTAATGAATTAATTTGGATTTAAATATAACAAAAATACCGCAATCGCTTTCATGCTTCTGCACTATTGCACACTTTGCATATTTTGTCAATGCTGCTCGCACTTCAATTTCATTATTGATTGCGCTTTAACACGCGGTTTGTTAATTACTTATATGAATCTTGACGTTTGATAAATTCTATAAACAATTAAGTTTATATTAATGTTGAGTAAAGTAGGTTTTAATGCTGGTCCATATAATTTATTATATTGGGATCATTACGGCGAACCCTGTATGGTCGATCTAACCCATTTGGGCACAATGAAAATTTGTGTTGGCCACATTCGACAAGAGAATATGAATCTTTGAAGGGAGAGCCGCCTTTCGATTAGCGAAGAGGTCGCTGTCGGCAACGATGGCTCTATACTATACTATGAAGAGCTGGCTCGTGATCGAAACCGATGGAGTCAGATTGTTGACATCGTACGGGCCAACCATGGCCTGTAAAAGCCATCAAAAAAGAAAAAAACCAACCGCACTTACAGGAATGCTTGCATTTGTTGGGTGTCTTTGAAGAGTTCAGTCTTCTATGTTTCTTTTTTACTCCCTATGGATGTTATTCTTTAATTTTTCCTTGAAGATTTCGCTGGCTAATATTTTGAGATGACCATCTAGTTTTACTGGTATTTTTTGATGGACTGATGAATTGTATCGGTTGCATATTTGTGGCGAAGTAAGTACCAAATATAATTAATTCGTATAATTAACGCCACAAGTAAAATCGATAGTTCGAGTTCTGTTCTTGTAATTCGCTAGAACTGTCGCGTCACGACTAAAGGTACATATATACGAAACGCACAGTACGAACATCAAGTCTGGTACCATATGCCTGATGAGATGGATTTGATCTTTTCGATCACACTATCATTCAATGACGTCATCATCAGATCGAAACCGAATAACAATTTTTACAACAACTACTTCCAACAAGGGCGCTAGAGATTCGATGAGTAAATCTCAACGTAGATTTTCATTGCATATACACATACCACCAGGGTGCGTTTATCACCATTGTACGAAGTATTCGGAATGACTTGCATTTTTTCCGGTTTTGTTATGTTGGAAGCACACACGTTTAAGTATCAGATTGTTCAGCAAGACCTTACAGTCCAGTCGAGACTAAACTTTGAATGTTTTCCAATTAATCAATTTAGTTTGACGCATTTGAATTTGATTTGTTGACGTTCAGCTTCAATGTGTTTTTTCCACGTGAGTCCAAGATATTTAACACTTTCGTGTTGTGTCAAAGATTTTGTTTAGTCTCACAAACGGACAGGTTAGTTTACGGAGCGTGAATGTAATGTGCGCAGATTTACGCTCATTGGATATTGTTGCGCAGCTAGGATTACGGTATCATCCGCGTAAGTAGAAACTTTCACGCATATTGATGTAAGTCTGCTGCCAAGCACTTATCTGTCCCCAGTACAAAGACTTGGTTTGGTCAAGGGAGTTTCTGACTTCAGAAACGACTCTGTGAACTTGTTAAACGCGGTACCGCGTTCTTCTCTTATTCCTAATTGATGGTCTAGAATGATAAATTGGTCTAGGCTTTTCTCTTCCAAAATGGGCTTAAGTTTTTGTAGGAATATTTTTTCGACAGCTTTGAGAGAGTGGGTAATAAGCAGATTGGGCGATATGAGTTAATTTTTCTTTCATCTTTACTAAGTTTCGGAATCATTCTAATAATTGTTTCCAGATTTCTGGATCTTTTTTGTGTAAACGATTTTATGTCTCATAAACCAACACTCTTTTCAGTGGCCTTCATGGTGAAAACACCGAGACGGTATATTTTTGGGCCTCCTCCGCAGGAAGAACTGAAAATCATCCAAGATCATCTTTCACATATCTTTAAAGATATCTTTGAGATACATTCCAAAATCGGAAAGTGTTTAGCTCCAAAGATGGAAAACCTAGATATTACCAGATGAAAAGCTTAACATATCTCTTTGAGAAATTATTTAATTTAACTATCACCGTAAGGCCTAAATAGTAATTTTACAGATGGATCAGTATCCTGCAATCTGAAATAATTTATTATCCTTGGTAGGTACGCCTTTCCCTTTTGAGCATAAGGTGCTTTAAAAAAATGTATTCCAATACTGATACCTGAAACTGGTTTGGGAGACAATAACTTCCTCGATGCTACTTGGATATCTTTATCCATTTAGATCTTGTCACCTGCATTTAGCAGTTTTGAGAGACTTGAGTCAGCAAACGCAACGATTACTATCTTTTAAGAGAGATATCGACAGTCACTTTACCAGTCTGCACCAGAAGGGACGCGACTTCCTCGGCATATTCAAAATCTTTATTGAAACAATAAACAAGGCAAAAATCCAGTTGTTCTTGAACTTTCTCAGATGTATTTCTTTTTCATTGATGCGTAAGTTGAGGATTGGCTGGCTGTTTTACTATAGAGACTGTCCTTTGAGTTATCGCATATTGCGAATAGAAATTGGGAACAATCGAACAGTGCGAGCAGTGCAGCGAAGGAGAAAATCTTGGTTCATATTTGAGGATTAACGAACCTCTTTCAAGATACCGGATATTTTGGCCTTCATTTAGAGGGTACATAAACAGACTTAGGGACTGAAAGCGTTATCGAGCCTGAGTGACGGGAAAAATACTATTTCAGGAAGCTAGTATGAAGCTTAATTGTGAAAGCGTTTGTCGATAAAATGCTTTTGTCGGTAGTTTCACATCGTTATCATATGACTCATCTTCTCAGGTTCGAATTATCATCGGTTATCCTCTTCAGTTCGTGGTTTTTAAAGTAAGTCCAGCGACCAACGGTTAGACTTGATTTCCTCGTCCATTTTTGAGGTTATTGTGTGGTCTTTTGAAGTGTTCATTGCACATTCTATATGCAGCTTTTAGGTGTTTTCAAAGATAATGGCACTTCTAGTCACAATCAAAATATGTTTGGGATTACAGAGATTGAGATATTTTCAATCCTAATGAATGAATCTAACATAATCAAATGACTTTGATCTTGCATTGAGGCTGGTTATGCATTTTGATATATTATGCAAATTAATTTGGAAAGCGACTTAATTTGAAAAGCAACACTTGTTTAACAACTTAAGTCACTTTAAGCTGTTAAAAGCGATATCATTGGAGGTGTTAAATTTAATAGTATGTAAGGGATGCTAAGTGTTTTAATTGATTAATTTGTGTTAAATAAATTATTATGAATTTCGTGATGAGTTGTTTATACATAGTAAGTAGAGATTCACTGTATTAGTGTTAAAGATTTGATGCATAATAAGAAATCCACTGAATTGTAATTGCATTTTACTCTTCTAAACGTTATATATAACGAGAACTCGTTATTTCCGGAAAGAAAAACGTGACTCAAACGAATTGTTGAGATATAAACGTGTATGAAGAAGAATGTTTATATGAATCAATGTGCCCAAATAGGTTTAAAAAGATTCTCTTCATTTAAACCGTGTGTAAGTATTGTTAATTCGGTTCCATATCACAATATATTGAGGCTCCTTTCGCTTCCTATAGGTACCAAAACATCTCTATGCCAAAAATCAATTGAAATTATTTCTTTCTTGTTCTTCTACCGATTCTGAGCTTTTGAAAGTCACTGCTTCTGAGATCAGTTTGATCAGTTAGGTAAGTTCCAAACAAGTGAAGTACTGTTCCTTCTTATTATATCTTCACCTCACTTATCTTAAGTGATCAGCATTTCATTGTTCTTAAGAGATGACCTGTATAGCACTTATAGATGAAGTTAATAATGAGTTGTGTATGACTGAACTATAGAGCCAATGTAAATTGGGGCTCCAACCCTCATCTTTGTACAATAGCGTTTTTGCAACAGCGGAACTAGCGTCGTTTATAGACTTCTCATTTATTGTTTCCATATTAGTCTGCTAGTCACAATAAAGCCTTGGTACATGGCCCGTCTGAAAAGGTCAAGTTAACACTTTTTAAGAGGACGAAAGGTTCGACCTAAAATTAAACTACTTATCTACTATAAAGCCTGTACCTAGAGAATAGGATCAACTCAGTTATCAGCGAAATAATAAATGAAAGTTAAAGTGAAATAGTAGTGGTAAACAAGTTAATCGCTTGCAGCACCATATTGTAAAGCTTTTGGAATAAACCTTATCTTTCATGTGGCCTAAAGAAAAAAGTCTAAAGGTGTTAAATCACAAGATCTCGATGGTCAATTTTGATCACCTCTTCGAGAAATAACACGGTCAGTAAACTTTTCCTTTGAATTTGCGATTGTTTTGGCGCTTGTGTGCTACGTCACGCCGTCTGGCTGAAAATAAACGTCGTCCACATCAATGTCTTCCAATTTCGGCCATAACAAATTATTAATCATAGCTCGGTAGCGCAATCCATTCATCGTTACAGTTACCTCATTCACGAAAAAGTAAGGTCTAATCAAAAGTAAGGACACATTGAGGATGGAGAGGCTTTTATAAGCCCCAATTCTGGTTATTAACGTAGCCTCCAAGGTGAAAATGGGCCTCATAACTGAAGATGATTTTTCGATGAAAATCCGTATCATTTTGATTCATTTGAAGAACCCAATCAGCGAAGATACGACATTTATGGTGATCTACCGGCTTCATTTCTTGCGTTAACTGAACTTTAAAGCCTTGAGACCTAAGTCTTTATGCCAAATACGGTGTAATGTCGTTTGTGGAATATTATTCCAAAAATCGACGAGGAATCGACAAACCTGGGTTTTCTTCAGCACTACGGGCTGCAGCAGCAATATTCTCAGTTGTCTTGAGCGACAGTTTCAAAAAGTGCATTAGCTTTGTGATCATTGAACATTTTCACCATTTTTGTAGTGAATTTAAACAATTTCAATGCGTTGTTGAAGATACACGCTTCAACTATACGCATTGAAATTGTATACCTTATTATTTATAGTAATGGCGTAAATTTAACTTGTCAAAGTCAAAAGATGACAGCTTCAACATTGACAGCTGGCCAAATAGCAGCCTATTCAAAGTGAAACCTCTTCTTGGAAAACCCTTTAGATGACACCGGTGAGGAATTTTGTTTTATATGTAGTATTATTATTATGTAGGCAGATCGTTCTGAAATGGTTCTAAGGACATCTATTGCTTCGTGAGAGACTCAAATTGGTTTCAATGAAGGTTTAACCTTACAGTAGATAGGACGTTAAATGAGTACCGAGAAAAAGGAAATCAGCGTGCTTCGGTTCCCAAACGAATATAGTTTTAATTTCAATAAGTCCGTAGGAAAAAAAAACAAAATTTTGGCAAACCCGATTTTATTATTCAACATAGTTGCCTTCGAGGATGATACGAGTTAAGCGATTTTCCAACTTTTCGATTCCACTTTATATAGTACGATTTCTCGCCAAAATAGGCCTCAGTATAAGCGATTACTTCTTCATTGAACTTAAATTTCTTTCCAACAATCATTCTCTTGAGATCTGAAAACAGGAAAAAGTGGCTGGGGGCTAAATCTGGAGAATATGGTGGGTGGGTAAGCAATTCGAAGCCCAATTCAATCGATTTTGCCATCGTTTTCATCGATCTGTGACACGGTGCATTGTCTTGGTGAAACAACTCTTTTTCTTTTGCAAATGTGGCCATTTCATTGAGATTTCAGCCTTCAATTGATCCAAAAGTGCTCAGTAATAGTCGCTGTTGATGGTGATTCTTTTTTTGAGGTAGTCGAAGAATATTATTCCATTCGCTTCCCAAAATACAGACGCCACCACCTTACTGGTCGACTGTAACGTCTTTGCTCGCTTTGAATTCGGTTCGTCGACTACTGTCCACTCAGCTGACTTTCGTTTGAATACAGGTGTGTAATTTTGAAGATATGTCTCATCCATTGTCACATATTGACGAAAGAATTCCACTTTATTGTGGTTTAAGAGCGCCAAACACTTATCTGAAGCATCGATTCGTTGTTGTTTCTTGTCGGCACGCGGAACCTACTTTGCACAGAGCTTTCACATACTCAAATGTTCGTGTTAAATGGTAAAAATACTACCATCTGATATGTCAGCTAGCTCGTACACTATCAATTTGCGATCATTTATAACCAATTTGTGGATTTTTTTCTGGAATAAGAGTATTATTTAGGCGTCCACTGTGCTCTGCATCATTTGTGCTGGTACGACCACATTTAATTAACAAATGACCATTTGTCGTGATGGATCAGAGTTCGGATAATGGCTCTTAAGGCATTGTTTGATTTCCACTGATTTTTTTCATCAAAAAGTAGAGCTCTTTTAAAACTCGAAATTCCTTTTACTCCATTTTTTTTCAAAAACAAATGTTACTTCACACAAAATGCTATAACTTACGAATCAATAGTCAGATTGCTGTCAAATTTATACACGTATCGTTTAAAGGTTGGTACTAAATAAAAATCATATGGAAAAAATTATAGTAACGCCATCTATGTGTCATCCTACGGACTTATTGAATGACCCTGTAAAAACAAAATCAAACGAGAGGTTTCCCCAATAATGTATAACCCAATTTTACGAAGATGCAGTTAATGTAAGCGGTGAACTGTTGACTTGTATATTCTGTAATGTAAACATATCAAATCCATATCACGCATGGATGTTGTAATATTTATAGTTTGTTAGTTTATACGTTAAATACTACACGTCTATTGATAACAAGTAAACATCCATATGCGCCTCACTCGAAACCACTGTAATAATAATAAAATAAATCATACAACAAATTAAGAATAAATTGTGTAAAAATTAAATAAAATAAAATAAAATAAATAAATAAATAAATAATTAAACAAATAAACTATAACAATTGTATAAGTAATATAAAAAAACAACAAAATACAATGACACTCAACACATTTGTGTAATAAAGTCAAAACCGAAAACAAAACAAAAAAGAAAAATCTCTCAAACGAAAAAGAGTTAAAAAAAGTTTAGTTTAAATATTTACTTCGCGGTGTTAAGACGTTAGTGTTCTGGGATTTTCTCGCTAAACAGTGAAAATATATAAAAAGACGAACAATTTGATAAAAAAATATATTTTCAAAATGTGTTTAAAAAAAGAATTATTTTTTTATTTAATATATTTATGTATATTAATTGTAAAAGCTCGATCAGCAAAATTAAATTATTGTGAAATTGAAAATTTGTATTGTGCAAAAAATATAAATAATAATTTAAAATTACATGTTGCATGTAATCATAGTTTAAATAGTGTAAGCAACTAAAAAAAAAAAATTTTTTTTTGAGTGAAATTTAATTTCGAGTTAAATTGAGTTGAGTGAAATTTTTTTGAGTTAAATTTCAGATATGTTGAAAATTTGTCTTGTACATACAATATACGATAGATAACGATAATTATAGAGTTGTGATATCAAATTATATGGATGCGAGTACATGATAATCAACAAGATCGTACACATACATATTTGTTTGTGCCCTGCATCGTTTTTATCACGAGCAAATTTAGAACATTTTTTGCATACAAGAGTCTGTCTGTTACGATTATGTGTGTGTTTGTATATATTTTTTGCAAACTTGGAAGCAGATTATAAATAACATCAACGGTTTCGGTTCAACTCATTTGTACGATCGATTGTATTTAGGAAAAGTTTGTGATGGAAAGAGTAGACCAGTGGCTGTTGGGCCGTACCAAAATCTAAACGGTTCGGTTTAGATATATTTGTTAGTGTGTCAAGGTCAATACGATTCTTATGACTCAATACATACAAGCTTTAGTGTAGGTTGAAATAGAATGTTTATAGTGGTTTTATAGATGGTGGGACATGATTGATTATTTCTCGTAAAATTCTTATTTCAAATTTATTATATGTTAATTGTATATGGCGGGCGAATGAGCAACATTTTTGTGGTTGCCATTAGATTAGTACTTGTTAATTTCTAAGACATAAATTAATGTTGCAGCCCAAATAACTATGGTATCATTGATGTCATCATATGATTTGAAGATAGGCGTAGTTTTTGGCGTTTTCATTTATTGGAAAAAAACCGTCGCCGATAATGCTTTAAGAGCTCTGATCAGCTCTGATTCATTAAATTACCATTGGGTGTTGAAATTGTGATAAGTTAATAAATGTTTACTAACTTGACAATATGCCCATTGAGTTTACCGATTCAGATTCAAAAGTATTGTTGCTGAATTGTTTTTTTCAGTCCAACTAACCGTCAACAGAGTTTACTACCAGAGTTATGTCGATGACGTTGCCATAATGCCGGGAGGTAAATATACGGACGTACTATTTGATCACATGCAAATAGCGATTAACATAGTAGTGATCAATGTCTATCAGTAAACCCTAGGAAAAACTGAGATGGTTATTTTCACTATAGACGCAGGACTTTGGGTAATAGTCTTCCGATAATAGAGGCTCATACGATTCCGCTCTCGTCGGATTTCAAGTATATGAGGATCTGGTTAGATCGGAAGGTTACTTAGCAAAAACATAGAAGAGAAATGCAATAAAGCATGTAAGATTTACTAGAAATGCAAACAGTCATTTGCCGCTCTTATTGGGTAGCCTAGAACAATCACTGAGATTTGAGGAAGATTCTAAATCACCTTCAAAGACCTGTTTACCTGGGTATTGTAAGAGCTATGCACACCACACTTATTGCAGCTCCTGAGATGCTGCTTATGATCAGTAAGTGTGCAGCGCTCGCCTACAAGACAGAAATAATCTTCTGGGCACTGTTGAACGTCTTTGAAAAATTATTTTGTGTAATTATTTCTGAAAATCACATATGGGACTACAACAGCTCGTCCTTCCTCTTCGGTGAAGATATGATGATTTTACTTACTGATAAGTATGCTGTAATCTAGCTGGTGCCCTGCCGGATTATACATGCAAAATCCCAAGGTCGAATTATCTATCCCCCTTGGTAGGTACACCACTGTCTTTCAGGTAGAAATTTCTGCAATTATGAAAGCAGCACTCTTTGCAAAAGAGATAAATTGCAGAGATCGTTCTATCTGCATCCGTTTTAGACAGCCAGGCTGCTCTAAATGCGATTGTTCCCAATACTTGATATTTGCCTTAACTCGACTAGACAGTCTGAATGAAGTTTGACTTCACTGGATACTCTTACACTCTTGTGGGGCCTGTCCGCCTTAGGAGTGACGTGATTAGCTCTTAAAAGAGATATGGACTATCACTTTGGTGATCTGCACCAGAAGATATGGGATAACCTCATCTATTGTCGACTGTACAAAACCTTCATTATACATCAATAAATCAACAAAGATCCCAGTTATGATAGACGCACATTAAGGATCTTATGCTCCTTATGAAAAATCTGTTGAAACTGTTGAGCACTTCTTGTACTTCTGTTCTTCATACTCTATCCATAGTTCTTAAAGATCAACTGACAACCTTGAGGTTACCAGATATCTTGTGCTACATTAAAAGAATAAACAGAGTTCAGGACTAAGTGTACGTCTGGGAAGAGATGTCACTGTGGGCCAATCGAGCCTGACTGACTGGGGGAAAAATGCTTGGAAGAGAAGTGCCAAATATTTTTGTGGTTTGGTTTGGTATATGATCTTGAATTTTGATAACTATTATTGTATCTGTTTCTGTGTTACTATTGCTGACTAGAAGATTGTCATACAATGGAAGACATTATTTGTGACGACTGTTTTCAATTGGACAGTGCACGAAATATATCAAAATTGAACCTTTAATTTCTAAAGATCGTATACTAATCAGGTTTAACGTCTATTATTTTAGGGGATCTGAGTAGAAATAATCGATTTAATGCCGAGTTAAGATAATTTAGAGCTACGACGTATGTTACGATATTTTTGTAATTCTTATCTTGAAACCAGAATTTATAATTTTGATTTGTTTATAAAATAAAATATTCTACCACATCGGGGTGCGACTCTCGATTTTCTTAAGTCCGATTATCGTATTGAAACACTACATAATACCGTATACCCTCAAAGATTGATATTTAAGAACAATGCTGTTGCTAATTTCGTATGTCGATCCAGTTATAGGTTCGGTACGAAATATTATTTTTCCCGCCCAGTAGTTGTACGTAACCGTTTTTTTTCGTATAGTAAAGTGAGTAAGAAAAAATACTCAATTTATGGATGAATTATATTAAGAACTAAATAAACTAGAATTTATCTAATTAAATATGCAAATAAATTATAAATAAAAATATCAAATTCATTTTATTATTGAATTAATAAAGTATTTAATAAAATTATTCAAATGTTATCGACACAATAAATTTAGCGGGCATACTATTATAAACGAAAACAGCTGTATAAGAACTGGACAATCATTTCGAAAATTATGTTTTTGGTTTCGATTTCATTTACGTTTATTCATATATTGAGCATTCTTATAAAATCACAATTACAACAAAAACTAAGTTTATGTGAAGCTTTAAAGCTCACCGCCCAAATGGCGCAGTCATGGTTGAAGGAACCGGATTCGCATCCCGATAGGGGCAGGATGGAAAACGGATTTTTTCCCATCTGATTACGATCGGTGGTGTGAATGAACACATCTATAAACATCCTGTTGGAGTGCAGAATTTATGGGTCGACCCATCCTACTAAGGGCGTACAGTGAAAGAGTTGGTAGAGATAGACACAAACAAACTTTAAAGCATAACATTAACTCGCATGAATTTATTACCGCTCGATCGTATCTTTATTAACTGGTCGGTGTAATCGTTTTACAACATTGTAACTACATAATTATAAAAAGCGTTTTGTTAGCTTTATACTACTCGACGATTGTTATCATACTAACTACCATTTGATATAGTAACTCACCATTTCGTAATTTAGAAATGAGTAAAATTTATTCAATTAGTTAAAATGTAATCTGAGTCAGTTACATCATTATAAAGAGAAGCCAAACAGCAGGTTTCCAGATCTGGTTGGCAAAACTTATTTATATCACTATAAATATATAAGTCTGGCCATCGAGATATATAACTTACAAATATTGGCCAAAAACTGTCATTTGTTGTGATGTCAGACACTACAGATTCTACCACCTTACTGGGCTCATAACGAAAATAGACCTTGTTGTTTCGCTATAAACTGAGACTACAAATGTGATTTATGCATTTTACTCAATCTGAGCTGTACATTTGGACGTACTGATTGTATTTGATTTTTGTTCCTCCAGAACTGCCTTGAATTTTGGGAAGCATTAGACCGCCTATATATATTTATAGATTTGGCGAAGCATGCAATGTTCAGTATTTGTGCCAATATTTTCTATAGCATATGCTAAGTCACCCTTTCTTAACTTTTCTAGTTAAGAACTCCACTCAGGTGATCGGTTTTTATTTGCAATCATTCCGTACAAATAAAATGGGTTTGAACATAACAATGGTTGATTTAGCAGAATGAGTTTAGCAACCAATTCCAAATTAACTTAAATGAGATATTGGGAACTCAGATTAAAAAAATAATCTATGGCTTAGAGGCCGTAAACTGCCCTTACCGCGTCTCAACTGAGACCTTACGAACCAATTTTAACGATTGATGCACATTGTAGGTGATCAACCCAACGAATGTTTTTACACACAAACGCATTTTATGTCATCCGGTGGCATATTAATTTTTGGTCTGCGGCGAGAATCGAACTCGAGACCGCGGCGTGATGAGAAACTCTTTTAACCATTAAACTACGACCGGTGAACTCAGATTAGTGGACGGATTTTTGTGTCGGACTCTCTTATTTGACAGGGGTGATCACTTGAATATGACTCCAATACCAAATATAACGATAGATTTGTATGAGCTGCAATGTAAACTGTGTGTTAACTACTTTGGTTGATTGTGTTATCGAGACACTAAAACAGATATACGAACAAGTATTTACGACTGAACTGGCAAAGGTATGTGTTGACGTATTTGTGATGGGAGTTTCTTTTGTAAGATCGTTTAACGTAACGGTTGTCCGATCAGATACTCTGGAATTTCGATTTCTGTAACAACTGATGTTACCTTAATGCTTTTCTTGTCTCAGATTACATTTATTTTCAGACTACATTGCACTGGTTAAAGGTTACTTAAACAGCTAAAACTTTTAACCGACGATAATGGCAGTATAATTCTAAACTACACGTTAGAGCGGTTTAATGGTTTAATTGCTTTTATTTATTTATTTATTTGGCACCAACTCCAATGATAGAAGTCATATGGCATTTATTGAACATTGTTTAATCCATTTACTCTCCTTATACGCAGTGATCCACTTTCATAGCGTTATGTCTTAGTCTTTTATAAATTCATATATAGCTTTATATCCATTATTATTTATGCGCAAAAGTTCATTCAGATTCCTTCGCGTTGTGAGGATATCGAACATGGCTCTCTTTTGACTAAAATTAGTACAATGAAATTCCTTTGATCTCCCTGAAAAAGGCTTAATCAAAGGCTCACTATTCCACTCAGAGTACTTCTTTCCTTTTACCTGGCTCTTTTGTCTAAACTCATTCTACCATTTTCTCCACAGATTCACTCCTAAAAATACGAAGTACATCTCTTGCATTCATAAAATCATATTAATTTATTTCTTCAAGCGAACAAATTCCTTCATTACCTTCAATTTGTGGGTGTGAAATTTCATTGAAAAAGAACCTCTTTCCCACACAATTGAAGGTACTCATACAGATTTCCTACATACCATACTCATTTCCCTGAGTCCCCGTTTTATTAACTCTAATCCACTTAGAGAGTCAGAGAATAGAATTACTCTGCTCCTCCCTCCATTCATAGCCAACTTGATTCCTTCAATTATTCCAATCAACTCGGCATTCTTTATATAGATACTGTCATTTAGTCTCAACAATTTCTCTTTTTTCAACGAAGAAATGTAAATTCCTACACCCTCTCGATCTTGACTTCCACTAGCATCTGTATACATCTCAACGTGTGCAAAATATTTCAGTCGCATCATACAAAACTCGTGCTCCACCGATAACTCATTCATCTCCAAAATGCATGCTCACCACAAGATTATTTGGGATAATTTTATGTCAATATTTTTTTCAATGATTTTTTGGCCGGTTAGTGCTTTGGTGATTTGTTCCCTCCTCGCAATGCTGTTATCATTTCAATTATTAGCTTTAATTGCTTTAGGTTGCTTCTATCTAGCACTATGGGTCCTTTGTGGCATTGAGCGTGAAACCTCGAAAGGTTCCAGCCAACTTTAATAATTACTTACAATGAATGCTCTACTACTCAAGCGTACTAATGCTATACAAGCCGACCAACCAATATGTGCAAAATACGTGTGAACAAGGATATGGGATCAAAATCTTTCAAATTGTTCAGAATAGCTTTATATTTCAGGTGTGACGTTCACAGCTAAGTACACATAATACAAGATATCATGATTCCCACAAATACAATGAACAGTCACGCTACAGAAGAAAACTAAATCGAAACCAACCTAGCGAACCAATATTACAGAATACACAAAGATATGCCACACACTTCAAAGAGACTCAACGTCTTAACGGCTGGTTGATTCAGCAGCACCCTAGCTGTCTGTCAATCAATCACCACATCTGAGTTATAGTATAACTCCTATCAGTTGTCACATTCACAGCTGCTATCTTAGCACCTCAATATCAATTATCATATCCTAAAACAGGTCTAAAAATATAGGGGTGTGGGTATATGCAATTCATTTAAATGTAGAATTGGGCCAACGAAATTTTAAATATCTCTAATATAAGGGGTGGACCATTTAAAAGTTTAAGTTTAAAATATAATGAAACAAAAACGGTTTGAAATTTTGCCATTTTTTTTGTTGTTAAGTACAGTAGTTCCGATTAGATATGGTAATTTTTTCATTCATATGGTTGCCACGACTGGCCTCACAGTTCCCCATTCGATCGGGTCAATTTTGGCCTTCAAATGCTTAGTTGTCTCTGGTTTCTCGCCATAACACTTGTCTTTCACGGCGCCCCACAGAAAATAGTCCAATGATGTTAAATGGCAGCTTCTTGCCGGCCAATTGACATCAACATTACGGCATCAAACATTTGACGCAATAAATCGATTGTGACATGAGAACCAAACATAGTTCACATCAATACCATGAAGAGCAGGCGCAAAAAATCGGTTATCATGGTGCGATATGTGTATCCTTTTTCGAGTGCCTTTGTTTTGAAAATAAATTTTCAATAAATTCCAACGTTGCCTAAGCGTTAATCGATTCATATCGTTCTGTGGAGATAATATACTGAATTTTGTGACAGAATAGAATGACATTAGTATTGCCAGATTCGAAATAACTGGCTGTTCAAATTAAAACCGATAGATGGCTCAATCTATATTGTTAATTTATGCCATCGATGAAACTTTGTTATACACAAGCATCCGCAGTACTGAGTTTGATCTCTAAAACTTGTGATTCGGAAGGGTGATAACTCCTAGCCTCTGGTGTCAAAGAAACAACTGACTTACATCTTAATACCGATACAGTTGATTATATAAGAACATATCAATCATAACTCCTGTTATTAACTCCTGATCGAGATATTATGCCACTGAGACAGTGTTTTGGAAAGAAACTTAAAAATCATCTTAAGTCTAAAACTATTTGAGGTGGATGTCTGCAATTCAGTTAAAGGTAGATTGGCCCAACGTAGATTTAGATCTATTACTTTCCGTAAGAATTATAAATTGCTCCTAACACGTCAAACCTAACATTTGGTCCTAAATATTGCTGTGTTAACTCGATACTCTAATAAACGGGGAAGCTATCGGTGGTGGATGACCATCGGTAGTGCATCACTAATAAGCTATGCTTATATCACTCAATCAGCGATACTATAACACTCCAACTAAAACTAATGCAAATCTGAACTTCATAATCATCCAAAAACGAACATGCAACTGGTTTTTTAAGACAGCCAAAAACGTTATTGTCGTTATTAAAAAGAAAAGTAGAATGTACACACACATATAATTATAATAAGACGATATTATATAAAATCGTTGACATTGATTCCTGTTTTTCCGCATTATAATGATAAATTGAAGATTTTTAAATTACCGATCTTTATCTCTCTGGTTGGTCGCGTTGATTGGCTGGCTGCCTCGAAAGAATGCTTTAATTGGTGGCCTTTCGCTAAATTTCCCTTGTTTTCGATGTATCGATGTAAGATCATCAATTTTTTTTGTCGTCTTTCTGTTGTTGTTAAATATTAATAATAATAATATATTTTAATTAATTTAAATACATTGGTCATGTTGTCAGCATACAGTGTTGTAGTAAATTTTAATCATATATTTTATATTTTATGTATATAGATTGTGAAATGGTTTAGAATTTTTATATTGGTGCAAAGTTTAAACTAATTCATATATTGTCGCGCTTATATTTAGTCGTATATAGGCTACATACAGTCTTATCTAGGTTAGAATAATAAAAACGTCATCGTTCTCATTTTTAAAAATTATAATTGATTAATTAAAAAATGATAAATTGAGATCATTAGACAGCCTTAACGCCCCGACGACCTATAGATTCACTTTATCCACCACTATATACAGTAAACTATATACTCGACATATTAACATACATCTAATGATGACGTATGCCCTATCCCACTTGAAAATTAATAGCAGAACAAAAATCATTTGCATATACAGAAATTGATCGCAATCTTAAATTAATTCTCAAATGTATATGTGTACGTCAAGTGAATATTTCCTTTTTCTGCTATTAAATTAATCGGTTAGATCAGATCTGACACAATATAGCATAACATGACATACACATCCGTACTATACATAACCAGAGCCGTTTGAATACTCGAAATTTATATGATGAAGAGCTTTAAACGTTTGATAGGTGTGTTTCATTATGTCTGTCTCATTTATCTCGAGATTAGGTTGAGCTTCTCTGCAAAGATGTATTTACGGTCTGGAACGTCCTAACAAACGGCTGTTTGATCGAGACTCAGAACTATCAGAATCAGGAAGCCTCGTTTACCAATCGTTTACCAATTAAATCAACTGATGCCACTGTGAAAGTGATTAAAATCGTAAAATGTGTAAATAGTTGATGATTTAGAGGAACCGATGAAGATGTCAGCTTTGGTAACTGGAAATCATCTATTATATCATTTGGAGTTTTCGATCGCATTTTATTTTTTGTTTTGTGGGACCTGAGTCCGCTTTAGGAGTGATGTCATTGTCTCTTATACGAAAAATTGACTAACACTTTACTGATCTGTACCAAACGAAATGTGATATCCTCATCTCGTATCGACTATCCACAATCTTCTTTGGATCAATAAATCAGCAAAGATTTCAGTCCTTCTTAAAATATGATAGATGCACTTTAAGGATCTTGCTGGACATTCTCATGGAGCATTGCTCCCTGAATAATTATATGTTTCGAATGAATCTTGTGTTCATACTTCCCCATGGCTGCAGTACTTTGGATCACGATTCCTATTTCAGGATCATTAGAAGAACAAGCAGATTTCAGGACTGAGAGTGTACGCCTGGGAAGGGATGTCACAATGGGCCAATCGAACCTAAGTGACTGGAAAAAATGGGTCTCCACACTATAACTGTTGCCTCAAGTTCAAGTATTTCTATTGGATTCTTAATTGTACAAAATGTGACAAATTTTACATTTTCCTTTCCCATCAAAATGTTCACCTTTGAGCTTCACAATGTTCAGGGAGACTCATTTTGTAACCAATACGGGTTATCTACTCGTAGAAGATTTACACAAATGTTTAATTCAAATATGATTGTGAGCAGTTTCACCTCAGAACTTAGAACCTATGTACTCACATTTTTATAAGTGGATTGTACCATCTACTTTAAAAAGAGATCTTGCTCGTGTTGCTGTACAAATTTAAATTACAACTACAACAGGAGATCATAGTTAGAGTTGTTTAACGGTTCGTAGAAGAATCTTTCGCAAACTTTACCCTGTAGTGCCAGATTAGGATTTAAGTTGCCAAGCTGATATCATACTCTAATATCTTTGTACTTTGTTTAACAATAAGCAGTGGACTCGAAGACACATATAATTGACAGGTTAGCTATACCTATATTCTAACTTATACACAGGATTATCAGTGCATCGAAGTTAAAATCTTTCTTTCGTATCTATATTATCCGATGAGACACATCAAGATTTTCAAATCAGCTCTAATGTGGATAAACGTGTTAAAATACGTTGATTTTTCAACTCAACTATATGTATGTTCGAATCACATCGTAATCGTACGAACGCACGAGCTTTATTCGATGCCAATTCACCACGAAAAGTATGCCGTTACAACCGCTCTTTGGTTTTGGTCTCTCCTATAATAATTTTGGATTATTTTCGTATGATCGTTTTTCAAAGTATCGATTACACTATGGCGCGTTGATGCAATGTACCTAGAAATTCACCATGCCAATTGTTCTGAAAAAGTTCGTATGATCAAGAGCCTATAGATAGGTTTGTAAATCGGTTAGATGTAATCAAAACTGCCTTCAAATGGGAACTATTGACCGGTCGTTACCACATTTCGGGTTCAAGAATGTTTCTAAGTCGAGTTTGACAGTGTATAAGATACACATACCAATATTTTTTCAAGTATTAAAATATTCTATCCTGAGCGTTCTGGAACCATCAATTCTCTCCTATTCTGAATTACAAATTCACTAATCCATTAATGGCAAGTTTTACGGAATTCCGCTTGAATGGTCGTAGAGGTCCGTGAACCTGGAATCGTTTTGATAAACCACAAAGAAAGTATTTCATCCAGTTTGGTATTATATGTGACATCGCATAAAATCTATGCCCAAGCAGATTATTCACTTTGGTGTACTGTGATTGATTCCCGTTTCACCTGAATGCAATTTCACTGGTTTAGAATTATGTATCTCCATATATTTAAAAAATAGTTTAATGACTGATGGCTATACAAAACTGAAAAATTTTAAGATCTAGAAGATTAAGAATAAAATAAATGCAAAGAAACGATGTAAGAAATCATATCTTAGTTTAGATACAAATCTTAAAATAGAATGTTAACAATAACTTAAAATAATAAAATTTTTAATCGCTTTTCTAATACCGAGCTAGTTCATTCGCCCCTCAAATAACTATCAATAATATATTGACGTCAATAAAATCAAAATTCGCCGTGCTAAACCGCTTATAACAGCATTAACCAATATTGAGTTTCTGCTTCGTAGTGGGCTGGGTTATTGCATTCAAACAGGTTTCAAACGATAATATCTAAAATCTGATACATTATCCCCATATTGATTAGTTTTTGAATATAATTAATATTCATCTAACTTCAAGGTGTGCAAAAACTTTAATAATCACAAGTTGGTGGCATCGACCACCACTCAAATGTGAATAAACTATATATCTAAAATCTAGTGTCGCAATTAGCACAATTAGAAACATCTTTGAGTAGTAAATCCAAACAACATTCCGGTTTCGGTTTAATTAGTTAGTGTCGCAAATTGTTAATTTGTTGTTCATCCAGACATGTATAGCCAAATCTCTAAATCTTAAGCAATTAACTGTCTAAATCTGGAGTGTACATCGATCAATGTCATTATAGTGAACGGCTTGATAAAGAGAACACGAAAATATGTATGGACCACCCTGTATTCTCTCCATTTTGTCATTAATATCAGTTGATGTCTCGATCTAAAGTATTTGCATAATATCAACTTCTCACATTTCAAATATTTATTTCAGAATAAGAAATAATGTTTAATTATGTTTGACACACGGTCACATTTTGTGTTAATTTGACGTTGAACAAAAATGTTTTATATTTTTATATATTGAGAGCAGGTGGCTGGATAATTTGTGTCTGCGTAAAACAATTTTAGCTTAACCGCTAACATGACATGTGAGACAGTATGTCGCTGGTGATGCTATTTATGTAGTCATTGTTTCAAATGCAATGCTTAAACCATCGAGAATCTTTCTTTATCGTTTCACCGAAAGATCAGAGAGGCCCTGTCTTATATTCACGTTGTAACTAACATGATCGATATATTGACATACATTTGGTTTGGTGCTACCAGAAGTGAGCAACCCGTTGTCGATATTATTATTAATATTATTATAAATAATTCCAGTACACATCTCATGTGGTAAATTCAGTGTTGGGAGGAATTTTTTTGCCGACATTTTTTTTTTTATTTTTTTTTACGTTTTGTTTTAGTTGGGTGCAGGGCGGACTTTTAGACTGACCTAGCTCCTTGTAACTGTCAGAGCTCCTTCACCCAACGCGCGATCCTTCAAGTAAAGGTTGATAGCTGCCTTAAACTTGTGCATTTTATACTTCAACGGAAATTGAAAACCAGTCAACGAATTCCACTTCTTAGATGTTCGATAAATAAATTCGCGCTTTGCATCTTCAGTTCGAGGTTTCGGCAGCTTCACCGTAAACCTATGCGCATTAACCGTTCCTCGTGTTACCCGTCCTGGCGTAACAAATGGTGGTATTTTCTCCTTTAATTCTGCAGAACATTTACCATTTATTAATTTATAGAACACGCAGAGTTCTGCAACATCTCTGCGGTGCTGTAGGCTGTCTAAATCTTTCGTAAGTCTGGGGTTTCGTATTATTCGGATGGCACGCCGCTGAACTCTATCCAGCAACTAGAGAGCAGTGCCATATGCTCCACCCCAAACTTGACAGCAATATTCTATGCACGGTCTAATAAAGGTTTTATATATTTGGAGAACCTGATGCGATTTAAAAAACCGTCTGCATCTATTGAGGAACCCGAGTTTACGTGAAGCTGATTTGGCTAATGCGATAATGTGTTCATTCCATTTTAGATTGTTGGTAATCTGAACACCAAGCAGACGAATTGAGTCACAACTCACGAGAACGTGTCCTTTTACCACAAAAGGGTATTCGTTGTGACTTCTTTTTACGCGAGAATGTGCATATTTGTGATTTTTTCTCATTAAATTTGACCTGATTTTTAACTCCCCACTCAAATATTGTACCTAAATCGGAATTAAGCGAAGTGACAACTTCCAGCCATTTACCGTTTAACTCTGAAGGAGTAGGCTCGACCTCGAATGAAATAGAAGAGTGCAATGTTGCATCATCGGCAAAACTGTGGATAGGGTTTACAGTGCTATCTAACAAGTCATTAATGTATAACAAAAACAAAGTTGGTGACAAAACTGATCCTTGAGGGACTCCGGCATTTGCGGAGTGTGTCGTTGATGATTTAGCACAACGTTGATCTTTCGGTCTTTGAGAAAGCTTTTGATCCACTTGATGGTCATCGAATCCAAGCCATATGCCACAAGTGAGATTCTCATGCCAAACCTTGTCAAAAGCCTTGGATATATCCAAAGCGATTGCAAAGGCTTCTCCGTGGTGCTCAAGGGCGAGATTCCATTTGTTTGTAACATACGTCAAGAGATCGGTTGTGGAGCGGCTTTTGCGAAAGCCATATTGTTTATCTGAAATTATTTTATTAATCTCAAGATAATGCACCAGTTGTTGGTTAATGCATTTTAATTTGGGCAAATAAAGTAAATCCCAAAATTGAACTATTGTGATTTTTCAAGTAACCGAAAGAAGTAATTCAGGTTGCATAAATCAAGGCGAAATATAAATTTTTTGTGAAATTTGAGTAAGTCCGAGCTGTTACCTCCAAGCCAGAATAGAGCCTTTCGCTTATTACTTTTTTCGTTAGAAAATAACAAGATGTTTTATGTCAGAATTGGCCTTACGATTCCTATAGTTAAATTGATATGTTTTTCCTCCAACGTTTTAGGTGGTCGTCAGCTAAACTCTTTAACCCTGTTGAGGATCAAAAATATAATAAAAAGCTCGTTTTCATATGGTAACCGTAGCTACACTAATCGAGGATTATATAACGTCTATAAAAATTAGATTCGGTTAGATTCGGTTATGTTAGATTACATAATTTTTTGTCAGTTCATCTTCATCTTCCAAAAATTACTTCGCAAAAGTAATTGGATATCTATCCAACAGCTTTAGCTCACTAATATTGAGATTAATAACTAAGTTTGCTTATGACTAGCTTACTCGCACTCTTAACAAAATTAAACTCTGATTATAACTTAAAGTAAACTAGAGTACCACTACTAGTACATAATATGATCCTTAAATTAGAGAGAGTGTCTGTTTTATATATGTCCAAGTATTGGAAGCACGATCCATTCAACGTTTTAAAGGTAGTTTTATACATAGGTATAATTTGGATTGATAATTCAAGAGGTATAGGCATATAGTTCTAATTTGCCATTGCCAGCTGAAAGTGCTAGCTGACTGAGATGGAAAATATGGATCGAACTACTTCATATATGTATGTGTGTTTAAAAACACTGATCGTTAATAAATTATTAAATCCTCTGTTTAGATCCTGGTTTATATCAAGATTCATTATTGGACCATTTATGTTGTTTGTAACTGTATTAATCTTGGTGGTTTACCAAGAAGTTACAGTCCTTAAAATTCTAGAATGTATACGCAATATTTAAAATTGATAATTTGTTATCAATAGTATGAGCTTTAATCAAAGCTTACGCGATCGTAAAATTAAGATTAAAACTAATCTAGTCGCTCACTTTAAGTGCGCTGGAGATAGACTAATCTAGGGTTACAGAGTCCATTTGGTAATACATTAAACTTCATGAAAACCATTGCCAGTATCGTTACCTCTGTGAGAAGTTATTATAGGATAAAGCTTTTTTTCAAAATATTATACAGTGCATAAATGCGAGCCAGAATAGTTCGTTGGCATTTCTAACGGAGATCCGACTTCAATGTTGTAATATTTTCCAAATTTTTATGATAACTATGCAAGGTATAAATTGTAATTTATCCGTGCAATTGGTCGAATTGTATATCAAGGTATGTTAAATTCTGTAGGCTGCACCTAAAGTGTATTTAACAGTCTGCACAATAATTATAATCTCACATTATCAATGAAACTTAAGAACAATAGCTGCATAAATATGGATCTTTTATACATTACGGCCCGTGTGGTTGGAGGCAAATTTTAGTATAAAACTCAAGTATAGCTAGTTCCAGCATACCTAATTATATTCCTAGCAAAATTAAGAATGTCTAGAAAATTGATTTATGTATAGGTCATTTAAAGATTAAAAAACTCTTTTACATCCTATCACAATTGGAATCATCAATCTGTACGTTATATATATGTCCATATGCAACAAACGGTTTTACATCAGATAAACGTTTATAAGTACATCAAACTAATCATAAATATGACATAATCGATCACTTAGTCATACGATAATTTTCATAAAGATGCATCATTCCGAGATTTATGCAAATCTGCAGACCTATTCTAGTATACGATTCTATAAATATAAATAAATAGTTTGAAAGCGAAACTCAAATTTCAATTTTAATTACCCAATAGCAAGTGTACGCACTGTGTCATAAAGACGGTAATTAATTTATCACATTATAATGTGGACGCGATTATATATTATGAATCATTTTCATTCATCATTCAACTATACAAATTAGTGTACATGATGTAATTAACAGTAGCGCGATTATCGTTTCTTTATAAATCGCGGCCGCACACAATGTTGTACACCGCATGAAAATAGATTTTTTTTGTTTTCACGGTTTCGCTTTCTCACCCACTTAGAGTATTCTTGGTATAATTACAAATTGTATAATAAAAGCCCAAATCATAACAGGAAATAATTCGGCAGGTAAATCTATACCTCTATAGTCTATGTTAACATTTCGCCACATTCCATTCCATCGTGATTTGGTATATACTCGTTAATATATTAAATACTTTTATTATAGACGACGTCTTACGCTACACGCAAACAGTTTTTATAACAACGGCTATATAGAAATTACATTGAATCAACATACATAATTTATAAATATTATTTATAATATAAACAAAAAACATAGTTTTATGTTTTTATCTCAAAAGTTTATTTATTTAAATCACAACAAAAGCAAATCCAAACGATTTTTATATTATAAATAAAAGAAAATGTTGAAATGATAGCAACACACCAACAACAGGTGAATTATATCACGCATCCAAGAATTTTATCTCGCCATGATCACCGTAACGATATTTTGTTGTTGTCAAACGCCATCATAATCTCGTATATAATCATATTTATTGTTTGTGTCAAAATTTAATTTTTATCGTTGTCGCACATATATAACATATGCGGTTGATATTCCACCACACAGTCTCATATTACATATATGAATTTTGAATTAAACGTTTGTCATGTTTTTGTTTGAGTGACGTTTATTGATTAGATTGATGCACGGTCTAAATTTATGTTCTGTACAAATGAATAGAATATAAATTATAACCCTTTCGCGATTTTTGATGTCTCTAACCTCTACGTACGTTTTATAAATATGCAAATTTGTTAATCATATGCGGATAGTGTGGTTAAGCCTTAATATTGCAATTGTATATAACTTCACTACATATTCAAGAAGAAGAAACAAGTAGCGCCATTACCAAATTCAAATATTTCAAATATAAACATGTCAACAGTACATACCGTGAGATAAATTTTTGGTAAATTCAACATGTAAAATGTGTAAAAAGTAAAATGTTGTTGAGTATTTTTAATCATGAGAGTAAAAATACAGAAGGATAAGAAAATATCTCAAGCAAAAGATAGTACAAAAATCAAGGAAGTAATCCTCGAGTTTATCAAACGGGTAGTTAAAAAATAAACTATTAGCTGCTTTCCAATCGACCAGCCGATAGTACCCGCTAGTAGTTCGTTGCGTGTCTTTGCTTAATAATCCATAGTAAATTTAGCTAAGACACGCAACGAATTACTATCGGTTCACTAGCGGGTACTAGCGGTTGGTCGATTGGAAAGCAACTATTGTGTCGATCCAAGTATATCATGTTCTATCACACGTCTCTAGATTGTAATATACTGATTAGTTCAGTCAGTTTCCAGGGTTGTCCCAAGGTTTGAAAAGCACAACCTACATACTCATCTATATGAGTACCCTTTTTGGTGTCTTTAACAGTCAATAATCGAAAATAATTTGTGATATCTTTGATGTAAAATTTGGACATTTAGTAGGTTTTTGTTACGAATTTTGTTATTAGTAATCGTTTGTTGGTCACTAGCAGAATTAAATTATTCCCAAAACTTGGAATGAAAATATTCATTCATATGACATTGTTGTTGTATAATTGCCAACAAGAAGGCTGTTGTTAATAGTTGCTTTCCAATCGAACAAACGCTAGTAGTTCGGTTCTTGTCTCTGCTAAGAGATTTACTATGGTTTATTTAGTAAAGATAAGAACCGAACAATTACCGGTTCACTAGCTAATACTAGCGGTTTTTCGATTGGAAAGCGACTAATATAAGGTTCTTTACGAAATAAATACGTGTGGTGGATGAAAAAGAGACATATTTACAGACCTGTATCATTAGTTTTTCCTAACAGCAAGCAAATCACCAAAATCGCGTGGTTTGCCTCGCAAATGGGTCCACGTTTATAAGATTAATACAAAAAAACATTTTATCATAGCTCGTAAGATCAGATCACGTCTGAAAAAATTTGGTAGTATTAAAAATGAGCTAAGGTTGGTTTGAACTGAAGATAGGACTTAACGAATAATATTTGTATTCCTGAATAGTCGAAGAGATGAATTGTTTGGACTTATTGGTTAATCTAAAATAAAATGGCATTAAAAAATTTCATGGCAAACCTGGTTTCTTCCTAATTTGAAGAAACTTTTAAGAATATATATTCTTCATTAATAATGAACACTTAAAACAGTGACATCAAGTACATCAAGAAGACAAAGACTAGCAATATAGTTAATTTTGCATAAATCGGCAGTTATCACACAGATTCAGTTATATTTGAAAATGAGCTATAGTGGCAGTTTCATAGTTATTGTAAATTCAGCATTTGTGAATTCTAGTAGATGGGTTTTTGAGGAGAGTTTAATGTGAGGTTAAAGATATTACTAATGCAGCATCGACTAAATGTGTGCAAATGAAAATGCTGAGCATGTCCGTACTACAGACTATAGTCCCAAGCCCTCTATTGCAAAGTAACTGGGAGGGCTTCGTTTTCAAACAGTAAAAATTATAAAGGTAGTACAAATAGTAAAAACATCATGCCTTGAAGGGTTAAGAATGAGAAAATGTGATGTATATTGGATCCGTGTGAAGAAAACTACAAACACGATCACCATATATTTTGAAACCAAGAGAATTCGACACTCGTAGACGAACGGACTCCACAATTTTTTGTCTACTCAGTGCGTACAAACAGTAAATCATTTATAACATTTCGGCCGATTACAAACAAATTATATTTTTAAAAATATTTCGCAAATATTTGTATCATAAATATGTCATTTATGTTGTTAAACATAATGAATATGTATGACATCTGAAAGGTTAAAAGTTTAAAATGATTTCGACAATATGGAACATATGTCACTAATTACATGAAATGTTTTACAACGAATCTATATAAAAATTGTGGTTGAGTTACTGACTGTCGTGTATAAACTAAGATAATTGTGGCGTATGCGCGGAGTGATAAATGTTCATTAAATTGGTTAAGAAACTTCCGTTGTATATATAAATTAAGCTGTCCACTCTGTACATAAATTTATGAGGGTTTATAATTGAGTAAACAAGGGAGTCGTTTATGCCTCGAGAAAAAGTGGAAGTGCCCGTTCTGTATATTTTATCTTGTGCGGTGGTATGATACCCTTTCGCTCTAGGTTGCGTTTTGCGTGTAAATCTGGCCCTATTTGCACACGATAAACCTCAGTTTAAGGTGTTTTAGGATCTCACATTGTTGTTGCGCGGTCAAGAAATAATGTTAGAACTCTCATCTATCTTTTGGGTTTAGTTTTATTACATATTTCGTCGGAAAGACAAAGTTAGATTACAGATGTTAGAACGTTAGATCAGCTACGATTGAATATGGTCTGAAAAATGATGTTTTGCGAGCTTAGTTACCAGTTGATTTTGTTCTAGAAGTAATTTAGTTACGCCATCCCCTCGGTTTGCATTAGCAATTTCTTTATGTTAATGTTCAGTTAATATTAACTTAATGTTCAGAATTAGAGTTGTCAGCATTGTTCATTATCTTTCTTAAGAAAAATATTTTCTTCTCCGCGAGCTTAGAGTTATAATGGAATTGTTCCAGATTTTAACGTAGTTCGGTAGTTCCACTCTCATATTAAGAAATAGTAATTGCTTTAGGCGATTGTGATAATATTATTTTAGACCTTTGTACAAATGGGTAAACAATTGGTTGATTCTCTCTAGAGTCTATTAATCTTTCCATCGTATTTCGTAGATTTAGTAGATACTCACTATACAGTTTCTCATCGGGATGTCACACCATTGTGAAATGTATTACTATATAGTATTGGCAATGTTATGTCACAGACATTTTGTTCACAGGCAAACTCCGCTATACTACCAAGATCATTGCTATATTGACGTTGATTCTAGGAGCAGTATAAGAGTACTCACTTTCAACCAATGTATCCTAAGCAGTAGTTGAAGTCTCAACCCATTTTATAGTATAATTGTAATAAGATTGATTATATAACACAGGCAGCCTAGTGAACTTCAACTGGAAAATCTTTCAACGGGTAATATTATCAAAATGTTCACTTTTTAAAATTTAAAATTGATATACGCTGCTCGTGATGTTCAGATGAAAATCAACTGCATATTAGTGTAAATAAAAAAAGCCTGATAAGTGATAGTATTGGCCAAGTAGATAAATCCGGGAAGAGAACTCAGAAATTATAGTGTAACCTCGCAAGTGATTATGTGCCAGTCTTCAAGATAAACTATCCTTTAAATTATCAATGGCAATTGGGTCACATTAAAATTCACAAATGAAGATCAAGTAACCAAGACCGATCATAGGAGCATAGAAGAATATTGAAATTATAGTGTTATGTGATGATGAAGATAACACCATGTACCAAGAAGAAGATCATTCTGTATTTGTTTTTAAATTATACTTGAAAACAAAGTAAAGTCTGCAATAAGAAATGTTAGGTACTACTACATGGTTCATGAATCATGACATTGAATTGTAACAATCACGAAACAATATAGAAAGTCACAACATCAAACTAAAATCTACAAAGTCATTCACAACCAATTTACAAAAATAAATAAATCATAAAAAAAATCCATTAATTTCGGCTGCTGTCTTAATCCCAAATTGGGCCACACAAATTATTTAATATTTTTGTGTCGGTAATTTGTTAACACTCGACGCTGCAAGAGCTCTGAATATTAATGCCCATATTCGTATTGTTTATACTTATTCGAAATACAAACTTGTTTATTATACTCGTAGATAGGTCTGGTCACGAGAAGAAATCACCAAATCACTCAACTCAATTCAACTTATGACAAAGTATTTTATTAATCTAGTTTTTATATCTCGTCTAATTTTTTTTTTTAATTTGACATTTTATTTTTATTCCAGAAAATAAATAATTTAGACAATAAATTTTTTAATGGTCAAATAATTAATTTAAACGACCAATTAAGACATGAGATTATAAAAAATTTAAATAAATTTCGAAATCGTTTGGCCAGTGGAAAAATAAAGATGCACCCAAAACCTGCTTCATCGATGCATGCAGTTGTAAGTTATCAATCATTATATTATCATATATTTTCATTATTTTAAGATAATTATTAATTTTCTTTTGTTTCTCACACATTTCAAACGAACAGGAATGGGACGACGAACTAGAAAAATTATCAAGAATTTCGTTAGAAATTTCTAAAAACGGTGATCATATCGGATGTACAGCTACAGGTCAGTCTTATAATCAACGAATTTTTTTTTGATGAAATTTATGTAAATAATATTCGACTTGCATGTACAAAAAGACGTTCATTTTTTATCTGGAAGAGAAGAAGATTGGTTGAATGATAATGAGAAAGGTCAAATCACGGCTAATTAATAATGAAAAGTATTATAAATATAAAAATGACGATCTCGTAATAAATTATTTCACATTCTCGTTGTATGTTGTGTTATTTATATACATATACGAGATGTCAATGTACCAAATATATAGATTAGATTACGGCTCGTCGTATTTCTTGATTTCTGCTTATATAATCTCATAAGTTACGCATAGTTAATTATTTGTCACTTCTTGTGTCGGTGATTTGATAAACTATTAAAGCGCCGATTCGTTCGTTGAATAGCTTCAAAGAAAGTTATTGATTAATTTGTATAATAAATTATTGTGTTGATATTAGTGTTCGACTCGATGATAAGCTTGATAGTATTATTTATCATTGCGACACATTGGTAAATGCTTTTTTAATCTGGATGCTTATGGATTGTTTAGTGATGTATAGTGTTTTTATTAATAGATAATTTCTCACACAGCACGGGGTACAAGTACCTCAGTTTGTCATTTTTTATGTTTTGGAAACAAAAATAAGCTCCTCCTTTGCTCTCTCTATAAACTATTAAAACAAGCGCCTCTTCGAGGGTGTTCAACGAGCAACAAGAGTCAATAATCTTCGTTCACAAGTTACTATAAAAATTGCTCAAACAGTACTAGCCATTCGGTACGCTACCTTTGGAAAAGAAGATATTTATCATTCGGTACGCTACCAAAAAACTCATTGGGTACCACTTAATGAATACAAATAAAAACAAAAAAACAACTTCTTTTTCCAACCCATCAGTATTAACTCAATCGCAATCATAAACCCAATGTAATAAAATCTTAAAAATAAAAAAAAAATATAAAATTGTCAATACAGTATTATTTTTGAAATTTTGTACATAAAATTTTGGTCCTTCGAGCCGGATTGCACAATCCATTGTGCAATTTAAATCTCACTTTTGGACGCCACCAATTCCAGTAACCAGTCGATCATATCCAATACGTCCAACTACAACACGTGGGATCCAAGTACATCCAAGCACAATTTAAGTGTTGTGAACGCTACCCAAATCCCAGTAACCAACACGTGGGATCCAAACCAACACATTAGATCAGGGAACATCCAGTACATCCAGGTACAATTATAGTGCTGTAAACGCCATCCAAACCCAGTATCCAACACGTGTGATCCAAGTACAGTCAGGTACAACTATAGTATTGTTAACGTCGCCAAAATCCAGTTACCAACACGTGGAAGCAAAGTACATCCAGGTACAAGTGTTTAAGTCGTCGCCAATTTCCAGAACATCCGAGTGAAAGCCGAATTTGGGCCTGATATCAAAACCTCAGGTAACCATATCTGTTTAAGTGACTCCATATACCTTTATTACATATAAATACCCGTGTAATCCAAAGTTTATTTATGTGATATGGCTCACGAAGGTGCGATTGATCACCTCGGAGCAAGTGTTAAACAAGTCAATTATTAAAGGTCAGTTGACCCGAATTGCAAATTACATTAAAACAAAGGGGAAGGATTGTGGTTATGATGAGCTTAATTACCGACTAGTCAAAATCAATGATTTATACAATCAGTTCATCACGACTGAAGATAAGATATTCCGATTGGTTACTGATACCGATTCCGACATGTTGGAAATCGATGATCAGTATTTTCCTCTAGTCGCGGAAATTCAAGTGTTAATACGTGCAATTAACCTCCAATCAACTCCTGTTACTGGCCATCCATCTAAAAATGAAGATGGTGAGATGTATTTTATGAATAACTTCAGATCGGATTTTAAGCTACCGAGACTGACATTGCCTATTTTCGATGGAAACTTTAGACAATGGCAGGCCTTCTATGACGTGTTTACTTCAACTGTTCACGAGAATACCACATTATCACCCGCCCAGAAATTTAAATATTTATTAGGCCAATTACGCGGCCCTGCGTACACTACTATATGCCACTTTCGCATCAATGATGCAAATTATGTTGAGGCTCTAAAACGCCTCATCAAAAAATACGATAAGAAGAAAACGATTGTTGAAACATACATTCACGACTTTTTATCGCAACCCAAACTTAGTTCAACCCCTTCCGCCTCTGGGTTGAAGAAGATTTATGATAGTGTCGATGAAACTATAAGAGGTTTGAAATCCTTAGGTCCTGAGGCTTCCGAGCGAGATCCTTGGGTTGTTTACTTAGCCACAGAAAAGTTGGATGAGGAGTCCAAGCAATTGTGGAGATACGAAACCTCAGAAAAGGTACCATAGACCAATTTTTAGCATTTGTATCTAAAAGAATGGATGCTTTAGGAAATTCCGGAACTAAACAAACCGAAACAAACACTTTATCTCTGATCTGCACCTATTAATAGGATATGTCAGATCACACTGTCACCGTATAACTATCTTTTTAGTTACATTTTCGCCTACCGAAAGTTGGTTCTGTTTTAAGAGACACTATTTGTTTTATATGCGGACGCCGTGATTGAACCATCGTTTTATTTCTCTTTGATTTCATGCATGATTTATAAGTAGAATTTAGTTTAAAATCTCGTAGTTGTATTTTTGAAGCCTTGGTTTTGGCGTTGGCTTTCGGGCCATATAACAATCGTATGAATCTTACATATGAGAATTTAAACTTTCACTCGTCCATCAAATTCAGCTCTCACATATATACATATCAACAGTTTTGAGTCACAATTTGTACATACCAGTTACAATGAGTAGAGCTTCAATACCAAGCCGTTCGCGTGTTTGGTATATGGTTTAATTTTTTTACATGACCGGCCGGGATGCTATTCCTTCTTTGTGCTTGTACGACTTGTCGTAAACTCATATTAACATAGAATCAAACTATCATTCTAATCGGTTCATTATAGAATATCGGATTTCTTATTATACCTATAGTGCAAATACCAGTATGATCTGGGTTTCACATTAAGTAAGATAAGTATGTTTACAACAACCTCCGATATTCTTCTATTTGATTCCATTCGTACAGTAAGCAGCGGAAAGTAATTTAATCGGTTGGGCAACAACATTCGTCAATAGATCGTATTTGCCTTATCACGTTCAAGATACAAAACCTGTTTAAAATTCATAAGAAACCAAGATATTCCCAGTTATAGCCATACTTTAAATGATCGATTGCTATGTTAACCTTCCAAGCCCATGCCAATAATTCAACAGTTTGATTGCTAATAGAAGCGTTAACTTTGATAATAACATCAACATACCCACAAACTCCATTCTTTTTTCGAATCTTTCAAATTTGTTATATGTTAATCGATCCTACCTAAGCTAGTTTCTATGCATCCCATACAGTGGTCAAATCTCTTAATGGTGAAACTTTTTTCAACCATTTATGTTTGTCAATAGTCTGTCTCCAAATAGCAATCGATTTTGGCCATGAGTAGAGTATGTTATAAAAACTGGTTAAAGCAGTATTCATGACATCGAGAAAAAATACCAGAATATGAGAAGATCCCTATATTTGTTAAAATCATGTGATTTGTCGTGAGGAATCTCGAAAAAATATCATGCAAACTGTTCCCGAAGTATTGAACGCTGTTGAAACCGAACATATCGTTGTGTTTAGGCCTTTATTACACGCAAGATTTGTCTTTTGAGTGTCTTTCGTCATATCGTAATTTATGCAAGTCTACGTCCCATATCCACATAAGGTCCCATAAACTAACCACATTTTCAATTGTTTCCAACCCATTAAAGTATATCAACTTGTATAAAGTGTATCAATTTAGTCTGGTCCTAAATTTTTTATATTCAGTAGTTTCGTATACAGGCCTCGATGAACATAGATAATAGAGGCGAACTATTATTTAAGATAGAGTTATCATCCTCCAGGATTACAATATTAACTAAATGTAAAAGTAGGTTTAAATAATTATGAAAACACTACTCATCACTGTTTTTGGAAAAAAAATCCATATGGCTAAACTCTAATTGAAAAGAATGGCGAACAATACGACAAAAACGTGATAGACTCCTTTTTTTATAGAATGGCTGTTTTTAGTTTAATGCTGTCAATGGTATGTGATACTCCAAAATTTTAACAGATTCAAAAAGATCAGTGACACTATCATCAGTCAAAGTTAAGCAGTTACTTTTATTCAGTAGAATTTTAGTTAAAAGTTTATAGAGCAACCTTGAGATAGTTCTTCTGTTTGCATAACTTACAGATCTCTGCGACCATTTCACGATCGACAAACAATTCCATTCTGGCAAATAATTAGCACCATGGTTCGTTTTTCACTTCATTAGCGGTATAATGTGCTCATCCTGTGAGACAAAAGAAAGTCGATCCGAAGGGAATATCGTCACTGTTCAGCAAAGTATAGAAAAAGAACCAACCGTCTAGTTTCACAACCGTTTACAATAATAAGATCTCCCACTGTCCGCTTTATGGAAATTTAACGGCGTCATGATAAAAAACATTTTGTTTGCCCAATTATATGTGATTTTGTTGGCAGTATACTATGCGACTAACTCTCGGTTTCCACTGGCGAAGCATTGCAAATATTTACATGCTGTTTGCAATGGAAAGTAGTCGTGCATAGATCTTTTTACAATGCAAATATTTTATTTTCAACAAAAACTAAAAATTTTCCTTATTTTGTTCAACCCTACATTAACACGGTCATAAAAATTTGTTTTCATTTTCAAAAAAATTATTCAAGCGGTATATATCTTTTGAATATTTGGATTATTTATGCTGCGCAATTGTATTTAAAATTAAAAGTGAGCTGCCCAATTTTATTTCACGGAATAAGTGAATGAAATAATGAAAAAAAACAGACTAATAAATGTCCAGTTTTCTAAGTCTAATTTCCATTATGCAAAAAAATACTGCCAGTATTTTTTACTGAAAAAACCAAAAGGAGAAAAAAATCAAAAATACCATTGGAGTGACAGAGGCCGTTTTTTATTTTTTTTATAGTAAAACTAAATGGTTAAATTTTGACAGATATAGCATAACCAATAAATTTCAAATTTTTTTTGTTATTGAAAAAAAAGACAAAAATAATAATATTTCATTATTTCAATTATTTCCACAATTAAAATAAATGACACAAAACAAAATGCTAAAATTATGAATTTACTATAAAACAAACAACTATAAAATGCTTCATATTTAAAAAATGACTTCACTTTTTAAATTATAGCTTCATTGCATGAAACGATTTCTCCATCCATATGCATTTTTTCCTGTAAAATATTTTTCCAGTACTGAATAAAAATACTTCCCTTGATATATTTTGTCAGTACTGCTATAATAATTTTTTTACTAACCATAAACATTTATTCAGTACTGAATACTTATTTTGGACTGAAAATGTTTTTTATTTCTCTCGCACTTTAAGAAAAATTGTAATTTTATTCTACTTTGACTATTTTGTCAGTATATTTTTCATAATGGAAATCAGGCTTTATTTTTAAATATCTGTCATGAAATGTTCTACTAGAACATTTCGCACTTCCTTCGCGACCAAATAACTGAACAATACTCCTCTGAGGTTGAAGATTTTGTTCGTCTCCAATGAAGTAATGTTAACACAAACGGTTGCTTGTACGGTTTAATTCATAAATCGCCGAATACATTTTTCAAATAAATACAACTCAAAACACTATTTGCTTTTAAGATATGTCAAAATTATGCACTCGTGCAAAAGCATTACAGTCTTAGTAACTAACAAAAAAAAAGAACATTTACCTTTGCAAAAATCGTAATGCAAGTGGAAACAATAGGTAACTGTGGGGATTCAAAGGTATAATGAACCAATTAAAGGGAACCGTTCCAGCGACTAATGTCAGATTGGTTTAAGCAAAACTAGCATTCATTTGACTGTATATATGTTAACTGCAATTTAAAATTTGATCTCAACTTCCGAATAATTTTGGTGACGACTGTAAAGAATTAGAAAATTGATATAATTTTCACACCTCTTAATTAAATATTTGTTATACATTTTTTGTCAATTAGGAAATTATCAATAAATCTTATACCACCTTAAGATTGATCACTGTGATAAATTTTAAAAAAGGCGTGCGTGGAAAGACAAGCCAAATTTAAAATAAAAAACATTTTGAATTCTTTCGTTTTCTTCAGCGTTTAAATATAGATCAGACATATTTTTCAAATTCATTTATGCGCTAATAATTCATTTCTACAGTATTATTAAGATTATAAACAATATAAAATTCTTAAATCATATTATAAAAACTGTAAAATGTGCGAGAAGTAGTATTTATGTATTGTTAAATAGTTTTGATCGTGCTGTGATTGATTTACTATTTGTTATACTTCCTCCTCGTCTGCGGAATAAACAAAGTTATAAATATGCAGTGGCCAGTTTCAATCTTAATAATTCTTAAATAGTGTAATTTGATCTTAATACAAAATAATAATTAAAGTAAACTTTTTGATTTATTCATATCACTAGCAGCATCATCATCTCACACGCGTGTAATATGATCTGCATGCGATGCACGCCTTGTATTTCAAGCAACTCGATACTTAGTGTAAACATCAAGAAAGGCAGATCAAATAATTTATTTAGTGACTTGAATTATTTAATACAATATCGGTGTGTTAAACTTTCTATTTGGTGCACGGACAAATCGGTACACGCGGATATATCTCGATCGACGCACGATATAATAACAATATAAAATGGTATTATAAAATTATGTATACGTATATAATCGTAATTGGATTGGATGGTATGTGACCGATCGAATAGTTTCAAATGAAAATCGATTAAAATGTATTAAAATAATTTTGAGATGATATATAGACATAAAAGGTGATCAGAAAGCCAATCGTATCATTAAGTGCTGTTATCGACTTATATAAGCAATAAAATTGATCTTTAATACCGGTTGCACGAATGGATGTCACGTAGGCATTTCCGTCGAAACCCATTTACCTAATCTTTAATGTATTTATTGTATTGTATATGTGTACTTATAAGAATGATCTTGAAAATCTTTATATATGACGTTTGTTAATTAAATGTCACAGTAAGGTGTCGTGCACGTTGGTGATAAATTAATGAACTGCATCCGTTGTGTTTCTATTTATTAATAAAAATTTAAACTTAAAATAATTATGTGGGTGATTTAGATATCGTTCGATTGAAACAAACAGATTATATCATAATTGATATTTATGGAGTTACTTTATAGTTAAAATTAACTTCTTATAATTTATTTCGAGTTTTTCGATTGTAAGTTCATTATAAATCAACATGTGGTGTCTATGAGTAATTATATCAGAGTTAAATTTAAAACGGTACAATATATTTTAATAGACCTGTCCCCATTGTGTGGAGAGGTGTTGATTTGAATCATCTTATGTTCTTAGTTAAGCTTGAGCAGGTTAAACATGCCTGAATATGATTTTAAATTACCATGATGCTATCTGGATGTCACATTAAGCGGTGGCCTCTTTAAAACTGCATTTCGAAAACATACTTCCATAAAACTCACGGCCATATGTTCACTTCAATCATGATCATCCTCTTGTGCAACTTAAATCAATCTCAGCTCCGTTTGTCGTGAGATCAAGCCAGGTTTTAGGTCAAACTGGTTCTAGTAGTTTGGACAAGAGTCTGGATATTTCCAGAATAAAATCATTCAGTCAAACTTTAAATTTTCTAAAATTCACTTGATTGCAAAAGTTCAAAAATATCAAAAAATCCAAAATTTGTTTAATTTTTTAAAATTCAGATTCAAAGTCTATTTCGGGTGTGTAACCAAATCCCGGTTTTCAAAATCCCGGTTAGTCAAAATCCCGGTTTTTTTATAAATCCCGGAATTGAAAATCCCGTTTTTCAAAATCCCGGTTTTTAAAATCCCGGTTTTCAAAATCCCGGTTTTCTAAAGCCTGATTTTCAAAATCCCGGTCCTCAAAATCCCGGTTTTCAAAATCCCGGTTTACAAAATCTCGGTTTTCACAAAATCTAAATCCCGGTTTTTATAAAATCCCGGTTTAGATTTTTCTTGTATTTTCGGCACAAAAATAAAAAAAAATGTTTGATTTATTTTATAGTAGGTTTGTTTATAAAATTATAAAATAAACCTTAACTATTTTTATTAAATTAAATTATAAAATATTTTAAAACTATTTATGCTAAAAAAGGATTTATAGGAATTACTATTTATTCACTAACGCAATATTATGTGCAATATTTTTTAGATATGAAATTTCACTAGTGTAATTTAGTTTTACACTATTTCACACTTTTTTCCCAAACTCGGACATAAGTTTGTAAAGTCTAATATGCGGTTTTACAACAAGAGATTTGAGCCGACGGTGCCAACCCTCAACTAAGTATTGGGTTCTTAGAAAGTTCTCGAGTATTGGGTTTTCGGAAACTGTCCAAAAACTGGGTGCATATTGCGGTGAGAGAACCACGTCCCCTGAAGTTGAAATCTAAAGCACCTCGGAGTTACCGAAGCCGTTAACCTCTACAATTCTAAGTAAAATTAGAACAACGTCGGAAATAATATTACAAAAATTTTTTGTTATTTGCGATTCGAGATAAAATTTTCGAGAATTTTTGAAATTCGATTATTAATTGATTCGAGATTTCGATTTCGTTTGATGAGGTTTCACGACCAACCCAATTTATCCATACCTAGAAACAGCTTGATTGTTCAAGAATTAACCAAAAATTACATTTTATTCCTACTTTGGATTTTACTATTAATGAAATAGGTTTTATATTTTCTAGTGTATAGAATATTTTAATTAATCCTGGTTTTCAAAATCTTGGTTTTGAAAGACATGTTTTTTTTAATTCGGGCGGCCCGAATAAAAAAAAACATGTCTTTCAAAACCAAGATTTTGAAAACCAGGATTTTGAAAACCGGGATTTTGAAAACCGGGATTTTGAAAACCGGGATTTTGAAATCCGGGATTTTGAAAACCGGGATTTTGAAAACCGGGATTTTGAAAACCGGGATTTTGGTTTCGGGATTTTGGATCCGGGATTTTGAAAACCGGGATTTCGTAGTAGACCCGTCTATTTCAGTACCTATATCCAGTGGTATCTGTTTTTTATTTATACGTGCCATCAAACTGTTTTTTGAGATAAACATCTGAAGCACACCTTATTGTGAATATAACAATAATGTGTGCATGTTTTATTAATAAGAAGTATTCCATCCTCAGTCCCGAATGACAGCTTCCATTCGATGCTACATTAATGCTCTCGAGCGAACTCACGGTGGGCTGCAGTCAATTTCGGCCCATTTGCTCGACGTCGTCTTCTAACTGTCCACCGACTGAATTTTTCACGAACTTCATACGCCGCTCCAGGTTGAAACGCATTCAGATGACGATCCGCAACGAAGTTGTTACAAGAAAGCGGTCATACGCTGAGCTGTAGCACGAGGTCAGCTAGATCCTTGTCGCCGTCTGAAGCCCCCTGAAGTTTCCTGATATCTCTGCCATACTCGACGAATGGATAATTGGCTTAAATTTAGTTGTACAGTCCCTTCACTTTGGTGCTGCCCCGCATACATTTGTGCAACCACTTGTGCTGCTATCTCTGGTATGTATCCTTGTTTTTACTCCGGTTGAAATCGTATTTAATAGGGGACAGTTCAGACTGCGAATGATATGCGAATGATCGCAATTCCGATATTTCATGGCATGATATTGTATTGATTTTGTTGAATCATGTTTAGAATTGTATTCGAAAGCGTTTGCATTAGACAGAAAACCATTCGTAATTTTTGGTCACTACCGGGAATCGAACCCGATGCTCTCCAATGATAGAGCAAGCACGCTACTTTCTCTGCCACGAGGGTGAAAAATGCTCGACTAAATATTGACTAATTGTGATATTGGCTCATCTCCTTCCACATACAGTACATTGAACTCCACCTAGGACGCGTAGTGGCTGGCGGATAGTCCGGTCCATTGGATTCTGTACATCAACAAGAGTAGTCATAGTTATATTTTATACATTTCACCTAAATAAATTTTCTAATCGCATAAGGCTATTTTGGGATTTGAACCCAGTACTTCCCGCTCAATCTGGTCGGTTGGAGTTTTCATATGATTAATTTGCCATTTTTAACAAAAAAGCTATCGAATCGATATAAACAAGGTACATTTTTGGATATTGACATGATACTTCTACAATGACATTTTATTTATACGACTCGTTCTAATAAAGTAACATTGGAAGTTTAATATAAAGATGATTATTTTCTACGAAGGAATTAAATATTTATTGAGTTGTTATCGACTTACATTGCACCGTTTTCTTATGCACCACCCGACCTTAAAGATCGTCAGTCAACAGATGAACAGTGAACTGTCGAGTTTTGTCAATTCTTGATGGTGGGTTATAGAGTCGTTAGCTACATTGAAATAAGTGCAAATAGTGTACATGATTTGCTGGTGAATTGAATTGACAGATAATAAATGAACGAAGATTCGTTAAATTTTTTACTTTACGTTAAGTTATCCATGGGCCGATACACGGGAAGGCATACATTCACACTCCTAACTTTTCTAAAGCTACTTTACATTACCACTTAAGTTACTTATATTTGTCTGATTGAGTTTACTAATATTTCTCATATCAACCAAACAACCGGGGTAAAGTTTTTTACGTCACTCGGATATTATATTAACACTTGTATTCAATTTTATTAAATATACATAAATTAATTAACAATTCTATTCAATTAAATTTAAATATGAAAGAGAAAAAATCCCAATTTAATAAATCATAGCACAACGTTGACGTTAACAACTAGAACAATGGAACGATGATAAATAAACGCATGTACAAAGTTGTATCGTGTAAATTTGAATTGGCATGCTATGTAACCGTTAACGCCACTTTTTATTGATGCGGTTCCCTATAAACATTGTAAAGACGATTTCTTAATCAATTCGATGTCATCATGTGTGGTGAATATATAGTTTTGTAAATAAAATTGTATTGCATAATAAACTTAAATTAATGTATTTTAACTCGTTGGCGTATAAAAATCCATTAAAATGTTTATGTACATATGTAATTATCGGTTATTATGTATATGTTTAACTACAATGTATGTACATAGTTAAAATTATGTAAATTAAAATTTTCACCACTCAACGATGCATAATACATAACTCATACACATTTTGACTGTAAGTCCGAGTATGGATCGAGTTGTGGGTTCAACTTTATGTACATATATATATTATGAACGGATGTCATTATGTACTTTAGATTTAAAAACAACAACAAAAAACAACAACAAATTTCCAAGGGCGTTTATTGATTTTCTAATTTAAAATTTCTTTGAGTGACCTTTCCTATATACTTATACTTGACCGTCATTAATTAATAAAACAAAATTGTTTATTGGAGTTGTAGGTGCGCGTAACATTTATATTTATATATTAACGAAGATAAGAGAAGAAATTTGTTTTTATTACTTCAATCATCATAAAAAAATGATAAATGAATTGATCCCCAGTGAAAGTAGCTCGATTTTTTAATTTGTTTACCCTAGAGGCATGTGCGTTTACTAATTTTACTACATAGTTATAGTCGTGTGCGGTTGATTGAAGTCGGTTAAAATATTAGATGCGTGATATGTAATCATTTACATATAGGAGAGATATTTAAATTTATGTTACGAAAGCTAACCTACATTATAGGTTTTATGTTGAAGTCGAATTTGTACAAAAATTTATTTTCTCAGAAAGAAAATTAAACGAAAAATCAACAAAAACATAAAATTACATTTTGTGGAAAGAGGGCATTTCTTGGAAGTAAATAAATAACTGGTGGTTATGCTACATAATGCATTGTAATGCAATTTTGTAATTTTAAACTATATATGTTATATGAGTTTAAGGTATGCATCGTAACATAGTACATGTTATGTGAGCAAAGAAATGTTATGTGGGCAAATTAATTTCGAAATAAATAAAATCTGTTCGTATATGACTAAACAAAACCTTGACATAAAAATGTTACAATACGCTACTCATATACACACACACACGATACTGCCTCATAGTCTACAAATATAATTTTTCTAAATTAAATTTGATGAAATATATTAAAAGATTTTTATTTTTATGTATCTTATAATATTGTTCATGTATCTATATCTAATATACAATATATAAACACACAACAAAAATATAATATATAATTGAGACTGTTAATGCATTTCAATTATGTCAGCACACCCACGTTACATATTTTATTATTATTTTGCGATCGTTATATTTATACGAGCTAGTATACTTGCAGAATCAAGTGATCCATTTATATTTTATTTTATGATCGATGACTAATGTTCTATTCAACTTAATGTAATCTTATTTTTTATTGTCAATGTTATAATCTTTGATGAAGATCTTAAAAGGTTGTTGAACGATTTACAGTCATTGTTTGATATACATCGAGAAGACTGTCAATAATATGGTGATGCTAAACTGAAAGAGGTTAATCAAGAATTTTATCTTCCTACCGTGACTCATGGAACACCATGACAGGCTGAGACAGGTAGAAATTCTTCCATTTATTTATTTTTTTGGTGCCATACCTTAAATAACGGATGATTTCTTTCTAACGAATGATTCTTTACTACGACTAACATGCTCCATTCTTATGTTTTAATTTTCGAAGATGCGTGGGAGTATTTCGAGTTGTATTTAGCCAATAACGCGACCGCGAGTTTAAATAACCTGGTTTCCATGTAGACTTTGAACTTTACGTATACGTTTAACGGAAAATGTCTAAAAGTGTGATATCATATGATCTAAGTGATCAATTTACTAGCCCAAATTAGCTGCTCGCCGAATTATTCTTTCAAATGTCGTTGAGATCACGGGCTTCAATTTCAGGCTGCAAATAGATCATTTTAATTGCGCAATAACGGGTGCCATTTACAGTTATGTATATATCCCAAAAACCTCATTTTTGAAAATTATTGACGGATGATTCAAACGACGGATGATTGACGGATGAATTCGGCAACTTTGCTTGTATTAACGTTATTATTCAAAATGCTAATCTCTTCACCCGAAAATTTGCTGCTAACATTAATTAAGATTAATCTAGTTTGACACCCCTGATTTTCTTTCTAACGAGCTCGTCGACGTGCCCTAATAGGTCAACCAGTCAGGATAGTATTCTCTTAATTGTTTTCAAATATTATTGTAATTCTTTGTCAAATCCACTTTCATGTTTATTCCATACCGATATATGTTATCTGTCATTTTCCCTTTTATTTGGAAAATTGGTAACGTGAATTCCATGCCAAACCGTATCGGTGCTCCAAAGTGTATCAGAGAACATCAATTTTTAGTCGATGGACTATTTTAAAGTAATATTTTCGCCGAGGGTGTTCAGCAGGCGACTTAACTAGGGTTGTCACAGAATAATAGAGAAGGTACATTCATCAATCTGATGAATCACAAATCATTGCGCTTGATATAAACACTGGTGTCCCTCGGGGATCTATCATTTTGTCTGAATGTTTTTATAATTTTCATCGATCAATTATTAATACAATATATGCTCTTCATCGAGAAACGATGTTCTCACATTAAGAATTACTTTCAAGGACTGTCTTAATCGTGATGTCATTACAACTTTTGAGTGGAGTGAAGTCAACAGGGTCGAATTCAATCCCACCAAACTTCAATCATTCATTTCATTGCCTAGGTGATGGTTAATCTCGAATGATTGTAAACATCTTCTCTTGATTCTTCTACCTCACATTGATTCTCATTTTTGTTAATGAAATTTACCAAGACCAATAAGAAACAACCGACATCACACTCTGATACATTTTTTGAGTTATTGTTTCCATTCTACGTTATCACCACTGGAGCTAAAAAAGCCAATCTGTATAGTTTATTAAAACACATCAACAAATTGAACTACCATCACCAAATAAATATCCACCCATAAACTTAAAGTCGAGTTGAATTTGGTAAACCAAGATCCTTACATAAAATTGGCCAAGTTAGTACATACGTCAAGCTCTGTTGAGAACGGAGTCGAATCGATTCATCACGGTTTGCTTAGAATACAACCATCACTATATTTTCTTCATTACGTGCTCAAAGTCGTCTCTATGGTTGCGTATTATCCAATAATGATAGTTGGGTTCCAAATTATTCGATGGTATAGCGATTTGTGCGATGGTTCGATAGGCCGATTATGTGGACCTTGGACCGTAAATTGCTTTAAGCACACGATAAAGCTGAATAATTTGAAGACTCTGTGTCGGGTTAAGTCTTATCATGATGGAATGTCAAACAATACTGAACAAAAGTACCATAACTGTTTGACACGACTCACTTACTTATTCTGTCATACAATTCTTACGGAAATAAGTACCAAATATTTGATCTTTGCTTTAACTTGTATGTTTTGTTATTCATATTGAAACAAGGCATTTATAATAAAGACGGCCATATATGATGTCTCCTGTGGTGCTAGTGGATGACATATTCCTTAAAGTTAACTAGAATTTGAGTGAATGGGTCTCTTTACCGCAACTCAAGATGTTTTGTGTTAAATGCTTCCAAAAATCGATCTTAGATTATTTGTTTGAAATTTAAACTGTACATAGATATGTCCTTGTCGCCTAAGCTGCATTATTATAATCGATTAAGATGTATTCGCTCTATAATTTTATGAAATTAAGAGATCCAAATCAATCATTAAGATTTCATGCATGCGATACAACTGTCTATAATCATTTCCAACTTCTTTAATTTTATTTTCTCCAACTGGATGTTAGACGCATCGTCATACTACGCAAGTGGTGATATGGAGTTATAAAAATGATTATTGATTATATATAGTCATTGTGGAATCGTCTTGATTTTTGAGACAATCTTTGCAGACGTACTCGAGATTTCTGCTTAATACCAGCTATGCAGCTCTCCTTTAACCAATGGCTTATATATATAAGCCATTGGTTAGATGGATTTTGACCAAGGATCAATTATACCTCTGATTTTATTAAGTGTGTGTTTTTTTTATTTTTGTTTTATTATTATACTATGCAATCTGTTTTGGGGCCCAAGGCATTCCCAACTCTTTCGCGGTTTGCTTATTTACGTCCTTAACTTAAGCTTTGCAACCAAATCGAGGACGTACGGCTATAGGTCCGATCTTACCTAACCATCTGCACGTTGGATAGCTCCATGCCACCCTATAGTATGACTATAGTATGTTGGCCCATGGATTCTACACTCCAACAGGGGCTTATAAGTTGTGTTCATTCACACCACCGATCGTAATCAAGTGGTGAAAAATCCCTTTTCCATCCTGCCTCTATCAGGATTCGAACCCGGTACTTACCGCTCCAACTGCCGCAACTTTAACCACTGCGCCACCTGAGCGATATTATTTTAAAGGCCTTTTCAATCTTTTTCGAGTCGTATGGCGAATCGAATTGTTGTTCCAATAATGGAGAGCATTTGAGTAGTGTCCGATCTTCAAAAAAAGGTGATCACTTAATATACGAGAACTATCACAGTAAAGCAGCCCTATTTGCACATAGCTTATTAATGTTTTACAATTTTTTTAGGAATGATCACTCCTGTCAAGCTATTGGTGATTACTAAGGAAGCTTTCGTACAAACCGGGCATTGTCGGTTACTGATCAAGATTTAAATAATATAAATCATCTGTTAATGTACAAAGATTTCAAAGACAAGAATACAAATCGAGTATTCGAGATAGTCTATATAGTATAAATTTGTTCGGTTTTGCTAGACATTCAACTAGTTAGACCAAACATATATGTACAACATGTATCCAGCAGTATATTTGAAACATACTGTTCCCAAAATCTTTTATCAGACAACATTTTAACCAGCAATAAAATCATGTTCTTTAGAAAGGTTTAATTTATAAAGCATACTTTTAAATTAGGGTATAGGCGCATTTAGGCATAGGCAAAGAAACCACTGTCCGTGATGATTACTTTACGGAATACATCTGGCAAGTGCAGTTTTCTAAACTTTGCTGGTTTACGACTGTATAAAAGTTTGTGATCGAATCCAATATCGTCAAAAAATCGCTCAATACATAAATTCTTTCGGGCTCATTTTATTTGCCCATGTCTTAATGAACATTAATGTTGAATATCAAAAATACTGCACTACAATAGAGCGTTGGTTCTTTGATTAAATGAGTAAAATTTTGGATAAAATTTTTTTCAACCCACTCGGCCATCAATCATCAGTAGTCGAGACCAAAGTCTTTTTCTTGAATTTCCAAATCATTGGAATTATCCTTTTTCAATACTCCAAAGATAATTTCGGTCAGCATAGGTACAAACAGGGTTATATCCCCAAACTAAGAAAGACATTAAGCTCCTAAATTGAGTATACAACTAAAACACAACTCTTACACAAACCCCATTTTGGCACCATATCCTCACACATTGCAATTTCGATACAGGTACGATATCACCTATCCATCGCTCACATAACATGCCACATCAAACAATAAGAATTTTTTCAAATTCATCTTAAATTGAATTATAACTAATTATCAAACTATTAAACATTTTATTGACATTCCAGACCTCGTCCAAAAAACCAACCATGAATAATAAATTAGATATTTTGACTTGGACCATAAATTTAAATCGGATTTAAACGATTAATAAATTAATCATAAAATTTATTATACAAATGCTTTAGAGCACATAAACTAACATAAACCGTAATTCGTGATTCTCTAATATCTGCACTGTATACATGTATTTATACATAAGAGCTTTAATATAGAGAGAGTGTCACATTAAGTCCGATCCGTTTTGGTAATTTGGTTTATCGAACTGTGTGTTGGTTGAAAGCAACGTTTCCCAAATCAAGCGAATCAGCAGGCCCAAAAGAACCCTCTAACATTATGGATGGGCTACGGGCTTCTGAATTGATGATTGAGTTGTATATCTGCTCTCTGGGCTTAGAGACTTAGACTTAATTTATTTTATGAGTGGTAATCACACGTTTGAGAGGGTAATAATGTGGGAGAGGATATCAAGATACGGCTTGCCGATGGCAATCGAGCTGCAAGAACTCATTTTTTCATAGATGTCTACTGGCTTTAATTTGTACATTTTTCAGTATTGACGGTGCGTCATTGTGATCCTATAAATATTACCAACAAACGAAAACTTTACAAGCTCACGTCTATTTTCCAGAGTTGCTATGTTGTTTGTTTTATAGCCATCCAGATATGGTGGAAAACACTGCAGGTTTGGAATGATTAAGTCTTACACTTATTGATGTTCAGGCCGAGAAGATTACACTCATACCATTTTGCCAACTTGTCAATGTCTTTTTGAAGTGTCTCGGCATCGCTTATGTTCTCGACAGTTCTGTATATTTTGAGGTCATCGGCAAACGTTGAATAACTTCAGTGATTGCGTCGACGGAAATAGTAAAAATCCAAGGGCCATGATGGGAACCTTGTGGAAAACTCGATGTAGCTTGAATTGACCTGTTATTTCTAATATCTATGTAACGGATGCGGTTGCTTAAGTAAGATTTAAACCAAGCCTCACAGTTGTTTGAGAACCCAAATGAGTGTAACCGTTCTAGTGCTTCACAATGGCTAATGGAGTCAAACGCCTTGGCAAAGTCTGGGTACACCACGCCAACTTGCTTGTGACTTTCTATAAGTTTGGTTGTGCTGCTGGTCAATTCCATAAGGTTTTTAAATGTTTATGTCTTTGGAATGAACCCATGTGTTGGTATACGGTGAAATATGTCAAGGCACCACTTCTTTGAAGGAATTACATATTACAAGATCAAATGATTTGGGTATAGACGAAATTGACGTTATAACTCATATAACCTGATACAGCACTTCTATCCCCAGTTTTAAATAATGGGGTTATTCTGGTTTTCTTCCATTTTTTGGAAACTTCCAACCTCAGCGACTGATTGAACAGTATGCAAAAAGATAGTTCTAAACTTTTGTAATCTTACAAAAACGAAGTAGGTATTTGGTCAGAACCACAGCCATCGACGAATGATTTCATAGCATTGTTTATGTCTTCTATTGTGATATGTGGTACCTCAATGGACAGTTTCCTTACGTGGTGGGGTTGGGATTTTACATGCACAGTTGGGATTTAACATGTAAAAAATGAAGACAACCCACAGATGACAGTGCCATCTGTTTAAACAATGTCAAAAATATACCGACTTATATTAAATGTAAATTGTCCAACGATCAAAATTCAATTAATTTAAAAGTGCCTTCGTTTCAAAAAAATCTGATCGATTAGTCTATTAACTTTGTTAAAAAAACCCCGGGGTACTATTGTCCACAATTTTGAGAACATGGATCAAGGAATATTTAGACAAATTATGAGCGCGTATCACTCCGTTGAACTTGGATCGACAAAAGAACATATGGAATTGGGATCTCTTGGGGATTGCCAAGCATTCAATAACGTAACCATTCCATAACGATATCTTGCATCACAACTCCAAGGCTTTACATATCAACTTTCTGGTAACTGCACATTTACTACATTACATTTAGTACGAGCATATAATCAGATTGAAGTGGTTCTATTTGACATCTCAAAAACAGCAACCGTAACACCTTTCAAAATTATTCGAGGATTTTGAATGCCATTTGGACTCGGAGTGTATTTCGGCTTAAAATTTCTCACTTAAGACGTTAAACTATTGGTAGTTGTTCGGTCGTTAAATCTAAAGCGTGATATCATCACGATGTTGAACAATTTGATAAAGTATTTGTTGCTTTTAGTATTTGTGCCGCGAGCCAGTATGTTGTTGCAGATAATAATACTGATCGGTTTTGGAACCAAGTTGAAATCCTTAAATAGCGACATATATACCCCATTGTTATGTTTTGAGGTTGTGAGAGATAACGAAATTGACACTCTTCCTTAAAACGAGTAAAAACCAAGTACAACAAAGGCCTTGATAAAACAGCAACAATCAAATCCTTTCGATGCGTTGATTTTGCGTTGTTAAGATAACCATTCAAAGTTTTATGGATTCTTTCAACGACCGAACAGACATATATAAACTGATGGATGTCTGAAGTTGGTCGATTCCACATGAAGCTTCGCCTTCACATTGATCTCAAACCCAGAAATCAAATAGTTCCTAACTCAGTTCGTGCCATACAGATAACGAACATTTTGTTACTGAGTGGAAATGAGCCACCTGCAAAACGTAAGGCTCTAAATATAGCAGGAAAGAAAATTGAAAGTAATGGAAAACTATTACGATAGAGATGCAAAAATCACGATTAAAAATACCACATAAGGGAATTCTGGAATAATCTTGACTGTTTAATTTGCAGAGTTGTACAACTTGTCGAGGTCCTGAAACTTACTGGAGTTTTCAGACAGCACTTTTCGCTCAAAACATAGTTGGGCTTTTTACAGGTAAATTGCATTTAAAAAACCATTTGCAGTGCCATCTGTTTTAAAATTTTAGAAATCTACCGATGTTTTGTTTGATTATTAACATAGATATAAATGAGCATTTGTCAAATCAATTATAGGTTTCTTATACAGTAGAAAAAATTGAATACAACTCTATTCGTAAAGTAGTAAGAATTTTATTAACCTGTGTGTTTGAGTTACAATAAGATTTGATAAGAGATGGCGCGTTAGTGTTTACATGGAATTATTACACGTAAATTACACGTTTTTTACATATAAAAAACCGTGTACATTACATTGTGTAATTTACACTCTCAACTGTGGTGATGGGAGTTTTCGTACTTATAAACGTCTTCTGGTTTAAAGACAGATTAAAAAAATCTCAACGAACATGTTGGATATGACTTGAACGTTTGATGATTTATCGTCATTGAATGTCATATATGAAGGAAATAAATGATTCTCAAAATGTTGGTTACATTCTGCAAATCTAGGCTTATTTTATAGGCTTTGTTCGTCCTGTTCTTCAAATTGATCATTTTGCTGTGCTATCAAATTCTTTCATCCAGTCGACACATTACATGGTAATAGTGGAGATTAAAAGTGTCCTCCTTCTTGAAATTGTAATAAAGCTTTTGCCTCTTGTGATAATTGTTTTATTGTGGACATCGTTAACAACAAACGGTGCTCCCGATTTGTTTATCTTAAATGCACTTTGTTGATTGCTAATCCCAGATATCATCATATTGTTTACAACAGTATGAATAGTTGACAGAATGCGTCAACAACGGTCTATAAAAGCCGTTAAAAATGAGTTGTATTATATACCAAGAGTTTCAACATCAACAAGTGTTAACTAACACATGTCATGCCTCGTATGGACTTCTTTACATCGTTTTTCGTGCCTGGCAACCAAATAGGTGTTCTTAATGGGACACCCCATAGTTGTAGATAAATAGCCAACGTAAAATAAAAATGATTTCAAATGTACTTGGTTTGTACTATGCCGAAACCTATTTCGTTATTATTTTGATTAATTATTTCAATTTAAATGATGCGATGACTGCTATTTTGTATTTGCTAGTGCGATGTCAATTATCATTAATCTTAATAATTCAATTGGGCAATACTAATGTACATACAACATTAGATTTATGTACAACATTCAACATAAAATTAAATTTTGGTATTTTGCTTTTTGGTGTCTGTGGATGTAAATTTACCGCAACTCGCGATACACGCTAGTCTATAGCATAAGACAACAATGGAAGTTATTTTAAGACGTTTTCGAACAATTAGAATAGAAACATAACAAAATACAATTTTTCAATTAGCACTTTCTATTGTACAAATATATCCATTTGGCATCATACTAAATAGAATTTAATTAAAACTAAATATTTATTGTTTGTAGATTTATTTTATGAATATCGCGTGTCAGCTATTCGAAACCAGTCAATTATGTCATATTTGTATGCACTTATAGCTTCGATACGAACGTGTTAAATTGATTTGGTTATGCTTCTGTGGTAAATCGTTATGAATGAACGCCAATTTTGATATGCACGCTAGGTACATATTATATATTAACCTCGATATTATGTCTTAACCGATTTTAATCTATCGAGGTGGGACGAAACGTGATCACTATATATGTTATGTATGTTTCATAAACGGTTTTCCCAAATGTTCTCCTTTGTCTTGATTTTATTCCATTATCACTATGTTTAGGAACAAACGTGTCCAAATCTGACTGCTTAACTTGGTCTATATCTAACTGCTTTTGTTTTAATAGTTTTCTATGTTTCACATCCGATCCTCGGGCCTATCAACTTTCTTTTTATATACCTGTTTGTAGTATATGTCAATCCAGACGTAGTTTAATGTGTTTCTTGAGTATTGTTGTGATATTTTTACATCTTTTGTTTGAGTAGTAATAAGCTCTGTGGTGAGAGCGAGTCTTCTTTCGTAAATATTTCTGACGAAACATTGTACCAATGTAACTAGAGCTTGTCGTCAAAGTTAATCTTGTTTAATTACTGACCCGTTAGGCGTATAATATAAAAACAACTTGGTCGCCTGAAGGTGGACTGTGTCTGATACTTAGACATGATCTCGGCCGTCTTTGGGTTAGACTTCTTATTAGACTACATGTAAAAACGGCTGTTTTGGTTTGTCTTTTTTTTATTAATTATTGAAATTGGCTAAAAGTGTTCCACTTTAAGGTGCTGCACTCAACGCCACAAAAAGCCCATGATGCAAACCTAAGATTTCATCAAAGCGCACATGCGCGCTTTGTGACCTTATCAAACTGGAGTAGCTTGAACCAGGGCAGAGAACACAGTAGATTTACAGGAATTATCCTTGAGTTGAACATAAGGGATCTCATGCGGTCTAAAGCCGGACAACTGCTGATGAAGTGTAAGCTATCATCAACATTCTCAAGATATTCGTCGCATTTGGTATCATTGGCACGTCCCATTCGATGCAGATGTCTTTGGAAACGGCCATGTCCAGTAAGTAGAGAAACCAATATTCTCATGCTGTTCTTTTTTAATGAAAGAAGGTCACGTCAGCTTTAGTCTCGATAGCGCAACAGTTTTAATTATTTTTTCACTATATAAAGAGGTTAATGAGCAGCTGATTTAGGATTTTCGAAAAATAAGCGAGAACCAGTTTTAGCCAAACTATCTGCAATTTCATTGCAGTCAATGTCACAATGGGCAGGAACCCATATGACCGTTACCTTATTGTTAGAACCAAGGGGGTTCAGCAATTTCTTACAATCCCCTAGCCGTTTAGAGCTAGTTCGAGGATTGTTCAGTGCGTTAAGCACAGTTTTACTATCTGTACAAAAGACAATCTCTGATGGACATAGTTGTCAAAGCCAGCACAATATGCAAAGACAGAATCTTCTGAAAAGAATACAAATGATTCGCAATGGGCAGGAACCTGTGACGTTCAGAGCAACTCAAATAAATCGCAAATACAATTAAATTATCTCAAGCCACAATCAAATTAATGAAATCGATATTTTCAGTTAAAGTTCTTGTAGTTCACTATAGTACTGTCGTGTCACGACTGACCATATATATACGAATCGCACAGTACGACCGGTAGCATATGCCTGGTGAGATGGATTTGATCTTATCGATCACACAGTCATTGAATGACGTCATCATCAGATCGACACCGGCCTAGTGAACTACAACATATACAAGCAACAACTCTTGAAGTACAACTCATACTCAAATACAATTCAACACGCTTCAAACCCACATGACCCGTTACCTTATTGTTAAGAACCAAGGAGGTTCAGCAATTTCTTAAAACACACCCACCTCTCCTCTACCTCAAACTGGTAAGTTTAGAGTTAGTCTCGAGGATTGTTCAGTGAGTTAATGACAGTCTCGTATATATAAAGTACAGAAGTATAAAGCCAGCACTTTGTTCCGTGACGTAGCCTTCTATCGGATATCTGTTTGAGCAAGTCTAGTGAGAATCAGACTCTAGATAAACCACCTTAAAAGATTTGTAGAAATTAAAAACAGGCAGACACCAATCAATAACCATTGTTGATTCCTGGCATAGCTGCTTTGAATTCATTAGAATTGATCTATGGCCTGAAGTAGTGCCGAAAGTAATCCACGCCCCAGCACTCCTCAAACGACAAAACCGGAATGAAGAATAACAATAAGTTCATCGATGACTATAAGTAAGAGTATTCTCAACGTCTCATATCACTATGCTAGATTCAAGCATACATTTTATCCACTTGATGATATTGGATTCGATAGCAAATTTAGTACAAGCATTCGTAATCGAGATGAAAGTAGTTTTCAAAGACTCTAGCAATAAAAGTGCCCACAAGAAACCCGTTGTTGTGCATAGATCTCTCAATCCTATATAGTCACAATTTTATGTAAGGCAGTCTCACAGGATTTTCCCATTCTGTAAGCATGTTGCATGTTACTAAATGGGGTAACATGCAACATGCATGGCGGTGACTAAATGTTGGTCCCTGATGAATCTATCAACAATCCTTTCTAAAAATTTCAGAAAAGTTGATTACAGACATCTAGGCCGACACGATTTGGGATTGGTGTAGTCCAATTTTTGGAATACAAATTACTTTACTTCTCCAAGTACTCCTTCTACTTTACTGCTCCTATAGTTTGGGGAACAAAACTAAATACGATACATGCCTGGAACAAATGCAGTATATGTTCCTTAATGACTGGATATCCATGCTGTAATACAGCAGGAAATATACTATCAGGACCGGTAGATTTAAAGGATTCAAAAGAAAACAAAATCCTACGATGGAACTCATGATGAATTAATCTGCTAAGTCTCAATTGGGAATTATGTACATCGAATTCGTTGGTGACTACACCAGTACAGTCGGTTACACTGGTTTTACAGGCTGGAAGATAGGTAGTGTAAGAGTAAGTCACTTATTTCCTTTTAGACGAAGTAAGCTTACCATTAAGTAGACGAAATGAACCAAGACTACAAGTATTATTCCTGCTCAGCGACTTTTTAAGTCTAACTTCAGCCGATTATCTATGTGATGTTCTAAATCCTTATTGTACACCTTTTGTGCAGCTAGGAAGCTATCCCAATCAGACTGAAGATAAGATCTTCTGGATAGACTGTGTTTACGTATATTCGATAGCCAACCTTGACAATTATGTGTGTGCATTTGTCTACTGATCTAAGTCGACGCTAAGATAAAAACGCTTATCTCGCTTGATGTCAGATAATAGTTCATTAAAGTCAAATAACATAGATCCGTACTCTTCAAATGGAACTGGAACCGGAAATGAAGATAGAACTATGCACTTAGCGATTGATCGCTTAACTCAAGTTTAACTCTTAAGACTACAGCAAGTCAGCAATGAACGCAATTTGAGTGGTTTTCGTTACTTGCCACCGTCCATGACTCCAACTGATTTAGATCAGATCACATTTTTCATGAAAACCAATGACACATTTTGAGCCAAAATGAAATTTAGATCAAAATGCGTCTTTGGTTTGCATGGAAAATGTGATCTGATTTGAATCAGTTGGAGTCATGAACCACGGCTATTATTAATGTCGTACTCGACATATGTCATGAACATTTTGCTGGTTTACTTAATGTTTCACATTTGTTTGACTGTGAATACTCTCCATTATAGATGGCAGAGTTTGACAGTTAGCTTTGGAATTTCTCTTCTTACCTAACATGTAGGGGTAAAACCAAACCGATACATTCGTCAATGAGCAAAGGTGCACGAAGACAAGGTGCATGAAAAGTAGATCGCTATATATGATAGGGGACGCCTATAGTTGATTTATATATTCAATATATAGCCAATGGGCATTTTAACAGAGCTTTTTACTTTGAGTAAAACGTATGAGAAAATCAAGATTGAACGATCTAAGACATTTTCCAACCTGATACAGACAAGAATCAGGCATATCTATAAAATACTGCGGCCATTCAACCTTATCATAATTTGCTTAGTAATACAATCGTTGGCAACATTACAAGTGTATGTACTCTCGATATAACGATAGTGCAAATCATTATGTTGGAGATATTAAGTTGACCTTCAAGAATATATTTTCTTTTCTATAATAATTTCTAAAAATAATACTGTTATACATCACAATTCCATATCATCAATCCAAATCAACAACAAAATGAACAGTAATAACCGAAAAGAATTTTTTCTATTTTGATAATTTAATTTTCATTCGACCATAGTGAAGCAATCCACAACGGTCTCGAATTTTAATTTTTTGTTTCGAAGACAATAATAATGAAATTGTAAGACGCGCGTATTTATTAAAAAGAAAAATGATTTAATTGTATCCGCTTCTATATGGACACTAAACCCTCGATTAACACGGCAAATAGGGTCTTCGACAACAAAAGGGGATTAGAAACCTATCGATTTCTTGACTGTGTAAAATCAAGAGAGAGCGAGAGAAAACAAAGCAAAATCCCTCCAACGACAACTTATCGTACTCATCTATACAGAGAATGAACCGACATTTGCATTTTTACTGCCTTGTTACTGTAAATCTGGCGCGACTGACTTTTTTTTTATATATTTTATGCTATGCTATCTTTTTTGGGGCTCAAGGCTCTCCCAGCTCTTTCGCGGTTCGCTTATTTACGTCCTACTTTACGCCTTAACGGCCAAATCGAGGACGTACGGCTATAGGTCCGATTTTCGTAGAACCATCTGCGCATTGCATAGCTCCATGCCAGCCTATTACTGACATGGAAGTACTGACATGGAAGATGGGTCGGCCCATGAGTTCTGCACTCCAACAGGGGGTCATAGATGTGTTCATTAACACCACCGATCGTAATCAGATGGTGATAAATCCCTTTTGCATCCTGCCCCTATCGGGATTCGAACCCGGTACCTCCAAATCCAACTGCCACAGCTTTAACCACTGAGCCACCTGGGCGGTGCGACTGACTTAATGCTACGAAGTTTGTGGTGGACATTTGCCGAAATTGGATAGATCTTTGTAGGCTTTAAAACTATGTCAACATGCTATGCTGTATGAAATAATAGGAGCTACCACATAAATTCTGACTACGCTGGATTGGCAATGTGTGTCGTTGAATCAATATCAGCCCATGAAGACGCAGTCGTTTAACATTTATGATTGTTGTAAATCCTTAGATTTTAACGTTGTCAATTGATAGTAGATCTTCTTTTTATGATATAACGCCCGGCAGTTTGAGTAGAAGGTACTAGGTTCGCCTGTTGGAGCGCAGAATTCAAGGCCCGCTTCCATGTCAGTACCATAAGCTGGCATGGAGCTATATGCAATGTGCAGATGGTTCTACATAAAATTGACCAAGATTTGAGAGTGCCTTGTAAGCCTCAACAAAATTGTAGAGAGAGAAACAAACAAACTTATAGTGCCCAATAAAATGCGGTTTCTCCTTTTGCATCTCTCTCGGGTTTGGTGTTTGAATCAACGATTGTTATTAGTCCTTGAAACCTCATTTGTGGGGTCACATGGATGTAACATGGATTTGATAGATATTTTTGGTTACTCTGAGATTTATATGTTAATACAAATAAGGTTCCAATTACCTTTCAAATGGATGTTTTTGACTAACTATATATAATTATGGTTAACTTTTCGCTTCGGTTAACTTTTAACATCGAATAAATCTAATAGTCTTGTCCAGTGACCTAATTATCTCTCAAACAACTTCATTGAAATAATTCTATCTCACAGACGAAACTTTATCTACTCTCACTATTCCATACGCGCCGAGATGATATCGGAATTGATATTGCAAATAGGTTAAATTTTTAAGGAAGTATTAGGCAGTAAACATTTATTATTGAATATCTTCGCGGATTGTCGATTGTCTATATAAGAAAAATGGTTAAATTCAGTTTTTTTCGTTTTAACTTTTGGTGTGGATTGGTTATGAGTCCAATCTTTATGCTCGGTAAACCTTGAGAAGTGGCTTTCATTTGTTTTGGCCATTTTTGAGTAGTTTGTTTTGAGACCGTGGACCAAATTGTTTCAAAACATACAGGATTCTGTTTTATAGTTGGCTTCCTCTTGCCCATATTAGATGCTTTTTCGTTTAAGCTACTACTCTATCATTAAGTATCATAATCAAGTAACGGTTCTTATCACAAAGAGATTGGTTCAATTAAAAACTTGGTGAGCGTTATGCCTACATAAACCTTTTCCAAAAGTCTTCGATCTTTAATTGTGAGTGTGGAATGTATCGCTTTTGGATCAGTTGTTTTCGAAAGCTATATTGAACCAGACAGATTGTACGTTTGGAAGCGATGATACTTTCACAATTCGAAAATCCTAAGACCGCTAAGATTTTGTGAGATACTCCGGGTATATGGCGTTATATGGCGTAATTTATTTAACACGAAAGTTTCAGCACTTTGTTTAATCCGATACTGAACTGTTGAAAGAGTTATAGTTCTTACAACTGTTCTTCGTGCCAAACTTTGTCAAGCTAGAAAAATATCGAAGATTCCAGAACAATATTTAGTTTCCTTTAAGTTCGGTTTGATTCCATATAAAATTCTATGCACTTAACAGGGACATTAGACTCTTATTGACTTGGCAAACTGAACTATATGCAGTTCTTTATCAACATCTTTGAAAATGTAAGTAGCATGATGCGATTTGTGTTTCAAATTGTCAGGCTTAAGTCAGTATTTTATTCCTTATCTGTCAATTCTCGTTTTTACTGCGGTAATAGGATCATATGTCGTAGTACTTTTTTCGTGTTTATGCAGTGTTCAATTGGGTTATTCTCAAATTAACTCAAATTATAGTTTCCTTTGACGTTAGGTTAGACACTTGATGTACTAGAGACACCTTTATTAATATAAAAAGCGAATGTATCGGCTCTATTGTCATCATTTTACAATGGTCAGTTTAATGACAGTCATTTTTATTGGTTTTTGAACTTCATCAGCATCTTTCGGCGAATTGGTTAACGCAATTTACGGTTTGGCCTTCTGGCAAAAATTCATGATGCACTATATCGTTGTAATCTATGAAAACCGTAAGCATTGCCTTTTTTTTGACTGAAAACGACGTGGTTTTTTTGGTCTCGGCTCATTTGGTGTCGTACTCATAAGCCCACGTCTTGTCTCCAGTAATGATTCTTTTGATGAATGTGGGAACGGAATCAGCCTCGCAAATCATGTATCTTACTACGTCAACTCGGTTTCTTTTAAGCATGAAATTGAGGTATTTTGACACCAACTTTACTGCTACACGACGGAAACCCAAATCATTAACCAAAATGTCTTGGATGGATCCATAGGAAATTTACAAGTCCTTCGTTATCTCTCTGATGATCAATTTGTGGTTATTGACCAACATTTCTTTTACTTTATCAATGTTTACGTCGGTTTTCAACCTTTAAAACTCTCATGCTACTGGTAAAAGACTGTTTTCTGTAGAGAGTCGTTGCCGAAACACTTTTCCAACATTTCCAATGTTCGCGCACCATTAAATCCGTTTTTTACGCAAAATTTAACTCAAGTTCGTTGTTGCAAATTTAAGTCTAAAATTGTAAATAAACGCCACACACACTGAGATAGATGTACTCTTGATTACGTAACTTTTGCAAATGTCAAGCTATGACGCTAAGATTTAGAGGGAATATGAACAACAGATGTACCCAACAGAAACCAGAATTCAAATCGGAGCGATAGGAGCGCAACACGGTGGTTATTTCGGGTACTTTTCGATCAAGGTGTTATGCAGGTGATATCTATATGTGATTGGATTAAATGGCTACGGCTTCTAAATGGCTTCAAAATCAATGATTCCAAAATCAAATATCTGATCTCTGGTTTTCGAGACGAAGACATAATTGATTTCAGTAGTGGTAACCACACAGGATATCAAGGTTTGTATTGCCGCTGGTCATCGGGCTTTTTTTTCTATACGTCTACTTCTTTAATCAAACTATCTTGCAAGTTCAAATAAGCTGTCCAAATTATTTTCAATCACGAGATCACGCATTTCCGATAGATGCAATTATCTTTAAGGAGAGAGCCGATTTTCGTTATGCAAAGTGGTCGCAAAACTGTTCGATTCGTGTACTGTGTAAGTCGAGTGATAGATGTATCTATGTGTCATAACCATTAGAAAAATAAAACTATAATTTATTTCAATTCATCGACTGTGTAATGTAAACTATATATGCTTTAATACGAACAATTCTAATCCAGGAAATAATAGAAATGATTATAGAAACAAACAAGTCGAATTTTTTATGAGATTCGCATTTCGCATAGAACAACGAAAGAAATTTTGTTGAATGCTAAAAAAATCTGCTTTGATGATAAATCACGTGTTACCATTCCCGCTTGTTATAAACAAAATTAATTTAATTTTTTTTTTTTTGGTTTTATGCGAAATTAAATATTCATTTCATCGTGTTCAAATTATGTGTGGATATACTACACTCGTACATACACCACAAGATGTGGTATGATGATTCATAACAGCATTTTGATGTGGTCTAAAGAACATACATAAATAACGAATCGTTCAGATAAAAATATAATTATGTTATAAATATAAATTATGTGTGCAACATATAAGTACAGTCAGTATATATATACAATGGATTTCTCACATTTATATAATGAGAGAGATATGAGGCGTCGAGACATTAGCAGACGACGTTCAATGCAACATTTTTTGTTATTGTTGTTGTCGTTGTGGTGCTCCCAGTTTCGTTTTCGATTTTAATTTGCATCAAGAATTAAATTAAAATCAGACCATTTAAAATATTTTGATAAACTGACATATTCTGTAAAAAAAATGAGCATAAACCATAAATCAATTTGGAGTCAGCCGAGAACCATATAGTGCAAAATGCGCTAATTCAAACTGAGTTGTGACATATGCGAATTGTGGTGAGATATGCAATTATGTATTTGAGTCGACAATTTGATGGATGTGGTTGTATATATAGTGTACTAAAATTGGCTATCAACGTTTAATTATCCTTGAAAGAACTCCACATGTTTCGTAAAATTTATACGAGAAAAGGAACGTGTCCCAAGTTTAATATTCGGCGTGAAACTAGATATTGAGCATGTGTTTCGTTACTTTAACAGTAGACATTTGTAAATTAGTTGAAATTACCAGTCATACATATCGGATGTCCCAATAATTTAATCACTTCAGTTTATGACAGTACAGTAAGTAAGTCTTCGGTTGTAGTTTAATGTTTAAGAGAGTTTCTCATCTCACTGCGGTCTCGAGTTCGATTCTCATCATTGGCCAAAAATTAGCATGCACCGGATGACATATAAAAAGCTGACATATAAAAGCGATACGTTAAAATGGTTCATAAGGTCTCAGTTAGATACGACGTTAAAAGCGTTCAAGCATAATCCAACAGACGTTACATCATACCACTGTTCTCGAACATGGAAGTTGTAACTCGGAAGTTGTAATGTTGACAATCCCAACAATAGGATATTTAATTTAAGGTCATCCAGAGTGATCCGATATCACAATATAATTTGTGATGAGCATAAATCGTATACTGTGTGTATCGTACTATGCTTCACCACCATGAACATATCCTCAAGTGTTTATTTTCGATTTTTGGTTTAGTCTTCAGTTGTCCAAAAACTATTGCGGTTCGAGTTCTGATCTACATAAGTCAAAATTTATGTTCATAATCTGCATATTATATATGTTCAAATATCGTCGGTTGTAGCTTAATGGTTAAGGGAGTTTCTCATCACGCTGCGGTCTCGGGTTGGATTCTCGCCGTTGACCAAAAATTAACATGCCACCGGATGACATAAAATGCGGTTGTGTGTAAAAACATTCGTTAGGCTGACCACCTACAATGTGCCCAATCGTTAAAATGGTTCGTAAGGTCTCAATTGAGACGCGGTAAGGGCCGTTTACTGCTTCTAAGCCATTGATTATTATTATTTTTATATATGTTCCAAATACTAGACAACAGTACTGAAGACATCAAGATCAAAGTAATGAGATGTTGTAGCATAATTTCTTTATGTAGCATAATCCTTCTGTATCTTGTAACATCCAAAATTCGAGTTCCATGCATTTCACTTCAACTATACCGTAGATTTAATTACTGTTTAGTTTAACGAAACCACGTTGTTCCTCACTAATGAATGCACTAATGAATGTCAAAACAATTAATGAGAACAGTATCATCTTCACCTACTAATGAGTATCGATTTGAAAACAGGCCAAGTCCTAAAGATCGATAGTACTCCGCAGGTAAATGAATTATTCCAGATTTAGCATAAATAATTCGATCAATAAATTTTAAAAATTATGACATTTCTGAAATAAAAAAACGTGTAAAAAGTTAAGTTAATGTATACATTTAGGGAACAAATATTGTGAAGTATGAAAAATTAACATATATTCTGGCGTAAAATCGATAAACTGTTCTAATGTTTGTATTTTTCAATAGTACACATTTAGGCAAAACATATTTGTCTTATATTTAGGAGTAAAATTTCCTTATACTAAGTTTTTTAGAATAATATCCTCTAACAGGTTAAATGTCATATCTTTAATCTTTTTTATATAAGCTTTACAACGTAATGTTGTACTCTGCAGTGATACTGTTTGAGCTACTGTTCTCAGTCATACCTTTGTAAAAATGGGATGAGCATGGATTACAAAAACTAACAAACGAACTCGCTGGAAACGCACACTAATAACTGACATCTTAAAATTTGTTTGTAAAATTTTAATGCTTTTTTCTGTTTGATACGTCAACAATTTGTCCATTTGTGAACTGCATTGGTCATTCTCTGAAGTTGTTGTAAAAAAAATGTTAGTAATAGACTTAATTGGGATTATGATAAGATTATGTTAAGCTTCTTTCAATTTGTGTCTTGGGAGTTTTTGTCATTGAAACACAGAACATTATATCTTTAAATTGATCCAATTCATCTTCCAACTGCAGATAATTTGTTATCGGAACTAAAATTTTGATTAAATTTCTTCTATTGAATCACGAAAGATGACCGAGTTAGCCTATTGTAGATCTGATAACTAAGCTTCATCAATGAGTGATTTTTTATCACTCTCGGTTTCTATGTGTCATTTATCATGTTTATGTGTCAGTTGTCACATAACATTTTAATCACTTCAGGTCAAGATGCAAAGTGTTCGTTTAGATTTCACTTTATTCGTCGGGTTTTTTCGAATGGTTGAAAAGGGAATGGACTTAGCTTTTATATATGGCAGAATGCATCGATTATCTGTTCTCTCGCAGAACTATTGTATCGCAGATGCAATTCGAACTCAAATGTTGTTATGTGTTTGCCGCTTCGTCTTTTTAAAGTTAACCCTATTTTGGATGATTTTGCTCGATACGACCAAGTTTTTGTGCTAAAAACCAACATCATCTGCGTAACTATGCTCATGCAATATTTTAAAGATTCTTTTAGTGTTTGGTTGAAACCAATTTAGTTTTGAACATAATACCTAAAATAAAAAATTCTGGCAGCTGTATGCTTGTAAGAATGTTTTACTGGTGAAGTAATGGCGATTTCAGCTTTTTCTCGACCTATTAAATGAATTAACCCCATATAGAGTCCCTAGATAATGTTAACGATTAAATCGATGAACAGAAGAATTCTCCTTAAAGTTGACTTTTTCGGAATGGTGGTGTTGTCGCTTTACTATAAAGTATATAATTCTTTGTGAGAACTACAATACTCTGGTAAGTGGTACCAGATGACCTATCAGGATCAATGCAATTATAACAATAAAGGTGGCACACTCGGTGAAATTTCTGGTCTACTGAACATGTTTTTAAGCTCTGTCAAACTTGATTAACGGTATCATAATCACATAATCTTCTCTTTTTTTAAGTGATTCAGTTCAGTCTCAATATTTCTTTGAGTTCTGCTATAGGAAATATGCGCAACGAAGCAAAGAGATAATTTCCAGCAAGGAGATTGTGATTCGTATTTACATTGGCACCACAAAGCGTCTAGCAGAGATGCTTTGTAACTATACTATCATTGATAAGTACAATCTAATTAAGCTCTTGTTTTTTGTTGTATCGTCCTGACATCTCTATCGCTTTCCTCTTTTCAATCATCGCCTTATTTCTATTCTATACGCGATGCTACACATCTGCATTAGTAACGCCATCTATGGTGTAGTATCTTAATTATACCACAATGCCAATGCCCTGCTACCAGAAAACATAACAATTCATCATAGGATTAAGCATCCAGCATGAACCAATTAATTTTAAAAGATTAAAATTTTTTGCTACTTAAAGTGATTAGCATAAATTTAATTAGCTTCGTCTATGTTTACATCTGCATCACATAAACATGGCATAAGTAACACTAAGTCTAGTCCAAATATATTGTAAGCCAATGAACTTGAATTTACAGAACACAACACAAACTATTTTTTGATTAGTTTTAATTAATTTGGATGTTTATCACACACATTCGCTAACATTATACATATATGATTTGTGTGTGAGAAAATGATTGTCTTAGCGCATAAAAATGACAGCACACATCGCAACATTAACTAAGCGCAGCATACAATTAATTGTACCATTTTGTTATTGTATTTACAGAAAACTTCCCAAACACCCGAGAAATGTTTTATCGCATCAATTATTTCCCAAACACCGTGATAACCAGCGACGACGTTAAATATGTCGTCGAAGACGTAATCCGGCATTTTAATATGGTCAGCAAGAATTCGATCGCTATCGGAAGTGATGAAACAACACACATCGGTTGTACACTAGCATTGCATAGCTCAAAATTCCTATTAATGCGATGCCTGGTGAATGAACAATTCATCAACACATCGATCGAAACAAGAACACTGTATCGCGAAGGTGTACCATGTGGCGAATGTCGTGAAACGAAAATATGCAGCGAACACTATAAATCATTGTGTATCGGAACTGATTTGATACGTGTTCGACGTAATACGGATGACGGGCACAATAAAACAACCGCAATGAAACCGAAATCAAAACATCTCGTTAGTCATGATGATGATACGGATGATACGTACGATGATGATGAAGTAACTGATGACACGTTCGACGATGAGGAGGAAGAGAGTATGAGCGATGATGCCCGACAATCGAAAGAGTACGGGGATCAATGTAAAGGAACCGAAGATTGTCACTGGCCAATGGTGTGCGAAGAGATGGCCGACTCGAAAACAATGTGTACATGCGATGAAAGTTATTATTATTATGATACGGCATTGGGCACGTGCCTTCTCGACGGTTACGACATGATCGATTTTGTTAAACAAATTGTCGAGGAAGCTAATAACGATATTGTTAGTAAAGTTACGAATCATTCGATGCAGAATGTGCCCGACGCAATTCTGCCGACAGGGGAGACGGTTGGGCCGCGTCACGTAGAAATTAGCGACAAAAATATGAAAACAATAACACACGATGTGGGGAAACGCGTCAAAGCCGAATTAGACGAGTTTGTTAAAAGTTCACCACAAAAAGGTGGTGATGGTGGTGGTGATATGACTGGCACTATTATCGTTGCGATCGTAATGGCCGTTTTGTCGTTAATCACATGGGTCGTGTTTATTATATTCCTGAAACGATTAGAAAATTCGTAAGTCTAGTGTAGCCTTACCGACATATTTAATTATTTATTTATTTTTATTTTTTTTCGATACAGGATCGGTCGTAAACTAGAAGAAAAGTCCGGCTATAGATCGGGCGTCAACAGTTCATAAAGATGTATTACCAACAGTCTTAAGTCAATATTTGTAAAATATATTTTGTTGTAATGTCGAGCACACGCTTAAAATATATATTATGCAATTCGTGTATAACTTATTTATTAGCAATTAAATTTCAATAAATATATAAATATGTAATCTATGATTTATTATTATAAATAATTAGGAAATCATTCATAAATAAAAAATTATGCAAATGTATGTTATTTCATAATGTATGTAGCTATGTGATAAATCTGAAAGAAATGTATGTAGGCCGAAAGAGCCGCGCCTTAATAACTTTGTATAGCGTATAACCAAAACTACCAATAAACAAAAACACTATTAATTAGGTATAACGTATTTTGATACCAAAACCATATCACCAATTCTAACCTAATCCACACGTCTTCTAAACTACGTTGAGTCAAATCAAATCGATCGCTCGCGATCATCATCTTTTTATGTGTAGTAAAATTCTATTTTTATATAATAAAAGAAAAAATCGTTTTTAATTTTTGTTTTATGCTATGATAAAATAAATTTTTTATTTTTTAATTAGTTGTAATATTTTTTTATGTATAAATAATAATAAAAACTATGTTTAGGTTTTAAGATTCAAAGTAGATTGGTTTTATTTATTTATAATATTTTAGTTTGGCGCTACCTTCGAGTAGCTTGGAGGTTGGATTCTTTTTCAAGGGAGAATAGTTCCAGGTCGTAAGTATGATTCACTTGCTGTAACCTACATTTTGCGAAGCAGGTCTGTTCTATGGAAAATACCAAAGCCCCCTGGATAATTTATAATGGGAAATACTCATTGGTCGTAGAAGAAACAAACAAATGCGTTCAGTTTCGAAATCTGGTTGTTCTCCGAGTAGACCAAGATAAACAGGAACCGCATTCAAAAGTATCTGCAGAAAAGATCACAGGAAGTGCATAAAGTACAATGCAATACAGCCATTGATGTAACCACCACGTGTTATGTAGACTGAAAAACTTAAAATAAAACATCTTTGATACGGAGCTGATTACATTAGTAACTTTTGGGTGACTTTATGGAATCGTCTTAACAACAATCGTCTTATTGGTAAAGTTTGTAAAACTGAAAAAAAACTTAAACCTAATCAAATGTTCTGTGATTGGATTAAGTTCACTTTCCGTTGCTGATCGTATAAAAGCTCCTATTTAATTTTTTAACGGGTTTTACAGGACTCCATCGGTTTCAATCACGAGTCAACTGTTTATACTGTTGTAAACATTTAGAAGAGGCCAGATCGCTCTATACTACCTGGATCCATCGTGGCAGACAGTAACTTCTTCGTCTATCGAAAGGTGGTTCTTCCTATAAATATCGATATATGTATCAATTGTTTCGGATCAGCACAACGTGACCGAGCCAGTGTATTCATTGTCTTTTGATTTTATGCGCGAAATTCTCATTAAATTCCTCATCTCAAACGGATGGTTTTTTCGTTGAAAGCCATTCCTCGTGCTCATTCGTCTAGGATGAACTCTAACGTGGACGTACACGGTATAAAGCCCAATTGCCAGTGACAATGCTTTAATCTCATCACTATACATCAAACGTGTGGTTACCACTACTGACTCTATAATTGCGACTTAGTTCCTTAAACCAGAGAACAGATATTTGATACTCTCATTTTAGAAAGATATACGTATTTCTAAATATTCCATCTCATACCATAGCCATTCTCGATAGATCTTGCTATGATAACATAGGCTTCCTTGAAAACTAGGCATACCTGATGTACATCGGGAGGTGTATTTGCTTTCCTCGTTATTCAGGCTGAGGATGCCTATTGTGAGATCCTAGATGCTCACTCTGTCCTGAAATATGTTAGTTCTTCGAATGATGTATAAGATATCCTGTATCATCAAGGTCTTCAGTTGTCCTCAAATAGTAATTATGATCCAAAGCAGTTCAGTCTTTCAGGAGAGTATGAAGTGCTCAGCTCAATTCTATCATAATTCAAGAAGGACTACCAATTCCAGTGAAGGTCTGATACCAGATGAAGTGAACTCTATTAAACATTTCAGTATAGTGTAAACTAACTTTACAATTGGATTGAGTTACGAATCTTATAATAAAGCGATCTAAACAGCACACTCTTAACAGTACAGAGATCTTAACAGTACACTCAACAATGAGTGGCTTCTTTGAGGAACTACCGATTTATTGATTTATTGATTCAACGAAGATTATGGATAGTCGACAAAACTTCTGGTGCACTTCTGGTGCAGATTACCAAAGTGACAGTCGACATTTCTCTTACAAGAGAATAACGTCATCACTTGAGAGAGATATGGTCTCACAAACAAAAGTGAAAGATGCACTTTCGATTTATCAGCGAATACGTTTTCTTTGATATGCATGTGACTGGATATCCGGTTATGTTTTAGTAGCATACCTATCAATATGGGGATATATAATTTCACATCAAGATTTCTGGCACAACAATATCGTTACCAGTGCGGTGGAATGGGCTGTTGTTTTCCCAATTGTACCCTTTGATAATACTTACACAAAATAATATCCCGAAAACGTGCTTTGACACCATAATGTCCGAGGGTAAATAAGCAGTTTTGTGCCGATCCACAGTACCCAGAAGGGCTAAATTGATTGTCTCTGCCTGAGCGTCTGATTGCGCCGCACACCTTCTGATCCAAAGATCAAGCAGCAGCAGAGCCACAGCCATCTCAATTATTCTATCTGAAATAGAATAATTTTCAGTCCTTCCTGTAGGAACCCAAAAATGTCCTCTGGATCTGGTGCTTTCCATCTACTTGTCTAATTCCATCTACTATATTGGAACTCATACTTTCGCGGAAATACATTTTCATCAGAACCTCAAGTGATTCCTGATTTGTACTCGTATGCGTTTCATCAGTCAGTTCAATCCTCCTTGGTAGTCACGATAAATTCTTCTGTCAAAGGTGTAATTGTTCCCAAGATAATGTTACGTTTACAATCTCATTCGATTATTGCATCATCCTTTAACTTCACTTGATTTGTGTAGTCGAATAGTCATTTGCTGTTTCTATTACACTTTCAAGTTCACACTCATTCATATTTCTGACTCAATTTTTGTCGTTTGACAAGACTTTCTTCTCTATATCGACATTTACGCCACCTATATTCGCTCGAATCATAATGATATCGAAGTTATCTCTATAGGTTGGCCAATAAGTCGTATTCGACCATAAAGCAGCAAAACGTAATCAAGATCGATCAAAATCCAGTCCTTTAAGAATTGTAATGCTTCAATGCTTAAAATATAAATGTACTGTTCATACCTTAGGCAGGACAAATTGCTCATTGAGATCGTTAGTCGTATGTATTGCTATTTTCAATGTTAATTAAACTGACGTCTCAACACGCGTATTCCAAAAGAAATATACTAAATGGATGCCTTTCCTGATATAGGAGGCACAAATAAAGTTGAAGCAGAAATTGTCACTCGAGTATTTTTTTTTTTTTATATTATGCTTTAATTGGGTGCAGGGCGGACTTTTAGACAGTCCAAGCTCCTTGTAACTGTCAGAGCTCCTGCACCCAACGCGCGGTCCTTCAAGTAAAGGTTGATAGCTGCCTTAAACTTGTGCATTCTATATTCCAACGGAAACTGAAAACCGGATAACGAATTCCACTTCCTGGATGTTCGACGAATGAATTCGCGCTTTGTACCTTCAGTTCGAGGTTTCGGCAGCTTCACCGTAAACCTATGCGCATTGACCGTTCCTCGTGTTACCCGTCCTGGCGTAACTAATGGTGGTATTTTCTCCTTTAATTCTGCAGAACATTTACCATTTATTAATCTATAAAACACGCATAGTTCTGCAACATCTCTGCGGTGCTGTAGGCTGTCTAGATCTTTCGTAAGTCTGAACTTTCGTATTATTCGGATGGCACGCCGCTGAACTCTATCCAGCAACTGGAGAGCAGTGCCATATGCTCCACCCCAAACTTGACAGCAATATTCTATACACGGTCTAATAAAGGTTTTATATATCTGGAGAACCTGATGCGATTTAAAAAACCGTCTGCATCTATTGAGGAACCCGAGTTTACGTGAAGCTGATTTGGCCAATGCGATAATGTGTTCATTCCATTTTAAATTGTTACTAATTTGAACACCAAGCAGACGAATTGAGTCACAACCCACGAGAACGTGGCCTTTTACCACAAAAGAGTATTCGGTGCGACTTCTTTTACGCGAGAACGTGCATATTTGTGTTTTTTTCTCGTTAAATTTGACCTGATTTTTAATTCCCCACTCAAATATTGTACTCAAATCGGAATTAAGCGAAGTGACAACTTCTAGCCATTTTCCGTTTAACTCTGAAGGAGTAGGCTCGACCTCGAATGAAATAGAAGAGTGCAATGTTGCATCATCGGCAAAACTGTGGATAGGGTTTACAGTGCTATCCAACAAGTCATTAATGTATAACAAAAACAAAGTTGGTGACAAAACTGATCCCTGAGGGACTCCGGCATTTGGGGAGTGTGTCGTTGATGATCTCCCATTTAGCACAATGTTGATCTTTCGATCTTTGAGAAAGCTTTTTATCCACTTGATGGTCATCGAATCTAAGCCGTATGCCACAAGTTTACAAATGAGATTCTCATGCCAAACCTTGTCAAAAGCCTTGGATATATCCAAAGCGATTGCAAAGGCTTCTCCATGGTGCTCAAGGGCGAGATTCCATTTGTTTGTAACATACGTCAAAAGATCCGTTGTGGAGCGGCTTTCACGGAAGCCATATTGTTTATCTGAAATTATTTTATTAATCTCAAGATAATTCACCAGTTGTTGGTTAATGCATTTCTCAAAATCTTTAGCCACGGCTGACACAATTGATATTGGCCGGTAGTTTGAAGGGTCAGTTTTATCACAACCACGTTTAAGGACCGGTTGCACCATCACACTTTTCCAGGCGTTCGGGTATTTACCTTGCTTATAAGAAAGGAGAAAAATTTTAGTTAATATTGGAGTCAAGTCACTGGCAAACTCCTTCAATATTCGAACAGGAATTCCGTCAGGTCCAGTGGCCTTATTTATGTCCATTGTCTTCAGGTTCCTGAAGACAATTTCCTCCGAGATGTTGACAGGATCCATTTTGGTACCACAATACGGAATTGACGGAGGTGTAACTCCATCGGGGACAACTAAGGTCGAGTTCGAAGTGAAGACGTTTGCCAGTAAGTCGGCCTGCAAATATGGATCCACCACCAAAGCACCGTCTGCACATTTCATTGCTGAAATAGATGTTTTAGAAATATTGGCAACCGATGCGACCATCTGGTAAAAGTTGCGATCGGAGATTTTCAACTCGGAAGCCTTAGCGGCTTTCTTGTTGTCAGCTCTTTTCGCTTCCTTCGCACAGATTTTTTTACAGATGTTACGTGTGGCCTTATATTCGTCAAACGAAATTTCGTTGCGATTATATTTCTTGTGAGCAGATTTATTTTGTCTGGCGGCTTTGGCGTCTTCTTTTGATAAAAATTTTAAATTACGATTAGGATTGGAAAAGGATGATGGGATATATTTACTCATTCCATGTAGAAAGGTTTCGGTGAAATTGGAAACGGCATCGTCTATTTGATTGTTATAAAAACAATGGCTCTCCCACGGGAAATGTTGAAAAAATGACCGTAACCCATCATTGTCAGCCTCGTTAAAATGCCATAGACCCGTTAAAATGCCATAGGCTGCTGTCTAAATTCTGGTGGTGTTGCGACAGAAATTTTTACTGTTATCAGGTTGTGGTCAGAATTTCCAATTCCAGCCTCGACTAGCGCTTCCATGGAATGCGGAATTGTTGTAAGACAAAGATCCAGAATATGACTGCTTGTAGAATTTTGACATTCAAATGTGGGATCACTAACAATCTGCGTAAGGTCATGCGAAACAGCAAGCCACTCCGTCTGACGCCCGGTACAGTTCGTATTTTGGTGATTCAACCATTCTTTATGGTGGGCATTAAAGTCACCAACCATAATTAATTCGCAGTAGGGATGTTGATTGCGAATGTCATCACATTTGTCTGACAAAACTTCGAAGAAATTCATGGTTTCTGAATCCGTTTGGTTGGGGGATCTATATAAACTAATTAAAAAAGGATTTTATTTGGAAGGGATATTTTAAGTACAATAGTTTGAGCGGTCTTCGAAAAAATTTCGTACTTCTGATGTCGAGCGTACGGTATATGGTCTTTAATGAATAAACACACTCCACGTTGCAACTCGAATGCTTGTTCGAACTGGTAGCGCTTGAAGTAGAATTCGTTCTCGTAGATGTTATGAGATACTTTTGTTTCCGTTAGCACTAATATGTCGGGCCTGCGTGATTCGAGATGTTGATGTGCGCAGTTTTTATTAGTCACGAGTCCACGGACATTGGCAAAATGGATGGTAAGGCTATCAATATCATCTTTACGAGGATTATGCCTCGCCCCGCGATCCGAAGAGGCATTTTTCGGGGATTTTTTAATTTTACTACTCATTGTAAAAAGAAACATTTTTGTGCGCAAAAATGCTTAAAACCGTCCCAACAAAAAATAAAAATTGAAATAATTAAAGCAAAACTAAAAAATTAAAATAAATTAACGCGGGCGAAATAATAAATTGAACGTAAATAACGAATAAAAATTATAAAGAAAAAAAGAAAACAAATAAAATAAAAAGTTTTACGGCTGTGGGTGAAGCCCAACAATCCAACCATTTTAGTCGCCTCTTACGACAAGCAGTGGATACTGTGGTGGAAAATTTGCGCTGTTAAGTAAGAATGAGTAGAGATAGTTCTTGTAGTTCAATTTTGAAGTAGGGTTTTGTTCTTTCTTTTCTTAAACGAGGGTTTAACCTGCTATTGGAACTGGAAGCGTACTTTATGGAAATATGTCAATGTATGGGTTGACCATGCATCAACTATTTATTCAAAAGGGCAGTATTGTACAAAGTGAAGTAGCTGGGTCTATTTTAGACAATATAATAGCACTCATATAAAAACAAAATTGTAACACCCATTTTTATGTATATGGGATCACTATTTGATGGTGAACTCTAAACATAATTTCCAACCTAAAGTCTAGCGACATTGGATAATTATAAACAGTCTTTAATCACCTTTATAGTTACGTTGATTGTAGTCCTGAATAACTTTCATCTGTTAACTGAAATAAAAACTCAGATGAGCCAGTTCATCATGGTCAGTTAAAAGAGGATACTACAATTCAGAAGGTCAAACAATTTAATGGTCCAATTGTATCTGTTGTTGTACGCTTAAGACTGACTTCTGCCACATCTAGCATTCAAGTCACCAATCACCAATCTAACATCAAGTATATTGTTCATCAGATTCTTAATTATTGTAAAACGAATCTTGCAGTCGGCTTCGTCAGTAGAGCGCATGTACACGGACAAATCATAGATTTGGCAATCTCATGTGCAAGTGTAGCTTACACATTCGATTATTCATTGCTTGGAGGTTCAAGACAGCCTTTTTTACCTGTGGCGCAATAAGGAATGAAGCTTCTAGATTTCCTAGGTTATCTTTAACTGTGTAGCAATGTATAGCCTTAGGGCACATAGTCTCTACTTTAAGCAACAGGTTTTCTATGTCACTGCACGTTCCACGTGCCGATCCTCAATCTCGTGTCCGGGTACTTAAGTGTGACTCGGTATTATGTTGGCGGTATTCAATTTTATGTTTTCTGATCATGGCTATATTAAACCATATTCATCTTAAGTTCGGAATTTGAATTACCACTGCGCCATTACGAATCGACCAATTTTATAACAAAATATTTACGTTTTGCCTTTCATCGCTTGTGATTTTTGACCTTCGAGTTTATATACATAACATCGGCATTTGACAATCACATAGCGTGACATCGTCACCAGATGTGAAACTTACATACCAACCAACCAATTATGCAAACATATTAACTTAATTAATTAATTAAAATTAACATCATCGCCATAAATAATGTATAAGTCCCTAACGAAAATTATCTTGCTCAAGATAAGCCCATAAATATTCTTAATCAATTATGTACATTTGTTCCCACCCATTAGTGATCGTCTTAAAGTTTATATAGAAATTTCAACAAACCGACATAGTAAGATGAAATAACATAATTTATCAACTGTGTTATTTACCACATTTAGAACATAATTTGCATGTGTCTCTCGATCAAGTCAAATCCATTTATCATTACGACTGGGTGAATATGATATTCGACGACTGAACTGAACAGAATATCTAAAAGTATATTTAAGTTGATTTATACATTTATTATTTAATATTATAATTAGTGTAATGAATATATGATCGCGATAATGATTTAAAATTCATATTCACAAAACATAATTTATTTTACTGCCATCTATTTGACAAAAATACTAAACTAGACAAATAGTACTAAAAAATTGGTTTAAACATTGGATAAAGTTGGAGACGAACAGTGTTGACATCTATCAGTACATAATCGAAAATTCGGATATTCGAAAATTCGGTATGCCTTCACTGTATCTGCATATCAAAATGGATGCTGCCTTGACTGCATTGCAGATGCGATCAGAGTTAAAACTAAAGGAAGGGATTTATCAGCCATAATTGAATTTTTCAAGCCTGTGATAAAGGTGGTATTTCATGCCCGAGATGAATGGATCTTGAGGCTCCTAAATTGATGACGTTGCAAGGATAGGAGTCTTTGGTTATTACATGATGTGTGTGATGCTGGTTTAATCAAAAAAGAGATATGTTTGATGCTGGTTTAACCAAAGGTGTAACGCTTTCGGAACTAAGCTTCCTTAGATGTTTTTGTTCGGAATTGCCTTAACTTAATAAAACAAATAAGGTATAACTCTTATCCGATCCACTGATGGTGAGCTAATTCTGAACCTTCACAAACTTTTCTGCAGAGTTACTAGAGAAAATGTGTCAACTTTGAGCTTTAGTGTGATCTCTTGCTTGTACTCAGTAAACCTGAGCTAAATAGAGTTGAGTACATCTAACGATATTAACAAACCAAATATTAGCAATCTAAGAACTTGATCTTCACCATGAACTATACTCACCTCAACTTGTACATCTGATACTCAATCAAGACAGGGAATTTAGTTATCTTACAAAGTGATTGTTCGATAAGCTAAAATCTGCAATTGAATCCAAGTGTGGAGCAAATGAACTATAATATATGGATGAGAGTGACATCTGTGAACACACACATCAAAGATTGTTAGACCGTTAGAGAGAAACGACAACAAGAGTAAGATAGATGGTTGAGAAAACGATGAAGAAAATGCAAATTTATAAAAACCTATATGAACAGTTTTATTGTTAAACAGTTTTTGGGTTCCCTTGTCGGCACACCATCCACAATGTAAATCCAATAATTAAAGCAACGCCCACAGCAATTACTACCCAAACAGTAATATCAATAAAATTAAGCGTATCGTACAATTCATCATTAAGTAACGTTATCATTTTCTCGTTCAATTCGATGCCCTCGTCGATCCAAAGTAGTGGCATTAGAACAGGTAAATAGTCGTTAGTTATTTTCATTTTATAAAGTGGCCGTAAAAATACATTTAATTGGATACGCTTGAATCCTTGTAACACCGTTCCCGTGTATGGTTCGATCAGCATTTTAGTCCCATGTTTCTCGATGTCGGGTTCCAAGCCTTGAAGATCTTTTGTAAATATTTCATCAGCATCTAACATATGTGGTTTAGTCATGATGATTGGGCCATCTATGATTCGAAATACCAATTAGTAAAATGTTTGTACCCAAAAAAGGTTATAGATTGGATATACTTACGTAAACATGGGAATAAATCGAGTGCGCCCTTATATAAACAACCATTTTCTTTTGTATGATTGACGCCCTTTGTATAGTCGACACATAAACATTCGTTGCCGAATTCAGGATCGATTTCTTCGATCAAATCTTTGCCAGTACGATAAACGAGACCGGTGATACCTTCATATTCCCCTTCGCCATCATAGTACACACTTATAACACGACAAATATCCGTTTGGAGCGATGCTAATGGCTTATCCTTGTCTGGGAATGGGGGGAATAGATTTCCATCCGAACCATATAGCTTATTACATGTTGATGGTTCAAAATCTGGATCACTTACATCTTTATCGTTCAACCAAACATTTAATTTATCGTCGTGGTTATATTTAGCAATCATATGTGTTAAAGAAGAGTCTAAGATGCCCGTATTGACAACATAATGTCCTTCGGATTTAGTAGCTTTCTAAAATGACAAAAAATTTGACAATGTGTATACATATATATGTATTGTATAAGTCTACTTACATGTCTGAACAATGCAAATGATAATTCACCTGAATCTGATTCGACAATATTGTCCGATCCTGAACTTTTGATAGTGTTACAGAATTCTACTGCCAAACCAGTTCTAGTTATACAGATTTCGATGCCTTCGAAAAGAATCGCCCGTGGAGTTGTTTTCAAAAAGAAGGTCGTTCCACCGAAAAGTCTTTCAACCATTGGATTGATAAACTGGAGTAAATGTTTAGTTTTGTCATCCATCTCGGCCAATTGAAAGATCGACTATAAGATATAAAACAGCATGAATATTGTAATTTGATACCTACAATTATATAATAAGACTTACAGTCATCGCTGGATTGACGATATAAATTTCATCTGTATCTTTTAAACCACCAGAGGCTTCCTCATCAAATTCGTATCTACGATATCCATCGAACTCGGCTGTTAGATTATCGCTGGAGAAATTGATATTTTCTTTCCATTTATATTGTCGGTAGACAAATGGGCCTTTCTCTTTAACTACTGGATATTCTGCGCCAGAATGTACCTCATCTGGATTTTGTATTTCAAAAAAGTATACTTTAAAATGAAGGGGTTGTGGTAACTTCGCCCATCGTTCGTATTGGTCGGTCCCTTTGACTAGTTGTGTTGCCTTGAAATAAATAGTACAAGTGTTATAATAATCAACCTCACTAAGATTGGATCTTAATATATTAAGATAACTTTTTGTTGTATGCCTCCATCTGTATGTTGGTTTTGATTGGTTGGATATGTAAATCACAAGTGAACATGCGGTTGAGAATTTTTTGAGATCATATATAAATGTTAAAGGAGGAAAAGTCAACGAAGACCTAGACTCTGAAACCACATTATTATGCTATAGTCGATGAAGAGAATTTCAAGAAATGGGGAGGATCCCAAAATAAACAAAAGCCCTATAGTCTTGTTAAAGTGTAGAGCCTCACATCGTATATATTTTCTGTGTTCTCCTAGGGACCTCTTCGAAAACTAAACACAGGTGCAGAAAAAATCGAAATCTGGAAATCAAGAAGGCTTGAGTGTCACATCTAATATACTGGACGAAGCCTTGGGACTGTCTCTATCATGAAAAGTTGCTGGATTTCGATCAAATACACCGGCCAGATTGTAGTACACTTTTCTTGGCTCCTATAAACGGTACTAGCACGAATTAGAAACTATCTCTTGTATCATGATTGCAACGTTAGAGATCACAGAGTGAATCGTGTCGAATGTCGACGTTAGTACAGCCAATATTTTTCTTCTGACTATCAAAAATGGTATTAGGCTGAACGTTGTTGGTCGAAGTATGATCACAATTATGAGCTCTGTGCTGAAAGAAGAGCTGAGTATATTACGGCAATGATAATTCGGAGTGACTCATCTGATAAATTGAAAGTGGTTGTCGTTCAGTTTGTTATCGTATATTCCACTTAATAATGAAAACAACAATGGATTAAGAATTAGAATATCTTATGGCAGCTAGTAATACGAAGGAAAGAAAAGGTAAAAATTTAACCAAACGAATTGGTCTCCAGGAATGTATTATGCAACACTCTGAAAATATGGTATATGGTATATGGTGCAGAATTAAGAAGAGAGAGCCAAGGGTTGAAACCCGAGACAGGTCTCACACCCAATGCCACACTGGAATCATTCTGTAAACCGAGGCTTCTACTGTAATTTCAAGATGCACTATGCTGCTCTGACAGACTGTTTGAAAATGTTTTCTTGGAGGTAGTATTAGTCAAGAAATTTCAAAAAGATCCGAATTGGTCTAAATGGATTTAGAAACGGTTATTTTCCGTTAAAATATCATTCACAATTTACAGTCGTTACAGAAAAATAAGCTCACACTTCGCGTTCTGACAAGTAGTGGTAGAGACACTTTACGTCCTTTTTTCTTGCAAGAAATTCTTTATAGACCTGTTAACACTATTCAATCAGATCCAATGCTTTGGCCCGATTAGTCGGCGATCAGTACCCACATGGCCGTATTGGAACACCTAAGATAAATGAAATGTTTGGAACCCTTGGCCAGTTTAAAAGAGCGAAGTAGACTGCTAAGTTTTGATTAAGGGAAATGACAGTTAACCACAAGTAGCGATCTGTAAATAAAGACAAGGATTCGAGGAGTCAATCTTCAGTTTCCTCAAAATGGTCTTTTACAAAAAAATGATGGACATGGCCTTTATTGAATATTTTCAGGGAAGAGCACTATCTAAACTAAAGTAGAGCAAGTGTTTGACGAACTCAGAACTGATGATAGGTTTCTAAAACCCTATTACAAAGCACCAATACTCCATAATTCAAATGATGGCGTAGTAGCTAAAGGTACCGGGTTCGAATCCCGATAGGCGCAGGATGTAAGAGAGATTTCTCACCATCAATCGTTTGTGTGGTTCAATCAGTGGTGTAAATGAACACATCTGAGATCTCCTTCCCCTTGAGTTTAGAATCCATGGGCCGTTCCATATTCCATGCCAGTACTATTGGCGGGCATGGAGCTGTGCAATGTGTAGATGGTTTCTACGTAAAATTGGATCTATAGCCATTGGATTAGTGAAAAAAAAGTAATCGCTTAAGCTCTGATCAGCAAACCCAGTTTGGTTAAGTTGAACAAGTAACTCACCAATAACCAAAAAATTATATCACAATCCTTTGTAACAAGTTAAAGCACTTATAGAAACAAAATCCTTGGGGTCAGTATTATCTGAAAAGCAAAACAAGTTTGAATAACTGGTGCCCACTATGCCCAATGAGAGTACAGCTAGGATGGGATTTACAAGAAGTATAAACCATTTGAAAGTGACTTGTCTGCGAGCTAACGAGAGGGTTAGGAGCAGCATTTGAAACCTGAAAAGCTCTGTATCAAGAAGTACCTAAGTTATATGAGAAGAACGAAACTCGGAAGGCAAAAGGAAATATTAGCAAAGAAAATGACAGTGACGTATGTCTTGGGCAAAATCCTGAGGCAAACTAAAACTCGGTGACACAGTGCAGTTGGCTTTTTTTTTTGAAACATTACAGGCGATTGACGACGCATGGAATATCAAAGTAAGGGTTCGAAATTAGACTCTGTTCGAGGAAAAAAAGTCAGGTCTATACAAACTATTGACAAAATACTGCCTTCGCCCATTCTGAATATTATGACCAAATTAATTTGACACAATTATCGACATGTTCATGTCAGTTTTTTTTATCGCAAATTTACAATCGATAATATTTATATTGGTTTTAGTGCAATAATATAGTACAATAATGATAATTAAATTAGTATATCATCTGTTATCATACGTATCAATCTGAGTCAATATAATATAACACACTAGTATATAGACACAAGCAACGGGCGGCATTTGTCTAATTTTCTGATTTGAATCACAGCCCTATATGTCGTTTATGGTTCGAAATTACTTTACGACTATTTTTTTTTTTGTTCACTTCAACACACAATAATCGCACACATGAAACAAGTAAACATGCACAATAACGACATATAAGCACTTGAACTTGAATTTCAGTACACACAATCGATCTGCACTTGTTAACACAAAAAATTCACTTTCATCATCTGCATAAATCGTACTCACTTCGGCAACTTGATCATCGATTAGCGATGGCACAAGACCCCATCTCAATCCAGCCGCGATCGCAATAATTGCCACACCGGCGCCTATGCCCACAAATGGCCACTGGAACACCATTATTATAAATTAATTCAAATGTGTAGATCGTCGTAGACGGTTCAACGGTAACTGATTTCGATTTAGCTCTGTTTAATAATTTCGAGGTGATTTGAATAATTAAAAAGATGTCGTCGCGTCTAATATATTCGCGTACCTCAATCCAGGTGATAAGATTATAAAAATAACTAATAATTATTGTAAATAGTTGATTAGTTTGTTTTTTTTTGTTCCTTAGTCCACGACACGAACTTATCAGATAACCAAACGTGATAAGTTGGTAAATTATTATATATATGAACAGCCGAGCAATAGTCGAACCAGATAAATTCCAAATAATTTATGATTATTGATGATCGTACGTACAATAAATTATATATGGGGCCTAATTACATTTATTGAAATTTTCGATCGAGATACACGAACGTTGATATGGTTAAACGTCACAAAACAAACTTTTATCGTTTACATATGTGGCAGCTACAAGTGTATTTGAAACGGAATGTTGATATACTAAATGTTGCCGAGATCTGATTTTAACACTGTTAGCACTGATTTGTCGCGCTTAACGTCTTTGTATTCTACAATCTTAGAAACGGTTAGCGGTTTTGACTATATGAGTCTTTGCCTATACTGTTGTTCTAGAGTTTCAAGGTCGTCTTCAACACGGTAGAGGGATCAACATCTAACATCAAGACACGGCGCAGTGGTTAAAGCTGCGATAGTTGGAGCGAGAGGTACCGGGTTCGAATCCCGATAGGGGCAGGATGCAAAAGGGATTTTTCGGTATGAGTTTACGATCTGTGGTGTGAAGAAACACAACTATGGCCCTATGTTGGAGTGCAGAATTCATGGGCCGACCCATCGTCCATGTCAGCACTATAGGCTGGAATGAAGCTATGCAACGTGCAGATGGTAAGGCAAATCGGACCTATAGCCGTACGTCCTCGAATTGGCTTGACGGTTTTTTAAATCGCATCAGGTTCTCCAGATATATAAAACCTTTATTAGACCGTGTATACAATATTGCTGTCAGGTTTGGGGTGGAGCATATGGCACTGCTCCTCAGTTGCTGGATAGAGTTCAGCGGCGTGCCATCCGAATAATACGAAACCCCAGACTTACAAAAGATCTAGACAGTCTACAACACCGCAGAGATGTTGCAGAACTCTGCGTGTTCTATAGATTAATAAATGGTAAATGTTCTGTAGAATTAAAGGAGAAAATAACACCATTTGTTACGCCAGGACGAGTAACACGAGGAATGGTTAATGCGCATAGGTTTACGGTGAAGCTGCCGAAACCTCGACCTGAAGATGCAAAGTGCGAATTCATTTATCGAGCATCTAAGAAGTGGGATTCGTTGGCTGGTTTTCAGTTTCCGTTGAAGTATAAAATGCAGAAGTTTAAGGCCGTTATCAACCTTTACTTGAAAGATCGCGCGTTGGGTGCAGGAGCTCTGCAGTTACAAGGAGCTAGGTCAGTCTAAAAGTCCGCACGTAAAAAAAAAGCAAGGACGTAAATAAGCAAACCGCGAACAAGTAGAGAGAGCCTTGAGCCCCAAAACAGATTAAAGATTAGATAATAAAAAAAAAAAGCATCAAGACCCCAATTGGATGAATGACAGGATTTGTCTGAATGTAAGATAGGCAATGTAATACAAACATCCAAAAATATTGAGATGATTCGGGATTTTCATTTCGGCAACATCACTGTCCATAGGTTGTGGCGTATAATAATAAATAAGCAAATTGTAGGTCACGCCACAATCAATTAATAAAAATCGATATTTCGAGTTTCTGTAATTCACTTATATAGTACTGCCGGGTCACGACTTATATATACGCACAGTATGAACTTCAAAAGTCCGATGGCATATGAATGATGAGATGGATTTGATCTTTTCGATCATATAGTCATACAATGACGTCATCATCAGATTCGAAACCGGCCCAGTTTATTACAACATACAAGCAACAACTCTCGAAGTACAACTCTCACACTCTCTCAATTCAAAATACATAAAGGCACACGCTTCATTTCTATACCGTGCGTTGTTGGAGTGTCTGAATTCGCACCGCTTAGTGTTGTTATAGTTATAGGGCTTGTTGCGACCTGACTGACATGAACTTTGCAAATGCTGTATTTTATTTGTGGGTCATTCATCATTGATCCACTTTATTATATTTGTGTTTGGCTTTATTGCAGCATTAAACGAACTTCCTGGAAATATTTATTTGCCTTGAGAAAGCGCGATACGGAAACACCATTGAGAGAAGGCTATGCTATGATAATTTCACTGTGGGAAGTTAATTTCTGCCGTGTAAGGTTAGATTATATAGTTAGGCAGGAGGATGAAATTTTTGGGAAGTTATGGTCAGAAGATATTGAGACGTTTAACTGCAATAGCTACAAGACTCTCCATACAAGCCATCAAAAGTGAAAATCGCCGATAAGATGTCATCTATAGGAAATTCTAAGCAGCGAACCCTACAACAGTTTAAATAACAAACTCAGGGAATACTCGGAAATGAGACGCCCGTTACCAATTCAACAATGAGAACAACCAAAGGTTTAAGCTTAAATAACGCCCTATACTAATCAGATGATATACTATTGTAGAGGATGTACCACTGGAATCGAGTAAACAGTCGTGGACAAAGGTTAGCCAACATTAACCTTCAATACTAAAAGCTATGATTTTATACATATAGACTGAGATAATTATTTACCGGCACAATGATGGCTTAAGTTAGACTTAAACACCACAGAAATAACCGAAATAAGTTACATAACTTTACTGAAATTTTGAGGTTATGTCAAGCTGAATAATAAATTATTTTGAATTGGTAATCTGTGTCGTATAGTGTTCGCTGGAAAAGAAGCTATTCAGTCTTAAACTGAACATAATTTAATTTACATTTACATACTTCCATGAAATATCCAGCATGCACGATTAAGACGATGCAATCGTTTGTGCAATATACGATTCTGAAAACAAAGTATTGACTACGATACAATCGTGAAGACTGACAAAGCAGACCTAGAATATTGCAGTTTACTTTTCGATTCTGAACGCCATGCATATAAATATATAGCGAATCATCAACGGATAGTAACTGTTCATACATCGCAGAACCACTTTGTCGTTCAATATTCACTACTTCTGGGACACTTTGAAATTTCACCTGCGGTTGAATATATTCATATAGATATAGTGGGACCACACTTTCATTATATGATGTGGACATAAGTACGTTGTTACCAGTGCTAATCCTTTTACTTGCTAGTCCGAATCGTTATCACCACGTTTGTCCATAATTGTATATCGCAATTCGGCGTTTCACAACTGACCAAGAAACACAATTTGAGTCCAAACTTTTCATTGAGTTATTCAAACTTCTTCTCCCCTTCCCCTTCCACGTTGTCCGAATCCGATGTGACCCTCGAATTTGGACAACATGGAAGAGGAGGGGAGAGATAATGTCGCGATCAATATGGCACAGTAGAACAAATGCGTCACATTAGAAATTAATTCGCTAGAACTGTTCCAACACGACTTATAACATTATTAGACTGATGGTGACAGATTAAATAGTTTTAACTATAGAGGTGTGGCACCTATAAATTTTTTGTTCGAAATTCGACTATTTTAGACCTTCAAACTTACTCCGCTAAGAGTGAGAGGATCTATACTCTTAGTCATCATCAGCAATCATCTTAAAAGAAAACCCTGGCTTCTATAAATTTAACATCTAACTTTTTTGACCTATTCGGCTTTTTATTACAAATTTGAAGTCGAAAGACTTCGCAGAAATAATTCATTTAAGTGGCTCACTCAACCCTAAGTCTAAGTTCCTGAATGTCCTATTGGAGGGATATCCATGTTTCGTAAATATTTATTTGAAACGAAACATAAGGCCTATAGAATACCACCACAGTCTCCAGAGCTTGTTGTAGTAGGCGACTAAATTTGATTGGATCGCTGGGCTAACGACCCGCAACCATAAAAAACAATAAATGTTGAAAATGTCAACAAACAAAATAAAATCGGATACTGCGAAAACATCAATGACTCCCTGCTTAAGCAGTCACTTCGAAATCCTGGAGTATTAGACGGTATAAACACAAGTATGAAAGAGTATCGGCTGGAACTCGGATGCGTTCCAAAAAAACTCGATAACTTAAAAGTGAAGACCGAATATTGGGACACATACATTGCTACACAGTGGAGATAGCCTCGGAAATATTGAATTTGAATTTCTCATTGAGACACAGGTAAAAAAGGCTGTGTTGGACTTCCAAGCAGTCGATAATCGAGTACATGAGATAAGCCAACCTGTCTATTGTCTGTGTACATGCGCCCACTATTGTAACCAACCTTACGATAAAGACTCATTTGACAATAATTTGAAAAATCTGATGGTCTGTACTCCCGACATAAAACGGCGACCGAAAATGTACGGTAATGGAAAGAATGGTGTACTTCGCGATCGCTCATGATCTAAAACATGGACACATCCGCACGTAAAACATCCCGAATGCAAATTGACCATGTGTTGATTTCAAAAGTGCGGTTGTCAAAAACGTGAGATCTTATAGGTCGTCAGCATAATTCGTAGGCAGTTACCATTATCTGGCAGTGACCATTGCAAATACGATCGAAATTTTCATATAACATGGAGGGGTGGACAGATGAATATACAAGTCAGGAAGGACAGGGGAATATACAACGCGACTCTCCTGTGAAGTTCTGATAAATGAAAAAACGCAAAGAAAATATCAAGATCTTGTCAGCAATAGCATTTTGCGATCTAATTGTCAATCTGAAGAAGTGAATAGCGTCTGAGAAGTATTGAAAACCTCGATTGTCGATGCTGTGTATAGTGAAAACTAAGCCCAAAAATGTTTGGTTTGATGAGGAGTGTTGTCTTGCTGTTGAGTAACGCAATACATCCCACAATAACAAAGCAGCAATATTTCTTGCTACGAGGATAGCTAAACGCATTTGTAGACAGAAGAAGCGCGAATGGTGGAAGGCTAAGTTCTTAAGAGTTCAACAACTCAGCAATGTGCGTGTTTTTTAAGGGAATCAACGAAGTGCACCAGACCTTAAGATCTCGGTCAACTGCTATTCGAGACCAAGATAAAAACAACTGTGTTAACGTTGATGGGGTACTCAATAGATGGCGTGGCAATTTCTCTGGTCTACTTAATGTTCCACATGTATCACAAGCTGCATTTGAATATCCTCAAATCCTATGAAAAATACAAGAATGGATTAAAGAAAAAACGTTCACCAGGAGTTGATTGCACTAGTTCAAAGCTCTTGATATTCGGAGGGCTAATTTCGACCTTGTTCGATTGGTATGGTGAAATGAAGTTTTACCTGAAAAATGGAAAGTGGCCGCGTTATGCCCAATATTCAAGAAGGGTGATCTCTTGGAATGCCAGAACTATCGCGGAATAGTTCTCCTTTGCACAGCAAACAAGTTACTGTCATACTGAAGAGGAAATTATCAGTGATTACCAAGAAAGATTCCGTTCAAATCGGTCAGTCACTGATCAAGTTTTCTCGCTATGGATGATTGTTTCCAAGTACTACGAAACATCTCATGTGTGATCGGATTAAATGGCAACGGAGTGAAAAAGATACTTGTACCACTGCAATAGTGTCCAACCTCCGTTAGTCTCAAAATCAACGAGTCTAAAATCAAATATCTGATGTCTATTTTTTTGAGACCAAGACGCGATTGATTTCAGTAGTGGCAACCACATGTTTAAAGAAGTGTTGAGATTCAGGTATCATGGATCGATATCACGATAATAGTGTGAGAGAGGATATCATGGTCAACCTTGCCGATGGCATCGGGCTTTATATCCTCTACGCCCACTTCTGAAATCGAAATATTTTGCAAATACGGATAAGCTGAAATTGTACAGACTGTTGACCAGTGGATGTGAGAGTTGGACTTTGATGAATCAGTACCCAGTTGAGTACGTTGAAGGCTCATACCGAATTCTTTTCACATAGTGAATTCCTGATATCGTACATGAAATCAAAGGAAAGCGAGAATGCTGACTTGGTCTTTGAATACAGCGGTATTTGAAGAGAGAGCCGCCTTTGGGTAGGCGAAGAGGTCGCTGTCGGCGACGATAGCTTTACGGTGTACAGAGTGATCTGACATCTTCTAATTGCTTGCAAGAGTAGGAAGAGCTGGCTCGTGATTGAAAACGATGGTGTCCGATTGTTGACACGTTACGGGTAAACAATGGCCTATAAAAGCCGTCAAAAAACTATATCTAGGCTCACGTTAAATCTTGTTCTGGTTGCCAGTACATTTTGGAGTAGATCGTTATTTAAGAACATGGTGTAGGTTAAAGATCAAAATAACTTGTAGTTTCGAGCAAGCTAATTGGAGTTGCTTCGCCCACCATTGATGATAGGTTTGACAAGTATTGCTAGAGATCTACCTTGAAAGAGACTCTCGCTACTCTTCGAGTCTTATAAATATTCGATCACATACCAAATACTTAATCCAACTGATAATAAGCTAACGTACATTGATCATTAATAAATGCTACTTTATCGGCAATTATGACTATAACCACTGATTGGAATTTGAAACTAAGCCGAAAGATCGTTCGATAAAAGATTATACACGACACTAAGTAACTGCAGTAATTGTATATCAATTTTTTTTTAATCGTAAAATGCAGCAACAACCAAACACAATTCAAATCAATATCGTTTCGAAATATATTTTTGATAGTGTTTGGGTAAAAGTTGCACGATTAAACGGAGGTCATAATTTATTACATACTCATACGTTATCTAATGGACATGTATCTTATCAGCTGTAGTAAATAAGTCATTAACATTGAACTAAGTTATAAATTGAAATTAGATAGAGACACAATAGAAAGTGTGCTTAAAATTTTACGAACACTTCGAACTTATTGGAGACAGTGCTGTATAAGTACTTGTAGGAACTTGCTCTTTATAATTTTCTAAAAGCTTTTAAAATATTTTCTAAATATTGGGAAGGGCTTCTGTTATTATCTGGAATGAGAGTGAAATGTGTGAAATTTGCTCGATTTTTGTCAAGGTCATATAATGCATGAGTACAATCCTGGTGACTGTTTGGCATTGGACTTTCTAACAAGCCATAAATTAGTGGTTAACCTTTGATTGTCGAAATACTATATCGTTTGTTTGTTTGTTTGTTTTTATCTCCACAATCTGTTTCGAGGTTAAAGGCACTTTTACGCCATTACAGCCAAATCGATGACGTACGGGGTTATAGGTCCGATTTACGTAGAATCATCTGCACATTGCATAGCTCCATGCCAGCCTATAGTACTGACATGGAAGATGGGTTGGCCCATGAATTCGGCACTCCAACAGGAGGTCACTAATTTTTCCAAAACCATCATATACTTATTGAATGTAACACCCTTATCATGCTTTGTGTATTAAAGATACAATAACGATAAAAGGATAATGTTTCAAGTGGTTATCATAATATATTAAGTACATTTCGATAAGATATTGACAACAATTTAGCAATCGTATTTATCGTATCACCGGTTATCAGTCAATATAATGCGATTCACTTTATTGGATTCTTAAGCCATTAAGTAATTAGGATCCAAGTGTCTATTTGGTATTAAGATTAAATTGGTCGAAGGTTAGATGAAATGCGATACCAATTCGAACAATGAACGTAAGAAATTCACGTAGACATGCTAAAAATAGATCAAGATGTTACTCAATAGATGGAGTAAATTATGAAAATCTTGTATTGATCAGGTAAGTAAGAATCAGTCGACTGCTATTCGTGAATCAATTTAAAATGGCCAATCAATAGATTAGATTTATTATTTGAACCATAATTATCAGTCATTTTAGAGTACTCGGTTGTAACTGAAAATAGATAGGTGGCTCCTAGTAGCGACCAACACGTTAATTAATATACAATGTTTGACTTGAAAATAGCAGAAATCGTCAAATAAGTTATAATAACTATAAAGAAAATCGCGTCGATATCATGTGCCAACATGATATAATTCCGGAGAAGATTAAAAGATGGCACTAGTAGTAGTTGAACGAAATGTTTATATTTTTTAACTGCAGTTTTTTATATTCAACGAATTATTAACGAAGCCAAAATTTAAAATATAAAAAAAAAATTTATTTTATAATCGAAATTGGAAATTTTTGAAGTAAATGGGCTTATACATATAAATAATAATAACTAAATAAAATAAAAAATGTTTTTTTTTGTTAAATTATGTCATTTCATTAAAAAAATTGTTCTCGTTAAAACGTATTGGAATGCCATCTCGAAATCTTCTCCGAAACTTGTATTTAACGAAATCATGCTGTCGTTGGCATTTACTATGAATATTGACACGATTTCCCTTATAGTATTATAAGTTATTTGAGAAATAGTAGACTTTTAACATACTTAGAATAGCACTGGAGAAATAATATCTCCAATAATAGCCAGATGACTCCAATGAACCTTCATAAAAATGGAAATTATTAATTCTAAAGAAACGACAGTTTAATCAATTTCTTTACACAATATTTTAATTATGACTTGATTCAACTTCGATATTAGAGGTTATTTTGAACAAAAACCAACTTATTGGGGACCAAGCGACAACTTGACAACATACAAATGCTCATGACCATATACAGGTTCAGACGGGTATTTGTTATAATAATGTATTACTTTTTAGTAGCTCAGGTCTCGAACCAGAATTATAATTGCCTCCAAATCTGTCTATCTCCGCCGGTCTAATCATCATTAATTTGTAATCCAAATAGATTCTCTCCCACGGACGTGTCGTATCCGGTTATACTAAAACTATACGTCTAGGATCTACTTTGTTCGTTCTAACAAACGCACATAGCAGGATCATCTGCCTCGTCTATTTTGTTCGCGAGAAAAAATATATTTCATATTACGTCTGGGGTTTTTGTAGTGACTCCAGCCATTCATCGTTTTACTCTGCATTTAACAGCTTTCAAGATGTCGAGATGTTACAGCGATAAATGGCTAAAATCAGACGCTTTTATGGAATGTTACAATTGAGAGATAATGTTTAAACTGGTTCCAAAAATGTCCTTTCTTCCGCAAAGCATGATTGACGGAAAGCCTTTCCACTTAACCCAGATGTCATTGCTCAGCAACCAATAGTTAGAGCAAGTTTTAAACTATTTTCTATTAACAACAAAGGCAGTTTTTGCTAAGAATGATAACTTTTTCCTGTTTTAAGGAGAGTTGGAGCAATTAAAGTCGGAGTATTGATCAGTTGGAGTATTGTTTGTTTGGTTTTTATCATTGCTATCTGTTTTGGGCTTAAAGCACCCCTCAACTCTATCATTGCTGTGTTCATCCAAATCGTCGATCGTGATCAGATGATGAATAAACCCTTTTGCATCTTACGACTGTTACATTCTTTGAATGTATCACATAACTTGTTTATTCGTCCATAGACCTTCAAAATAATTGGTTTCGATTAAGCTGACTGAGTATACATTCGGACAATTATATTATCAGAGCATCGTTGCCTTAGCTTCATTTTGCTTTCGATTTATAAAAGAAAACTGTTATCGAGAAAAGCATTAAGTTTGTACCATGTGAACGAGTATGTAGCATGCAGCCGAGGTCATAAATTAATATAGGGATAATGGCTGGAAATAAGTTATCTGTCAGTGTATGTTTGTTTGTGATACTGTCATATAGACGTGTGGTAATCCTCTCTTTACGAATTTACTAACATATACCCTTGCAATAGGGTTGTTTAAAAATAATACATGTGGGCTGATTCTGACGTTTTACCATGATGGAAGATACTCGGTATTTGCCCACTTCGGATTTCATATAATTTTGACAAATAGCTCGTTACTTAAGGTGCAGGAATCTGTCTCGATTTATATCGATTTATAACACACTTTCTTCTAAATCAAAACGACAAATTATATGTAAAGTGGTGTTTCGATCTATGGCGAGAGAAGATTTTGAGAGGGTGGCTTAACTGAAAATTCTCTTAACCACTAGGTTAACCGACGATGGTGTCATCTCGATCACTTGTAAACGTTTAAATAATTCGCCAATTGTGGTATCGAAAATATAACGACATACATTTATGAGAATTACAAAGATTGGCCGTAAGGTAGAGGAGGTTAAAAGGGAATTGACACTTAGATTACTCAGTTGAGAGGTTTCCAAGTATTTCGTTAGTAATGCAGTCTACACTGCTTAAGATATAATATCCTGTAACACTTTTTGCTATAAATCTAATGGCATCCGATTTCTTGCCTTGGTTCAATCCAGTTGTAGGTAAAACGGATAAACGAGTTGCAAGATCAGTCCTGCTGTCTATACAAAATCCGGAATTTTTCCTTCCCGGAAAACGGCAGTGGTGAGAAATAATTAGCGTATGTAAGATCAAGTATAGGATCTGTACAAATGGTACAAGACGATTTTGATAAACTCCTGCTCACGTTAGAACAACCACAAGCGAGATTTACATTGGATGGAAAAAATCAGAAGTATTAGAGTTAGATTGGATTGGAGACAATGAGGCAACGAGATACCAGTAACTATAATCGATAACCAGCAGTTCCCTGATGGCAATGTCAGAAAATAATGTTTAATTTACGAAAATCCATATTTCAAAAGATTGCTATGTAAGCGAGCAAAACTACCATCAACAATGTATTGGAGGTGAGAAATCAATTGAAACGCCTGAGTAATGTAAATGCAGAAGCAATGAGGACGATTCTGCGAATTGATTTGATGAACAATGAGATTTAGCCAATTTGAATCGGTAAAATTCAGTTCGACCATGTTGTTGTGGATATTGTTGATGAGATGATTTTAGGTGTAGACTTCATGAAAAAGTCGTATTAGATGTTGAGTAAGGACAATTAATTAAAGTGAATATGAATCACCCATTGCAATTGAATAGTCAAGAGGCCAGCAGAGTTTCATAAATATTTGAAGTATACAGTTTTGGCTGAACCTGTTCAAGAAGCTCGATGGCCAAATTGTGAACATGTTCGTTCAGTGTATCACAGGTAAAAAACATATGCTGGTCATAGCCCATCTGCCAATTATATGTATACTTACGCCCACTGACATAAACCACTCCAAAATGAAAACAATATTTTACAGTGATTTTGGATAATCTGATAGGCTATATACCTGACTAAGATTTCAAATTGGTGATTGGCGTCTTCGAGGAATCAGACAATTTTGAAGATTTGTCATTATCAGTTTCATCTCATATGTTGGAGATCAAAATTGAGATTTCCTGGTTACATGGGTCTGTAACTGGTTCTTTCGTTCCTAATTATCAGACTTTGAAGAATCTAATCATGTCTTAACTCACCCAAACAAGATTATATCTGCCTTCTACCCATGTTGGCTTTTTTCCTGTCCTCCTTCTGCCCATGTTGCGCTTCTGTCGACAATTTGGCCATGTCTTTTGCCCATATATGCCTATCGGTCATTCGTCGAGATACAGAAAAGACTTCTTGTATATTGCTAACTGGTTATTTTGGTTTTTCAAATTTCTATAAATCTTAATTAAAACTATCGGTGCTTATAATAGTATGCATAAATTCATTTATTGGTTTACAATTTGCAGAAAGTATTCACTTTCACTTTCAGGAAACAATTTCTTTTCACTAAAAATTATTATTTCAAAGAAAATTTGTATTAAAATAAAAAACATAATTTATTACAACTTAACGTAATCAACCAGATAGTAAGAAATACACGACTATCTTACATACTTGACAGTGTAAATATTATTATTTCACTGATAATAGTATCAAAATTGAATGGTGCTAGATTATACCATGAATGGGGTAATCAATTACTTAAATGATAAACAATAAATATTATTATTAATTATTACTTGTTTAACTTTAGCGTTTATAAATAATATGATATGTTTATATAAGGCCTTAAGAAGGAAGATATGAATAACAACAAAATCGTTTGGACTGCTCACAATGACAAATGACACACGTTCCAAATTTTAGATGGGCAACTCGGTAGACAGCCCCACTGAAAACGAAAGTGAGAGACACCAATTAAAACTTTAATATATGATAGATTATATGTTAGTACATACAAGCATGTTAGTAGTTAGCCAACAGTTTTGGAAATGAACGTGATGCAGTGATTAATTTTTTATTCTTATCATTTCGAAAATCGTATGTTAAGTATCGTATGTTCAGTGACAATTATGTTTACTGTTTAACATAGGTTTTAGTTGATTGTTTTATCTTTAATTTGATTGTTTATTATTCGACATATCGTTTTGCGGTGTTGTCGGCTTTTCGGTTTGGATCTGGAAATTGGTTGTTTCACAGTTTGTTCTTAATATTCTTGTTAGCCCAATTTGCAAAGACTATCTGCACAATGAGCAGCTCGACAGATCAAAACGAGTGGAGAGTTGGACAACCTCGGCTTGAATAGTGCTATAAAAATACCACGAAAAAACCATACAGTTAGCTACAACGATAATTCGATATTAGGTTTTGCAATATGTTCTTGGGCTTGAAGCACTTAATTGCTCCACTTCCCACTGATTTCTATCTTTATATGTTTATATATTTGGAATTGAGATTATTTTGAATACTATACTCTTATTTGATATCTAACAATACCTACCCCTTCTTAAAACAACCAGATTGCCGACTACAATCTCTAATCAAATTCCACAAAAATAAATTTCAAAACATCGGGTATCCTATAAATTTCGATTTTATTTAACCTCTCAAGTCCAATAATTGTGTGTGTGTAGAACATTCTGCCATAGAGGTGTCTACCATGATAAAGTACAAATCACCAAATTTCAAATTGTTTATATACCGCGTTATCTAATGTTTCACAGCAAATTGTGTTAGTGCACGTATGTTTCACAAAAATATACGACAGGGTCTACTCACTCGAAATGTTACCAATTTGTATGCTGATTACATCGATTATAGATAGAAATGTCACACAGTTAGCATCTGCATATGGAAGCACTTGGATAAAAGATTCGTTTTTTGAATACTGTCCAATATAAAATTAAAAGATTCGAGGACAGCGGATCTCCTCGCCGAACACAAGAATTAATTGCCTGTCCCTAACGTTAACACAATATTGTTATGAGTCGTAGGCAAGTCTGCAATTTAGAAATATATAGTGTTCATGTTAAAATCATCCAAGTCGATAAATTGATCAATGACTGACCGATTTGGTCGAAATCCATTATTTGAAACAGTGGAGCCCTTAATATGTCAGACTAAAGCCCGAAGAACATCACGATATAGTGCTTTATTGAAATAGATTAGTGCAGCATGCAATGCCTTCACCAGAAGACTGAAACAAGTGCATTATTAATTGGTAACGATTCGAGGGACGAGACCTGGAGGTGTATTATGAAATATATCCGACTCGGATTTTTCTACTAACGGAAAAATCAAATCCGATCCGAAGAATATAAATTCTTAAAATTGCGATAACTTTTTGCTTAATGTTATGAATCGTTAAAATACGGTCAATCGAAAAGAAAATACATCAACTAAATTCATTGATAGGTACTCTAGCGGAAAAAAATAGAACTAATAAAATATAACTGTCTTATCCAAAATGACTTCATCTGGATGTGAGTTATATTTGTGTATTTTATATAGAAAAAGAAATTAAAGGGGTTTTTTAAGTTAATAAACTTAACATTTACTAACAAATATAAACAAATTGTCCCTATTTATGCAATTCGATGATATTTGACATGTACTGCATCCAGTTATCTGGACGACATAGTTAATTTTTTTCTCGATAGGTAGCGCATGTTGTAGTTTTTATTCGCCAATCATTGGATTTTGTGCTACTTGCGTTCGGAAAACACCGAATATATTTCATAATTCACTCCCTGCAGATAATTTAGGTCCATGTTTTTAGTTTACTAAAAACACAGTCTTGTTATGCAATAATATTAATAACTATAATTATTAAAAAATAAGAATAATAATAATTTTTATAATATATAACAACATATTATAGGTAAATAACATAATTAATTAATTTATAAATATAATAATTTTATTTTATTTTTAAATAATAATTTTTAAAGCAAATTTCGTTTCATTTATTTGTATAATTTAAAGCCAAAAGCAATATATTTAATTTATAAATATAATATATTATTTTTAATTTATAATTTTTGCAACAATTTATTATTTTGTCCATATTCTTTCATAAACTTAAGTGTGGCACATATTATTATCTTTATTTTTTAAGGTATAATTATGTATGTATGTATTTATGTAAATATGTATATAAAATGTATATGTATAGTTGTAGCTTAATATAATTTACAAATTAATTAACTAATAATGAATATACAAAGTGTAATTATATATTATGCTTATTTTAATGATATTTTTATGTTTATAATCAAAATGTAAAAAAAAATTAAATTAAATCAGTAAAACATAAATGAAGTACACTCTAATTAAGTTTTGTGATTTATTTCGGCATTTTGATTATTTTGCTGGATTATTAATTAATTAATTAATTTAGCTATTTGAATTATTATCGACTGATTGGCAACACAAGGAAGTAACAAGCGTGTCATAATCACCTAATGATGTTTCAAATTGTTCTAGTTGAACGGCAAGGTCGCCATTATCAGTTGTTTCGGCGGACACGATGCAGGGCGATGGTTGCTCATTGAATGCGTGCAATGGCGGTGCATTGAAACAGTCACGATAAAATTTAGCTAGATCACTAATTGGAGTATTATTGGTGGCGAAAGGGAAATGCTGAAAATAAAAATAAATAAGAAGAATTATTAGCAAATTTTATTAATACAGACAGTTAAAATCTCAACATGATGCCCAATAAAATTTCATATAACCTAGTTATGCTAACGAGCTCGTACTAAGTACCTGCAGACGGAAGTATGGTTTCAAACCAGAAACGTCCTGGCCATAAACAAAACATGGCACAAGGTCAAACCTCTAAAGTCTTTGTGTTCGACTTCATTGGAATGTATTAAACTTCGAAGCAGTTGATATCCGAATGTACCAGATTCGTTTGCGTAATCTCAGGACAAAGACTCATTTTACAATGATGTGTGAGATTTATTTTCTGGCGTTCAGAGTAATCAAATAATTCTCACGCCACAATCAATTAATAATTAAAATTAATATTTCGAGTTGTTCTTTGTAATTCGCTAGCACTGTCGCGTCACTATACGGATCGTACAGTACGAACATCAAGTCTGATAGCATATCCCTGATGAGATAGATTTGATCTTTTTGATCAGTCGATCAATAACGTCATCATCAGATCGAAACCTGCTTAGCGAATTAATACAAGCAACAACAAGTCGAGTATAAAATTTCAAATTTCAACTCACTTTGAAATTACATAAAGCTTTTTCACGCTTTTCAATTTAATGGCATGGTAGAGTATAATGTCCAAAGTTCGATCTTCAACCTCGATATGCAGATTAATCTGTGTGAATGCTTAAAAAACAACGGTCAGAATGAAACAGCTAATTGATCAACTGGAATGGAATGGTTGGTGTTCAGCTAACATTGCATTGGTCCCAAAATTATGGCTTTGGTTCGCAAAATACGGCGTGATGAGAAAAGAATTAGTGCGGACTTAATTTCGTTTTCACTTAACTACTGATAGTCCCAAAATCAAAGAATCTAAATATAAATATTTGGACTCTGGTTTTATGGGTCAATGCACGCCCATTTCTGAAATTTCAATATTTTAATCCAGTGCATGTATTTATATGGTAATTGGACTTTGAGATGGGTATGAGAGTTAGGTTGCGTGTGATATATGAAACGCGACGTTGATATACTACAAAAACAATTCAATCAGAAATTAAATGAAAATTGTTGATATCATGCACGAAATAAAAGATAGGTTCGGTCATTTTTTATTTCCAATGTGGCAAAACGAAATTTATGGGATTTACAAAAAAGCTCCCAGTAATCTGCATAACCTACAAATTTTAGTTTTAAAAATTCGTTCTGGAACTGGTGATTACGTAGATACATGTCGACCTATCATCGTAAATATTAACTAAATACGAATTGTGCTCGCTGAAGTCTTGAAATTGTAGAGGTGAAGGTTTTTATGAATTGGATGCAATAATGATTATCCTGTGCATATGATGGAAATTAATTATTGCGTAGCTAGACATTTTAAAGGTAGCAATCCCACTGCATTTCTTTATAAAAGAGGAAGATCGGTACGATAATCGTTAACCGATTGAAGAGCGATATAGGGAAGTATAAATAACTTTTTGAGACCAATTCATGAAAGTAATCCGGAGTTTTGGTTTCTTCAACGTTTCGTAGCAAACGTTTTACTCACCGGAGGTATCAGCTCTAGATTGATTTTTTTAGAGATATCTCAAGGCATACTTCAATGTGTTTTCAAAAAAGCACTGTGTATACGCTGTATATCATTTCAAGACCTCTGTCTATCTGTCTCTATATTTGCAATATGTTTTGGGGCACTCCTAACTCTTTCGGTTCGCTTATTTACGTACTACTTTACGCCAAATCAAGGTTGTAAGGGTATAGATTCCATTTACGTAGAACCATCTGCACATTGCATAGCTCCATACCAGCCTCTAATACTGAAATTGAAGATAGATTCTGCCCTCCAACAGGAGATTATAGATGTGTTCATTCACACCACCGATCTTACCCAGATGGTGAAAAATCCCATTACATTCTGCTACTATCAGGGTTTCAGAACCAGATACATCTCGCTCAAATTGCCGCTGCGCCATTTGGCCGGTTTTATCAAGAACTCAAATGAGAAAAGTCTAATAATAAATTTTGGGATTTTAATCAAACTTCCATTTTGCCAATATAATCTTGGTAGGTCAGATTCAGTACGTAAATAGAAAATTACCAGCAAACGCAGTAGGTAAATCATCAAATAGTAACAAGTCTAAAACAGAACCTTGAGAAACATCTACTTTGACCGTAGATTTAATTTCATTTAATTTTCTTATTACCTCACCTCTGGTCAGATGCGAAGCATACACGATACACAAATATCAAAAATTGAGTAATTATAGATCGAAGCCCGTAGAAAACGACATTGATTAACTCTCATATCTCTACGAATTGTATTTTCTGATCAAATCAGAAAATACAATTCGTAGATACGAGAGTTAATCAATAAAAGGGTAAGTGGCTAAGTTGTACGTTTACGATTTACACCGATACCAAGATTTCTATAACTATTTCAATTATTTGATCAAACATTTAGGCCCGTTGAACATTTCAGCTAAGCTAAGCGAGAAAAATAGTTCTCGTTAGCCTAGTTTAGCTCGTCTAGTTCCTACCGCTGTACACTTCAGCTATAACATCACTCACACATACATTCATGTGTAAATAAAATGCTCCGAGTTATCTGTCAAAATATTGTATATAAAATATTTTGTATATAAAAAGAATAAAATCAATGTATGTGTGAGCGATATAGCTCAAGTGTGCAACGTTCCATATAAAACTCTTTATATACAACTAAGTACTACGAACATAGCTTATATCGCTTAGCGTAGCTGAAATGTGCAAAGGGCCTTAGATCCAGATATATAGCATGATCGTCGCAATTTTTACGACAAATTCGAAAATAAGATGAAAGAAGAACCCGCCTAGGTGGCGCAGTGGTTAAAGCTGCAGCAGTTGGAGCGGGAGGTACCGGGTTCGAATCCCGATAGGGGCAGGATACAAATGGGATTTTTCACCATGAGATTACGATCTGAACACAACTATGACCTGTTACTATGACCTGTTGGAGTGCAGAAGTCATGGGCCGACCCATCTTTCTGCCGACCCAGCACTATAGACTGGCATGCAATGTGCAGATGGTTAGGAAAATCAGACCTATAGCCGTACGTCCTCGAACTGGCTGTAATGGCATAAAAGTGAGGGGACGTAAATAAGCGAACCGCGAACAAGTAGGGAGTGCCATGAGCCCCAAAACAGAGATTAGAGATAAAAAAAATAAACAAACAAAAAAAGATGAAAGAAGGCATAATGAACTGGATTTATCTGGATTGAAAACTGAATCTTTCAAATAAAGGTTGATAGCTGCCTTAAACTTGTGCATTTTATATTCCAACGGAAAGTTGCAAATACATCCTTCGTAGAAGTGAATCACCTCAAAACAAAATCTTATTCCGACAATCCAATCAACTTTTTGCATATGCAGATGATATCTGTGTAATTAGATTAAATGGCAACGGAGTGAAGAGATACTTGATCCACAGGAACGGTGTTCAGCTTTCTTCGATCTCAAAATCAAATATCTGAACGCTGGTTTTCGAAACCAATACGCAATAGATTTCAGTAGTGGCAACCACACGTTTAAAGGAGTGATGAGATTCAAGTATCTTGGATCTCTCATTACTCACGATAAAAGTGTGGTTCGCCTTGTCGCTGGCAATCGAGCTTTATATCCTATAAGCTGAAATTGTACAGAGTGTTGATCAGGCCCGTAGTCATGTATGGATGTGAGAGTTGGACCTTGACGGATGAGTACGAAATATGGCTTCTAACATTCGAGAGAAGAATCGTGTGTGTGATATATGACTCAAATCGCGACGATGATGGCCCATACCGAGTTCTGTTCAATCACGAGATCAGGAATTTAATGCGAATTCTTGATATCGTGCATGAAATCAAAGGACAGCGAGTACGCTAGCTCGGTCACGTTCTGTGTGCCGATCCTAACCGAATGATACAGTGCTCTTTGAAGGGAGAGCTGCCTTTCGGTAGGCAAAGAGGTCGCTGTCGACGACATGGCTCCACGGCGATCTGGCATCTACTAGTATCAAGATCTAGCTCGTGATCGAAATCGATGGAGTCAGATTGTTGACACGGTACGGGACAACAATGGCCTATGTTGGATTTACTAGTTTACTTCGAAATGGTTATGTATTCAAAAAAATGCAAATCATTTAAACAAAATGTTAAATAGAACGTTTTTTGACATGTGATCTGTAACCCAAGCTCAACACCAGATAAGATTACAGAGCTCTGTATCATTGCAAAATAAAAATTTTTAATGAAACAAGTTCATATTATCAAAAATTTTGATTTCATTAGAAAAACCCCTAATGTGAGTCAACAAACACTCGATACAGCGACATAAATGCATAAAATGCCATCCGCGAAACTACTGTTATTGAAACCGACAATAACAACAAACAAAATAAAATTCAAAGTCATCAAAATATAACCGAATCAAGGTTGGGGTTACTGGAAATGCCAACAAACGTTAAATAATTTATTTACTTACAAGTTCTTTAAGTAGTCGCTCATCCTCTGGCGGAAGAATCCTCGAATTTTTATTTATTTTATTTTCATTTTCACAATGCTGATTATTATTACTATTATTATTGTTTTGTTTATTATTACTATTACTACTGTTATTATGATGATGTTGATTAGAAGATTCGTAGCATTTATTACTATCTAAATTATTCGTTGTTCCAGCTGCTGTTACAGTTCCAATCGATGTACTACAACTGTCGTTTGTTGTCGACATCGATTGGCATTTCGTATCATCTTCATTGATTGTTGTTATTGTTGTTGTGGCCGCGATTGGGGCCTGTATATTATTTGTAATAATATCGTTTATGATCGCTTCGTTTTTTTTCTTTTTGAGTAGCCAACTAAATGGTGGATGTTCTGGTAGTAGATAATCTTCTTCACTATACTGTTTTGTTTTTGATGGATCAACGAATGCACCTATTTTCATCGGTCGATCCAAATCGACGATTTTCTTTTCTCTGTAAAGAGTAAAACAATAAGTATCTTATTCATTGTGTGTGTGTACTGATAATGACTTACGTTTTTTTATTACATCGATTGTGTTTCGGACTGATATCTTTCAGGAAATGATCACTTTTGAGCATAATTGCATTGCTCCGTCCCGAACTATGCGTTGGCGATATTGTCATTTTTGTGCGATACGCTACAGATATGTTAAGAGCACCAAATGTGGTTGATAACTGACCAACTCGTACTTGTTTGTAACCGTCACCTTTAGCAAATAAAAAACAAATTATTGACTAAGGTATGGCAGTGATAAATATACAATGTCGATGTAATTTTTTTATCGCTCTATCATTCGAGTACATCTTGCATTTCTTGGTATGCAAGATTACGAAAACAAATTTGCGCGTGTACATATATAATCACTTACCTAAATTATGAATTTGTGGATCGCCGACATAGATCCTATAGTAAATTTTGTATGTATCAGAACTTTGCCTCCGCGACAATTTGTACGCTGGGGTTACCCTTGTGACTGAAATTAATGATTTGAGTAGGCCACTAAATGACGTATAAACCGTGTGTGTAGGACGTTGGGTGGGATCGGCCTGGTCGGGGATTAATCCTATTGACCACACTTCCAATATCAATTTATCACCTTCGGCTGTTTGCAGCGAAATTTCGATACTTAGTGGCAATCGGTTGGCTATCGATTCGCCCGCATTTATGTTCAACACTTTTTTGGTTTCGGCCAGCACGTCCAGATTATCCTCGATTGTGATGTTGAACTGAAATTGGAACCAAAACAATATTCTTATCAATTCTATTTAGTTCAATACAGAGTAACAAGTAAACGAACATTTTGGTTGAATTGGTGAACCTTTTAATTTTTAATTTAATTTTTAAGCGATGTCGACTTGTTGAGTTACTTACACAGTAATAATAAGAAAATCAACACGCGTGTACGATAAATTTGGAGATCAAAACAAACCGAGTATGAAGGTTTGCACGTAGACACGAAAATTTTCTCGATTTTTTTTTTGTGTGTGTCGACCGAGTTAAGATTACATGGTATTCCCATACCGGTCGCCTTGAAACTATTTTTAAAGCTATCTGCATATCTCTTACGTCAGAAGAGAGGTGGAGAGACATTGTACATTTTTGTAAACAACATAATAAAAATAACAACAAACTATTTATTTATAAAACTATTCAACAACATATCGACTTATATGTGTGTATTTTGAACTTTACTTGAACCTGATTACACTGCAATTACTATTTTGGGTGTAGAGTGATTGGCACGCAAAATATAAACACATCAAATCTAGTGCACACTAAAAAGTGTCGACACTCGAAATTTAATACTCTCGAATTGTTTACACAGATTAACCAGACAATAATAAATCAATAATCGTAATACATACACTTACCCAATCATTTCCCGACGAATGTGGATTGCATTTCGTATGGATTTTTTCACCCAGTCGCGACTGAACAATCACTTGGGCTGATTTTAGTGCCAACACTTTTATAAATTTCTCCAACACTTTTATGTCTTGTAAACCATTTTTGTTTGCAGACATTTTAAACTACGTTCACAATTGTTGCTTAACACACCAAAACAAAATATATATATAATTGTTGTTACTTTTGTTTGTTTAAAAACAACTCACGATAAAATTATAAAACATTATTTTGTTGAGTATTTTGGAATTTAGTTTATAGCAAATTTTAGCAACCAAATGGCCAAATAGGAAGAAAACGTCATTTTACACAATGACAGAGAGTGTTGCCATCGTGTAATGTCTCGTAGTATGTGAAAGGGGGGATATTCAGCGACCTTGTGCTTATTTTTGTGTTTATTTATAATTTTAATAATTAACCGAGTTCATTAAATTTCGAAAGGTAATAGCAATATATAAATAAAGAAAATAAATCAATAATTTAATTTTCGCATAAATTACTATGATAGTATGAGTGTTGAATTATAGATGTCTCTCAAGTGGCGCGCGTCTCGAATATAAATTTATACAATCTATTCAACCCAGTAAACATTCACAAAACAGGGTGAGTCGTTGTTATATTTGCCTCTCACACCCGTATTCTTGAATCTGATGCTAACCGGTTTTTTCCTCGTCTCTTTCTTATTTTGTAAATAAACTAATTTTGGTTATTATACGATGTTCGCTCGACCAAGTATTCATTAATAATGAAATATTTTTCACACACACATAGATAAATATGAAGAAAAAAACTCAGCTGCACGAAAAAGACGCAAGAATACAACCGTAAATAGCAATATTATATTTTTGCATAACGAAAATAAATTTTTCTCCATTATTTTAAAAAATTTTAAAAATTTGTTATTACAGAACTAGTTGCGCGCCAAACAACTCGATGAGCTGTGTAAGCTCTCTGCTTGCGTATGAGATAAGTCAATCTATATGCGATCTGTAATTTAGTTGATGGAATGCTGGAGCTGAACTTCTACTTGGAAACTTTGGTGTGCCTACATTAAAAAAGTGGATACAAAATTGTCTAAATGTTAATTCCAAAAGGGTGAACTTGGGTTTTCTATGACGAGAGGTCGTATCCGTGACTACTACATATGGTCGGTGCAGAGCTACGTCTGCAATTTGCAAACAAGTGCGGACGATGGAGAATATAAAAAAATTCCTCTTTAAGATCTTTCTTTTTGTTAACATTTCTTGTTAAGGCGGATAAATAGAAACCGTACAGAGTGAAAGTTTGGATGTGGAATAAAGTCCTTATATCTTGCATGAATCTGATTTAATTCGGAGCAAATAGTAAGCGAACTCTTAAAAGAAGGCAGTCTTCCAGTCATTGGCGGCGACTGTTTTTAATAGTTATGAACACTCAGCTAGATTTTCAACACAGTGTGAACCAGCAATCTTAATCTCCAATAATGGACGGTTTATCAACCACATTTTTCAGAATAAGATGTAATTGGAAACTTTATTGTGTGAATTATTGCTCGAACCATGTTGGTGGATTGACTGACAACTGTGTCGGTAGATCAGCAAGGACATTAAGGCGTTGAGTTCTTCTTGAATTGAATAGTCGTTTGGAGATTAGAAATTTGGTAGGAAATCGAAACGAGGTCACCAATTTAGCATGACTTCTATTATTGTTAATTGAAGGTGTTAACACCTTTTGTAATCTGTAATGTTGTCCTTTTCACTACTCCGACTGATGACGTCATTTTATTACCGTTTCCTTAAAAAATATCAACTTGTTTTTCAACAGGTACACCCTACACATAAAGTGTTTATATAGTATGTGAGGAGTGTTGGAAATTTGCAGGATCTGTGAGAAGCACTGTATTTCGGAGCACCAAAGAATTCGTGTTTGGATGTGAACACCACATGACCTTATCACATATAAATGAAAGATTATTGGATGCAGTTCATTGCTTCAACGATTCTCGACAATGTGTCCTAAGATAATACATTGCCTCAGACGAGACAACCTGAGCAGTCTTGGCAGGATAAAGACTCATTTAATTAGTTATCGTGAAAAGAATTTACACTCTTAAATTCATCACCGGTCGAATGTGTATAAGTGTATCTTCTTACCATGGATCAGATGTTCACGACTAAGCAGTATCAGGTTGATGTAGTTTAAATACAATACTTTTTTGGCGGTTTTTACAGGCCATTGTTGGTCCGTGCCATGTCAACCATCTGACTCCATCGGTTTCGATCACGACCCAGCTCTTCGTACTCTTGCAAGCAATTAGAAGATGTTTTTACGCCGTAGAGCCATCGTCGCCGACAGCGACCTCTTCGCCTACCTGTCTCATTTGGTTCGGATCAGCACGCAGAACGTGAACGAGCCAGCGTACTCGCTGTCCTTTGATTTGCATTAAATTCCTGATCTCGTGATTCAAAAGAACTCGGTATATGCCAACAATGTCTTGTTTGGGCCATATATCACACTCATGATTCTTCTCTCGAATGTTAGACGCCATCTTTCGTACTCATTCGTCAAGATCTCACATCCATACATGACAACGGGTCTGATCAACACTGTACAATTTCAGCTTATCCGTATTTGCTAGATATTTTGATTTGAGTGGATATAGAGGATATAAAGCCCGATTGCCAACGGCAAAGTGAACCTTGATATCCTCTCCCACACTATTATTGTGAGAAATGAGAGATCCAAGATACTTGAATCTCATTACTCTTTCAAACGTGTAGTTACCACTACTGAAATCACTTGCGTCTTGGTCTCGAAAACCAGAGATCAGATATTTGGTTTTGGACTCGTTGATTTTGAGACCAACGGAAACTGAACACTGTTTTAGTGGATCAAGTCATCTGCATATGCAAAAACTTGAATGGATTGTCGGAAGATATCGGAATAAGATTGTCGGAATAAGATATTGTTTGGTATGCCTAAATATTCAAGCGCATACCATAGCCTCTCTCGATTAATCGAGTCATAGGCTTGCTTGAAATCTAGGGATACCTGGTGTACATGACAACCTGCTGTGCATCAGCGACTCCCCGATTTGGATGGAATTCTCCTTGGTAGTCACCGAATAATTTTCTCCGCCAGAGTAGTAATTCTTCCCAAGATAATGCCAAGATTCCCAAGATCTTGTATACTGTGCAAAGCAGAGCTGTCTCCCTTCTTGAATATTATGGGCATAACGCGGTTATTGATTTGGCGGTATCTGTTTTTTTTGTGTTTGTCGACATTTTTAACATTTGTTAAAGCGATCCAATTAGTATTCTATGGGTCTTATGTTTCGAAATATTTACGAAACATAGATTGACTCTTGTTACCATCATACAAGCACGCATGTTTGGTCTCATTCGTGTCTCAGTTTTGCTTTGTATCTAGTCTCAATGTCAATGATTCAGTTGCATGAGCTTCTATAATTATCTACAACAAATGTGAGTTTACTTCCGAGAATATTTTCATCGTTATATAAATGTATAAGAAAACTATGACACAATGTGCAATCTTATAATATATTTTCTGATGTAAAACATTAAATATTTATAATACCATAATTAAAATCTATAATAGTTAAATAGATTTTGTAAAAACAAATTTACGATCGCGTATCTAAATATACTAAATTGCTTAAGTCCACATAGGTAAAAAAAAATTGCCAAAACCAGACAATTACACTTCCCAATCGCCGCCACTCAACTATTAAAATTTGGTAAAATAATAACATCATCGCCGTCACATTGCGATCGAATGTATATATTATGAAGAGGTGGCCCATATAATATCGTTATTTGTTTAAAGATCGAAATGTTTGTCGATTAAGCATAGTTCGAAATCATGTTTGGTGTTTAGCGTGATTTACGACTGTGTCGTGATACACTAATCAGACATGATACGAGTTTGTATGATAAAGATTTAAGCATCAAGATTATGTATGACTAATCTTAATAAACGACCGTTTATACTTAATGCTACATCTATACATCAGATACTACACACATAGTAGAACAATCTCATTAAACGGTTTGATTTATGTATTTTCGCCCGTCTTATAGTGATTATACGATTGTTTGATTCACAGTGTGAAGTAGAGTATGTGTTAAATATCAATTAATAGCCACAAGCCCAGTGGTTTGATCGCACGATCATGTTAAACATAGAAACTAAGCCTTGTCGTATGGGAGGCCATAGTTCAAAATTAAGCAAAATCAATTCCATCCATAACCAAAAATCTATACAAGGGACATGATGTTAGATTGTTGATTCACAACTTTAATTCTAAATGAAATACACTATTGTATAGTCTAAATGAACCGTGTGTGAATGAACAGTTGGCAATCTCAGTCCTACAAGAAGCGGTGTATAGTAAGATCTGTTTCAATTAATATGTAATTGTACCATTGAGGTTATATATCCTTGTATCGTTAATGAGGAACAGCTTCCAAACAATACCTCTCTGATTCTAAAATGCAATAGCTGAATACATCTCGAGATCTCTTATAATCATCTTATATTACGATTTATCTATTTTTTTTTTTATTTAACGGTTTTTACAGGCCATTATTGGCCCGTACCGTGTCAACAATTTGACTCCATCGGTTTCGATCACGAGCCAGCTCTTCAAACCGTTGTAGGCAGTTGGAAGATGCCAGATCGCTCTCTACGCCGTGGAGCCATCGTCGCCGACAACGACCTCTTCGCCTACCGAAAGGCGGTTCTCCCTTGAAAGATCGCTGTATCATTCGTTTCGGATCAGCACGCAGAACGTGACCGAGCCAGCGTACTCGCTGTCCTTTAATTTCATGCACGATATCAGGAATTTGCATTAAATTCCTGATCTCGTGATTGAAAAGAACTCGGTAAGTGCCATCGACGTCGCGTTTTGGACCATATATCACACGCATGATTCTTCTCTCGAATGTTAAAAGCCATCTTTCGTACTCATCCGTCAAGGTCCAACTCTCACATCCATACATGACAACGGGTCTGATCAACACTCTGTACAGTTTCAGCTTATCCGTATTTGCAAGATATTTTGATTTCAGCAGTGGACGTAAAGGATACAAAGCCTGATTGCCAGCGGCAAGGCGGACCTTGATATCCTCTCTCACACTATTATCGTGAGTGATGAGAGATCCAAGATACTTGAATCTCATCACTCCTTCAAACATGTGGTTACCACTACTGAAATCAATTGCGTCTTGGTCTCTAAAACCCGAGATTAGATATTTGGTTTTTGACTCGTTGATTTTGAGACCAACAGAAGCTGAACACTGTTCCAGTGGATCAAATATCTTTTTCACTCCGTTGCCATTTAATCCAATCACACAGATATCATCTGCATAAGCAAGAAGTTGATTGGATTGTCGGAATAAGATGTTGTCCTGAGGTGTTGCACTTTTACGAAGGATGTATTCCAACATGAGATTAAAAAGTATCGGGGACAGCGCATCTCCTTGTCGAACACCGGAATTGATTGCAAAAGTTCTCGATAGCCTGTTCTCAACTTTGACACAGCATTGTGACTGCGTTACTGTCATTTTACACAGATGTACATATTTTTTCGGTATTTCTAAATATTCAAGCGCATACCATAATCTCTCTCGATTGATCGAGTCATAGGCTTGCTTGAAATCTAGAAATACCTGGTGTACATCGCGAGATGTTTCGTAGTACTTGGAAAGAATCATCCGTAGCGAAAAAACTTGATCAGTGACTGACCGATTTCGACGGAATCCTCCTTGGTATGTCACCGACAATTTCCTCCGCTAAAGGAGTAATTCTTCACAAGATAATGTATGACAGTAACTTATATGCTGTGCAAAGGAGAGCTATACCGCGATAATTCTCACATTTCAAGCGATCACCTTTCTTGAAAATTGGGCATAACGCGGCCACTTTCCATTCTTCGGGCATAACTTCATTTCGCCATACCAATCGAACAAGGTCGAAAAGACAGTTCCACAAAGTTAGCCCTCCGAATATCAAGAGCTCTGAATTAATGCAATCAACCCCTGGTGAACGATTTTTCTTTAATCTCTGCATGGCCATTGTGAATTCCTCAAAGGATGGATTCTCAATGAACACCTCCGCGGTCTGTATTTGAGGGTATTCAAATACAGCTTGTGATACATGTGGAACATTAAGTAGATCAGAAAAATGTTCACGCCATGTATCGAGTACCGCATCGACGTTAACACAGAGGTTTCCATCCTGGTCCCGAATGGCAGTTGACCGAGATCTTAAGGTATGGTGCAATTCGGTGATTCCTTTAAAGAAACCACGCGAATTGTGCTCATTGCTGAGTTGTTGTACTCTTAAGGCCTTACCCTTCCACCATTCTCGCTTCTTCAGTCTACAAATGCGTTTAGTTGTCCTCCTAGCGAGAACTGCTTTGTTTTTCCTTGCGATTGTAAACCGAGTCTGCGCTTCATTATAGGCTATATTTCGTTGCTCAACAGCAAGACGACACTCCTCATCAAACCAATCATTTTTGGGCTTAGTTTTCACTATACCGAGAGTGTGCTGGGCAGCATCGACAAACGAGGTTTTCAATACTTCCCAGACACTGTTCACATCATCAGATTGGTAATTGGATTGTATAATGCTATTGCTGACAAGATCTTGATATTTTCGTTGCGTTTCTTCATTTATCAGACCTTCACAGGAAAATCGCGTTTTATATCCTCCTGTCCTCTTTGACTTGTACGAAAATTTCCATCGTAGCTTTGCAGCAACCATAAAATGGTCACTGCCTACGAATTTTGTTGACGACCGATACGAAGACGTGAGTCTTGGACAACCCGAGCCCGGTCTTTTGAAATCAACACATGGTCAATTTGGCTTCGGGATGTTTTACGTGGGTGTGTCCATGTTTCTAAGTGGATGTTTTTATGAGGAAAGAATGTACTTGCTACTTTGAGATCATGAGCGATCGCAAAGTACATCATTCTTTCCCCATTCTCGGTCGCAGTTTCGTGTCGGGAGTACAGACCTATATTGTTACATAAGTCGGTCTGATTTCTGCCAGCTCTAGCATTAAAGTCACCAATCACCAATTTGACATCGTGCTCCGGTATAGAACCCATCAGATTATCCAGATTATTGTAAAATGAGTCTTTATCCTGGGATTGGCTTACATCAGTGGGCGCATGTATACAGACAATTGACAGGTTGGCTAGTCTCATGTGCAAGCGAAGCTTACACATTCGATTATCGACTGCTTGAAAGTTCAAGACAGCCTTTTTTACCTGCGGCCCAATGAGAAATCCAACCCCAAGATTTCCGAGGTCATCTCCACTGTGTAGCAACGTATAGCCTTGGGACACATGGTCTCCACTTTTAGGCCATCGAGTTTCTTGGAGAGCTACGAGTTCCAGCCGATACTCTTTCATGCATGTGATGAGGCCGTCCAACGCGCCAGGTTTTCTTAATGACTGCACGTTCCACGTGCCGATCTTCAATCTCGTGTCCGGGTACTTAAGCGGGGGTTCGTTTTTTTGTTGTTTTGGCGGTATCCGATTTTTTTATTTTTGTTGACATTTTTAACATTTTCACGGTTTTACGGATGCGGGTCGTCAGCCCAGCGATCCAACCAGATTTAGTCGCCTCCTACGACAAGCTATTGTCGTAGGAGGCGACTAAATCTGGTTATCTAGTAATGCTATACTGTGGTTATTCTATGGGTCTCATGTTTCGTTCGTAATATTTACGAAACACGAATGCCCTAATTATCTAATGCTAAGCCGTATATTTTTACTATTTTCAGTTTAAAACTTTTTGAGCTATGTGTTACACATACTCACATCCACACATAACCATGGGTTTGATCATTCAGTATAATTTCCGCCTATCCACTTTTTGAGATGTTCTAGAAAGCCAAATCTTCATCCACTCTCATCATCATAATCATAAGTGTGGGAGATCATCATCGTAAGTATGGGAGATCCATAAAAGGTTGAGATCAACAAAAGTTAAATATGGTTCCAGAGGATCAATTACTTCATACCAAGAAATCAAATAAACTGCCGGATTAAGATGTTATCATTACATGAGGCTAAAAATAATATGTCAAAGACCAGAACTCCATGTCCTCAACTTCATCATACCATTATGGATTTTTTTACCAGAATCTGTGATTCGATTGCTCGATTTCCCATAGTAGCTATTGGACAAGAAGTACCGAGAGAGTGATTCTTTCTAATCAACAGATGAATCACGAGTAAGTTTTTGGTACTGTAAACAAAGGGTTGAGACTGTTCTACTATTTATTGTTAAATCCGGCCAATTAAACCAACGCCATCCCATAAGTTCTCCGTCCAATTTTATTTTTTTCTCTCAAGCCATTCTGTGTAATTGCAGGTTGCAATGCATTGAGCATAATCCTACACTCCCATCTGAGTTATGACCAAGTTAATCAAAGTAACCACTTAAATTTGATTGATGGTAGAAAAATACAAACTTTGGTACATGCACAACAAGCGGCGAATGGAGTGAAAATAAGAGGAAATCCCAAGAACCTGTAAAAAGCAGTATAGGAGTTGAAGTTGCTTAATCTGCAAAGAATTCAGCTTCCACTAATAATTAAAGAACTGCGCTAAATATATAGAAACTTAGAACATCTGTGAAGGAAACAATATCAGGCACACAGGAATAGATCAGATTTCTCAGCCTATTGACAGTATTATTAAGGAATGTGTGATTGAGAGTTATCGAAATAACTTTGATAACAATTTCAAAAGATATCTTCGATAAATTCTTATCAAATATCACCTTTGATAATTAGATCAATAGAAACTATTGGGACCAGTGTTACATGTATGGTCTCCCTGATCTCTGCAGCGTGTACCAAGCAGAGGTGATAGCGATTGAGGAGGTCCTAAATTGGTTGAGACATAATGGCGCCAATCAAATCTGGACTCTGTTTTTCTGACGCCTAGAGTGGCGTTGGGTTGTCACTTTTCCATGAATGAGATGAGTGAGCATTTCAACATTCAGATAACTCTCCAACTGCTACCGGAAAGAGCAGAGTTGGCGAGGCCCATTAAAACACCAAAGACTGTGCTAAAAAAGGAGGCAGTAGCCGCAGCGAATGAAAGGTAGACCAACGCCCTCTCGTGTTGTGTAGCAAAACAAGTCTAGCCAAAGCTGGACTTGAAACTCTCAAAAACACTGATCTCCCTACGAAGACGTGAACTAAAAACGGTCGTGGGAGGCTCACAGAACACTGCCTACTTTGAGAACATGCAAGAAGACTATGTCCGGCTTTGGCACACAAAAAACATGAATATTTTGGTAGGTTCTTAATGGACTACCTCTCTGATCTCGAAAACTGTAAGGTGCTAGATTTATCACGATACATAAGTATCTCATACTGTTTTTCATAAAGGTAATAGGGAAGTAAGCTCCTGTGGTATTACAACGGACCGTCGCCTGTCTAAGTGTGCGGTAGCAGTCACTCAATCTAACCTAACCTAGCCTTCATGGATAGAGCATTGCATATCCTGTCGTTAGATATCAGCCAGGCATTTAATATATAAGGAAATTACGCTTCCACCAACGAAAAACTACAGTGGAGAAACATGTACAAATGAATATCCTTGTTTGAAGACTTCGGCAATAATTTTAAATTCAAACATAGGACAGCTATAGAGTCACCTAGAAGTTGACTCTGACAGTTATCTTAAAAATAACTGAATTCTTATTACAAATGAGGTACCAAAAATTCATATAGGGCACCCATAGTTTACATGTGAGTTAAATGGCACGGAACGGCCGCGTCAATAAAAGCTAACATATAGTTTCCAGTGGCGATATGAAAGGATGAATTCGCTCATATATCCTTAAATTCTCTTATTGACATTAAAAAACTATTTAAAAAAGAGTAACCAGTACACGGTTTGCTATTGAGGACATGTTAGATAATAATGAATAGGAAAATCCACCCAGCAATACAGAGGCAGAAACAGTATACAAAATTGAGGGCTGAACTTCCGAGGGGAAAACGAGGGGAATGAATGAAAAGAGAAGATATATGGTATTTTAATTAAAATACTTTTAAGAGGGCGCCATCTATTGGTTTGTTTTTGAACTATCGGTTATTTCACCGCTCATAGCTCTAATGTCATATTTCGTGTGATAGAAGTTCCGTCTTATATTCCCCGTGGATGAAATGAGTCCATCCATATACACTTGCGCATGATAAATGTTGGAATATCATCCAAAGCATTATAGGGTTTTTTCTTGAGAATGAGGAAGGATATTTGGTTTAAATAGGATGGCGCCACTGTCCACACATATAAACTTCGTCACCTTGCGCCTTTTATTCGCTTGATAGGAGCTGCGGTTTGACTCCGTTTGACAATTATTAAGGGCAAATGAAATGCAGAAATTGAAAAATTATTGAGGCATTGAAAGAATCAAATAATGTAACATTTTGGGAAAATAGAGGCTCAAATGATTCAATATGTACTGAACCAAAAGATTTGCAGTACCATATTATGTTTATCTAGCCAGGCAGCCATTTGAATGAAATAGTATTCCATTAATAATTGTGAGGTGTTCTTTTGAAGATAAAGTCCTTTTCAATTGTTGCATTATTATGAAATAATTAGCTTGATATAAAGGGATATCCAATAAGAGGTATCATTTTGAATTTTTGCAGCTGTCAATTTGAAGCTGCTGTCATCTTTTGACATTTGAATAGTAAAAATTACGTCTAATTGTTAAAATTCAAAACAGAAATGGTGAAAGTGGTGAAGTTCAGTTCGCAAACGAAACTTTTTGGTCGTCGTGAAGCACCTTCTCAGCCGGCAATAACTGTGGAAAAATGGTGGAAAAATTTGAGCTGTTGAGACAAGATAGTTATCTGAAGAATCGAAACCGTGTGCGTCGCTCAAGAACAATTGAGAATATTGCTACTGTAGCCCGTAGTATAGTAAAGAAAATCCAGGTTTGTCGATTCCTCGTCGATACTTGGAATTAGACATCTCACAAATGACTTTACACCGTATTTTGCAGAAAGGCTTAGGTCTTAAGACTTTTAAAGTTCAGTTTAGCATCAAAATGATCCGGATTTTCATTGAAAAATCATGTTCAGTGATGAGGTACATTATCACTTCGGAATGATTGTTAAAAAGCTTCTCCATCTTCAACGTGTTACTGTTTTTGTGCGGTTTTGGGGCTTGTGGTGTCATGATTGGACCTAACTTGTTCGTAAAAGAGGACGACGGTTATTTTCAGCAAGACGGCGCTACGTACCATAAAAGCAACGAATCAATCGCAATTTTCCATGAAAATTTTCCTGATCGTGTTATTTCTCGAAGAAGGTTCACGTGAAAGATAAGGTCTATGCCAATAAGATAAGATCTCCTATTGGAAAACCATTTACTTAGTACAACCATTTTTCAATTTCTTCGATCCTTCCAAAAATAGGATTTTTGGCAACTCTTCAAAATATGTATGAGATGAATTTGATCATCATTTCAGACAAACCTTTCTTTAAGTCAATCGATTCTTTCCTAACCTCAGAAACAGGAAATAATCACTTAAGGCCAGTTTTGTCATGAAGACTACAATCTGCACACTATTTCTCATTTCCAACGAACGTTATGGGGGTTTTATTGTATCCATCACTAAAGTTGATATCACCTTGTTGATTTTGCAGATCCAGCTTTGCAATGTTTGGTGACAATTTGCCTGAAGAAATGTTCAACTATAGCTTGGTCTTTTACCATATTATCGATCGCAACGAAGTTCAGTATACCCAGGAAAAATGAATCGACCTCCCAGAAACTTATGATAAATTGATCATAAAACGTAAATCCATATAAATGCTTGTTAATTATAATTACTTCATATTTGTTTCCCATATGGTCCAGTCCGCCTCAATTTTTATTAATTCTTACGTTGTACCTATATATAATTCATATGCGGTGACTAAATTGGATTAACAAATATATTTCTATTTGTTTAACATATTTATTATAAATTAATAATAAAAAAAATTATGTTTTATGACTTTGTTTGAGTGATCCCACACACAATATATACAACCACCGCACATTATACATCGACACTCTTCATATATAAGTTCGAATCTAACGATTTGCGCGGATTGCGTGAAGCATGGCCAATTTAAGGACACACTCCATAAACAACACTTCCACGCTAACACTTATATATGTAAGTAAGTCGATGTTAAGATATCGACCGCGATCATTAAGATCATCTGTCACCGAAAAATTCTAGTGTTGTCTTATCATAATGTGTGAGTGTTTTTTTTTTCAACTCTCCTACAAATTAGATAAATAAGAAATAAAACCGAATAGAAAGATAAACAGTGAATGAAGATGAGCTTTAGATAGGCGCGACATATTAATAAAATATATAAAAGACCCGCGATAAAATTTAGAGTAGAATAAAATAAAAAAAATAAAAATAAAAAAAATCTTTTAAAAAATTATTTAGATCGCGATGTAATGATTTTTCGTTTCAGTTAACATCTAACCATCCTCCTGTCGTGAGCTTAAATTTTAACTAAAATAAAATAAAATAAATAAAATAGTTTTTAAGAATATTTTAAGATATTCGATCGTTGATTGATTAAAGGGAAACAAAACTTAAGTGATGATCAATTGAGTTAAGTGTTAAATTTGGTGTTGAAAAAAAAACAAAAACAAAATCGTAAGATGCAACTAAGATCTAGTAATCTTTGGATTATATTTCTGTTAACGATACAATATTGTAAGTAGATTTGTTCTAAAATTAATAATTATAAAACTTAGATTTTAATAAATTCGTTATTATTACAAAACTTTATAAAAATAAATTTTTTATTTTTATTAAGTGATTCTTCGAAAAGATTTGTGTTTCAGAGTATTTTTAGACGAGTGAACACGGTTCGGCCAATATATTTGGTGTGCGGTTTTCTTTTGTGTTTTTTATTTTTTGATTCTTTCTAAATAATATAATTAAAAATAGATTTTATTTTATATTTTTTGATAATTAAAATAAAAACAAAATATTGAATATATAGTGAGTTCGAGCGACTGTGTGATGTGACAAATTTTAATATGTGAGTTAAAAATTTGTGATCGGTTTTATAATCAATTAGTGGTCTGTTAATTCAAAATTAGAATTGTGTCATCGGGTTCATAATTAAACAAATTAAACTGGTTTGCTGTTTAACAAGTGGTTCACTCTTTACTTTGTGGATATTTATATAGTCTGGAAGTGCGACTCATTCACTATCGATTTTGTGATTTCAGATTATTATCACTTTTAGTTATGTTTGGTGCAAATCTGCGTTTGGCCTGTCAACCATTTAGTTCGAACTTTATAAATAGTGGTCATTTGGGCACCCGAAAGTTTGGAGCTTGTTTCCAGTCAGCTACATAATATTATTAACCCACCCTATGAGAATAGAAAGCCCTCTAGACGAATGAGATGTTGTAAACATTCATTGGAAAAATGAGGAGTTGTTAAGTAGGGACAATTTAACTAGCCTTCATAATTATCTCTCTGAACAGGATGCTGGCTTTTGTATCTACTGTCTATCGGATGATCTGAAAACCTCTGTCACCGTGGTACCGTTTATATTTTTTACGAATAGTAAAACTGTACTTATCTCCTTGAACCATCTCTAACCAGGTCTAAATTGGAAGGGAATTATAAGAAATTTCTAAAACTCCTTGGTTGTAACATCAGAGCAACGGTTATGTGGGTGCCTGTCTATTATGAGAGTAACAAAGGTCAAATACTTTGTCAGAGGGTTTAACCCGAAGCTGGTCAGCATGGTCAGAAATTACGTTCTTTCAATGAAAAAGGACTACTTGAGAATATTGCTTTCTATACTTACTAGCCATCTTATCAATCATTTTGTGTAAACTTTTTAAATAGTGTTCGGAGCTTCCAGATCTACGACCTGGTCTGAGATAGGAGGACTGTGAATCGAAGGGAGTCAATCCAGGGGGTTCTCTAGAAGATATGGTAATGAGATATTGTACACACTTATTGGAAAAACGTGGAGTTTCCAATAGAGCCACTATAACAAGCTTTCAAAATTCTTTCTCAGAACAGGGTACTGGCTTTGTATCTTCTGTCTCTAACATGATCTGAGAACTTCTGATTATTTAGGACATACTGTACTATTCATCAAGGGGAATTAATTGCAATTATCCACAGCGTGATTTCAGTTTTTAATCTTGTTGCCGACGATAAAAAGATTATACTTTGTAGTTCTTGAACCATCTTCTAACCAGCTCTTAATTGGTAAGATATTATAAGTAATTTCCGAACCACTTTGAACTAAAACAGCTGCTCCTTTACAGCTTTGTGTACTTAAAAACACAATTATAAAGCTACATGCTGTACGGCGAAATATTTGTTCGTAAACTTTAACCCGATTCTGACCAATGACGTTCTTTCAATGCAAAAGAACGACTTAAGAATTATGGTTTCTATACTTATTGGCCATGACCGTTTCAAAAGTCATGTAACGAATATCTTGAGGAGACTCTTAATAACTTACAGTTGTCCGGCTTTCTATCGTATCACATCCGTTGTGCTCAGTTCCAGGAATATTCCTGTACATCTACTGTCTTCTCTGCCTTGGTTCAAACTGCTCCACTTTTCTATAAGGTTACAGAACGCGTCTGTGCGCTTTAATATAATCTTAGGTTTGCACCATGGGCTCTTTTTGACATTGAGTACGTACCGTCAAATAGTTCCAGACAACTTTAATAAAAATAATGATAGAACGAGCCTGGCTTTTCAGTTACATAGTACCAGCCAGACAAGAGTAACCTATATTTAATAACTTGAACTTTGAACATCATGATAGAACACAGTTTCCCGCTTTACTGAAGCAATCTTTAGATCCAACTACACCTTTAATTTCATCCCTTGTAAGTGGGTTCCTCCATATAAAAATTCACTCCCTGAAAAGCAAGTTCGCTTACCAAGCTAGGAAATCAACCGAGACAGGTTTCAAGCAATAAAGTCTTTAAGATTAAGAGATCGATTGATATAGATGTTGACGGAACTTTCGATAACACCCCTTATACAACTCCATTGGTATGAAAAACTTAATCTTAATAATAATTAGGAGCGTATTCAATGGAACTCTATCAGACCTAATGCAAGAAGCCATAAGTAGAATGTGTATGCAGGTAAAACTTAATTTTTCTTTCATGTCAAATTTATTGGAATAATCGTAGATCAGAAACTGATTTGAATTAAATATATTACTAAGGGTTAGTAAGAAGCCACAGGTAAATATTTTCTGGGTCTGTCAAAACTTGAAGAGATTGAAACCAAATTTAAATTGGAATTATTAAACCTGTTAGGGCTCCTCACGCATGAAAAAAGATTCTATCTTGACTGCATTCAAAATGCAATCTGTAGTATAAGTTGGTGGGTCATGTGAAAATCCTTGTGAATTTCAAGACCACCTACCTACTAGAATGATTTTTGACTGTATGTCTACCAAAATAGAATTCCACAAAGCTTTTTATGTCATGTTCTCTGATCAGAATCTGTGGGATTGAAAAACGCCCTTATTAGGATTGGATTCTATAGTTCTGGAGTGACAGAGTCTTTGGACATGACTCGAGCATATCCAAGTTCCTATATGGTAACATCATCGTTTCAAACAAAAATGCATGTAATAGAGCTCTGTACCATTATTAGCCTAACTAAAGGCATATCAATAAGAATTGAAATTTTATCAGATATCTAGGCAGCAAGGTTTAAACACCTGCCGATCAAAGCTTGTGTGAGATTGTTTGTACTCGACGAAGCAACCGGCAACTATAGATAACTCTTATGTAGATCCTTATAAGAAATGAGACCGCTGATGGCCTGGCACAGCTATTCGACCAGAAACGTTCTGCGGGGTCACAAGAGGAGATTGCAAAATATTTTAAACGAACCTCCATATATATTTAGCGAGGCTTCGAATGTTGATTTAATTGGTGAAATACTGTTTATGTAATTTTTATCGAGAGCTCCCACAATAATTCATTTACTGCATAATTCCAAAGATAGCAGAGGTCTTATAATCTCATGTCTGGATGCCGAATAAGTGATTAGAAATTTTCAGTTCGAAATGTGGAAACTGGCGAACGATGTGGAAATTTTTAGAAGGGAAACAGTGTCAGTAGTAGGTACCACTACTGGACCCTATATAATATTGGTTAGTAAGGGAGCAGATTTGGAGTTTTTCACATGATTATTTATTTCTGGAGATGTAAGGAAACTTTGATAAATTAGTGCTTCGTCAGAAAGTATGAGGTAATGGTGAAAGCAGCTAAATTTGAAGACTGAACTATTCAGCTATGATGTGGTACTTAATGTGAGATTTAATCAGAGTAGTATGCTAATCCACGAGTAGAATGCTAGTCTGTGTGATAGTGAAGCAGTGGTTGGTAATTAAAATTTTGAATTGAACTTATTCTAAGTGATAGTTGTGTACATGTTTCAACAAAAGATCGAAATTATTAAAGAAGTGTATTGTTGAGTTTACTGCACTCATTCATACAGACAAACAAACGGTTTTTCTATTAATCGATATTACAGATTTGTATCAATTATATTCAATAAATTAGTAGCACAAGTTCAGTTAAAAATAAACTTTGTATCATCTCTATACCATGCATTGAGTGTAGTATATAGTAATGATAGAGTAACAAACTCAGCTGATGTAAAGCTGAGTTCATTACTCTATCATTACTGAATTAAAGAATCAATTGGATTTGAAAGCTATATGGACAGGGCCAGAATCCTGAAACATTCTATAGAGTATGTCTATACGCTTAAATGGATTTCAATATGACACAGGACTGCTTTGTCTATTTGCTGATTATGTTCATAGCTATCAGTACTGTTCTGTTCTGATTTCTATATAACATGTCGATAATATATTCAGCGCTTCTCGATACTCTGAATTGATCTCCTTTCACAAGTTCACAAATTATGATTTGAAGTGTAAAGTAAGTAGATATAAAAGCTGACTGTTGTTGGTGATGATGCCTTTTTTAATTTTTCTGCCAAATGGCTGCTCAAATGTTTGAGATTCAAGTCAAGAGATACTATGCATCTACTTTGAATCTGAAAAGATCAATATTTTAACTTTATTGAGATATAAAGGTTTATACACTTAGCCGACATACATCGCCATTCCATCAGAATATCATTGTGCTTGATTGTTTGTACATTATATACTCAATTTGATTGGCATCGACGTTAAGCGTAAAATGAAGTTCTATACCTTATCAGGTGCTTGCTAAAAATATTAATATACAATAATTTAGAGCTTAAAGCTTCGTAGTAAAGCAACAGTTCTTTAAGAGTTAAGAATTATCTCTAACAACCAATATTGTCCCAAAAGTACAGAGTGGGCAGTATATATTTTGTTATCGTGTACATTCTTTAAATGAGACCACCGCAAGAGCTAGTATTACTTATCAGAACTGAAATTATGTTCGAAAAATACTAAAAAATATAATTGGACGATGGTTGGTTGAACCACGTAGTTTTCGATTTTCTTGGGTCTTCTTATGTAATGGTTCTTGCTTATATGTTTTAAATCAATTAAAATCACTCATAGAAGCACTATGGGTGATTTTAATTAATTTATCATCAGCATCAATATTAGTCCAGATTTTTTCATTACATTCCAAATTATCTTTGCAAACTATTTTGGCGCCGAATCACTCCCAACTCTTTCGCAATTCCGTTTTAATGTCCTACCTTACGCAAAGCCAAATCGAATTCTGCACTCCGACAGGGAAGTCATAGATGTGTTCATCCACATCATCAATCGATGTAGTCACAAGATGAATAACCCATTTTGTGTCCTGCTCCCATCACAATATGAACCCTGTAGTTTCTGCTCTAAACGCCAGCAATAATGGGTCTGCGAGATGTTAACTTTTCCTATGGTTATTCGGTCAGACGACTTTGTTGTCGGCCCAACAATACTTTTATAAGTGACATTGAGACACAGTGGTATGGCTCAATGACTGGTTTAACTGTTTCATCAACTGGAATGTTAACCATTCTATTCGTCCAGATTTTCGTGAACCTCGAGCTTTTCTTATGACTGATGTGGTGATCTTATCCATATTCAAAACTAAACCATACAGGTTCACAGTATTGGTCATAAATTGAAGCCACTTGTACTTGAGTCAATGTTTTTTAAGTTCAATATCATTATGGACCTACGAGGGTCCGATTGGATATCGAATCAGTTGAAATCAGTTCGATTTGATAACGAATCAGTTAACACTATAATAGCATGACATCTCCTAATTTACATAGGAGTATAGCATTTTCACAAGACACGCCATCATTTTAAATGACTAAACAACTTCCTGATTTAAGCTTTCTTAACTTTCACCAGCCTAATACAATAAATGTGCTTTCTGTATTGCAGGATTTTAAATACTCGTACCATCTCTGATCTTGGCTTATTTTATTATCTGCAATTACTTAGAGGTGGTTAAAGGCAGTTTTTAACTTATTTAGTGGAATTTTTCGATTTCCCGAAGTATTTCCAGATAACAAGTTTTTTTGAGAAATAGAAAATGGAAAATTGCAATAGCAAAAATGGTGTATTCAAAGTATTGTCGTTCGCCATCTACACATTTTTGCCATCTCTCGGTCAATATATTACTAAAACCAATTTTGCTCTTCTTCGAAACTGGGCAATCCAGTTTCCGAAGAGACTAGCAGATCCCATCTCAGTGATAATCCCAGGAGACTAGCAGATTCCATCTCAGCGTTTTGATAGTGTCCTCGACGAAAGGAGTGCGATGGCATGGAGCGTTGTCGTGCTGCAATATCTCGTGTTCCATTCTTGCCGTTTTTAGAGCAATGCATTTAGGTTGACGAGTTGTTGCCGGTGGCGTTGCCGATGGACAATTTGGCTCGGATTCAGCAGCTCATAGTACATGATTCCTTTTTAGTCCCAGCAAACGCGGAGCATTGTCTCCTTTTCACAACGTTTTGGCAGTGTTGTGGATGATGATGTTTCTTAAAATTGGGATTCTTAAAAAAGATTTAATTTTCATCTCTCGTAATAATTGGATAAAGGAAACATTTTCTTTCACGCCATAAAAGTTGCTCTTCGATTTTGCATCTTTCTGACTGCTAACTCATGTGACATCCCATTTTCCCTCCTTTTGAATTGTTCCCATAGCATGTAATCGTTTGAAAATACCTTGAGTAGTCATGTTTAATGCTTTCGCAAGTTAATCTTGATTTATATGATCTTAATCAAGCACATAACGTGCTTCAACTGAATTTATTTTAAATTTCGACATTATCCAGATTTCACACATAGATAGCGCTATACATGAGTAGCTAGCACCATCTATGTATTAAACCCGGAAATTTTGTTGCGCACCAACATTGAAGAGCTTAAGTGATGGACGACTCATCATGCTGCCCAACTAACAGTTTTCGTCACGATATAGTTTTAATGCCAAAATTAAAATATAATTGCGAAACGTTTAGTCAAAACAAGCATTTTATGAATCTATCTGTGATATTGGGCAATTCCGGAAATCTACAATAAATATACAGTCACAGCCTTAAAAATTATTCATCTCGATCGTCGAGTTTCGTTGCGACTTGCGATTAACAAGATTATATAGTATTATTGAATAAATGGATTTTCATTATAATAAATCAACGTGCTTGCTCTAGTAAATACTTCAATGCTATCGCATTTCGGCTAAATTAATTTATGCTTACCTGTCAACCAAACTATACAACACAAATAAATTATGTTCCTATTCACGCACACTGCATTTTCCAAATTCACACTTCTCATCCAGAATCATAAACATTTTGTCTCTTGTTGATCTAATATTAGATCCACATTCCCACATAACTATTTGTCTATTTACATAAATCACTATTCGAGTACGAATAGATAAATATTATAATTTCATACAAATATTTAAACAATTTATTAAGATTAAATCATATACAAGTATTAATCTTAAACAGATTTGTTGTTTTGGGTGACAAACTAGCTAATCGAGTCGTTAGACAAATATTTTCCATGATCTACACGCGCCTCGAAGAATTTTTCGCAGCTTGTAGTCGATAATGTTATTATAAATATTGATTTATTATAAATTAAATGCGATTTGTGTTGTTATAGTTATGAAAGCGATGAGTAAGCAGTATACCACCACGCCGATCACAACCAACATTTACACGATCACGAAGTGATTCATTCACATTATATACACAATGCGTGTGTACATACCGGGCGCGAGTGATGAAATTTTCGATTTCTTGTCTCGAGACATGAAAGATATTAAAATTTATTTTATTATTCAACTCTTTTGAAAATAATTGTCTCAAACGACATGTTTTTATGTCGGTGTAGAGATAAAAACATTTTATTTTTAGTCTCTCGCAATCGGCGGACGTGGCGCTATCAAAAAAAGAAACATGACATAATGAAGCAAGTGCCAATGTGACAAATAATTTGCTGTTCTGACCTACGACTATTTCGCTATAAGTCTACTTATATATATATATATATATATATATATATATATATATATATATATATATATATATATATATATATATATATATCAAATATTTCATGGGTGTTTGGTCTATTCTGATCAATCCGTGAATTGTTCTGATTTCTGATTTCTGCCATAATTGAGAAAATGTATAGAATTCACTTATTATTTGGATCGATAATTGTTAGATAGAAAAAACGAATCCCACTAGACGATAATTCAATTAACCGAAAACCACAAAGCTTCCCTTTAACTAGAAGTTAGTGCCTCGGTATATATCAGAGCTGCCCAAAATTTAAAGATTCAGACATTTATTGCACTAATTATGAAAAAGATGCTTTACTGAACATTTCTGAAAACTGCACCAGGAAGTACATTAATTCACCCGCTCACTGGACAGTAAATAAAAATGTATGTTTAACTTCAGGTTTGTTAATAGATTGGTGAAAAATAAAAATTCCTTCTAAACACTATTTAATTCAAATAAATTCAATTTATGACCACCTTTAATAGCGCTCATTCGATAAGACATGACGGCCCTGTTTGGGACACGCAGTATCTCCCCATTTTTCCAATGAAATTGTTTGATCACTATGGTGCTTGAACTCGTGTCTTGTTCAGATCGCGGTTTTTATAAATTTCGTTTCATATCTAACAACCTGTTTTTTAAGGTGGGTGGGCAAACTAGCCTGTATCAACAATCGCAGAGGCAATAAGCTCTCGGGTCTAGTGGAACAATTTTACAGATAGATTACACGAGGGATTCACGCAACAACTCTCATTAAGTACAGCCATTAGTATACATCTACTATATCCCGCATCGTAATGGTTATATTACCTGATCGTAAGAGTGCCAAGGAAGACATTAAGATAATTTAAGAGAAATGTTACAAGTAGAATTCACCAAATATCAGTGAATTTCCATAGGGTCAGAAACGAATCAGAAATATCGTGGAGCGACATCTACAAAACAATAGAAGAACAGTACATTCTATATAACGTGTTTAACTTTTTCATTTCGATTTGTTAATTTGTATAATAGAATCCTTTTTCGGCTGGGTTTGAAAGACAGGTACCCACAGCTTCTGGTGGTAGGAATATACATATTCACCGGATATACCATAAGTCTAGATTAAATTTGTTCTGATATCTTAAAAACAAAACTGTAAAAATCGATTTTCATTAAAAGAAATTCTATAGCAGCTTTGTTTGTATTTATGTTTACTATCTGTTTTAGGGCCGAAACTCTCAACTCTTTCGCAGTTCCCTTTTAACATCATATCTTACACCAAAGAAAAATAAATAACCGCACGATGCTATATAGGTTCGATTTATAGAGGGTTCTGCACTGCAACAGAGTCCTAAATTGGTTCATTCACATCGCCGATCCTAATCGAATGATAAAAACTCTTAATAATGTGATTGAAATCATTTACCTGCCACTTCTACTACTCCAGCTTTAACTACTGGACCATTTGATCGTTAAAGCTGCTATTAAATGAACTATTTTGCAAAGCTTTCATTATATAAAAACGAAATTTCGAACATTGAACATCGCTGGACCAATTATACAATAGTTTTACTTATTCAGTGATTTTTATAAACTATCCTGATATGCCTATAACAAACTAGTAACCGTCGTATTAATCAATGCTCGAATGGTTATAGTATGCGGTATATGTAGTAGTGGTCGAATAAGTAGCTGGTATGAATCGAAACGGAGAATAAAATTTTTTATGTTGGTGTTCATTTCCTGAGAGCCAGAAATGTTATCTCTTTTGTCAAGTGGTAATGATAGTCGCTTTCAGTTTGAGAAGTAGCAGATATGAGAAACGACACACAAAAGTAAATCGAAACCAGTTGTATATACTACCACAGTGATGCATGGAAATATTTCGAAATGAGAACCCATCCGAGATGTATATAATAATTGCTAAATCTCCATTTTGCACAAGTATTGCTTTAACCAGTGAAGTGTTAAAGTGATTCAACTGAGGTGAATACTAGTGACAAAACCATCGGTCACAAACGATCGGCTAATGCATCACAATTTATTGAATTTATAATATATATATATATATATATATATATATATATATATATATATATATATATATATATATATATATATATATATATATATATATATATATATATATATATATATATATATATATATATATATATATATATATATATGTATATATATATATATATATATATATATATATATATATGTATATATATATATATATATATATATATATATATATATATATACATATATATATATATATACAGGGTGGCTGAGACCAAGTGAAATGAATGTTACCAAATGAAAACGCTGTAATTTTTTTAATTTTGGTTATTTTTTATTGAAATTTCGTGGAATATGTTGAAAACATATTACATTTTATGAAAAACATGTTACTGCTCGATATAACCTCCTTTGGCTCTGATTATTTGATTCAGTCTTCCATAGAAAGCATTGCATGCTGACCGTATGTGGGCTTGCGGAATTTTATTCCATTCTCGAACAAGAGCTGACTTCAATGCATCTACACTTTCGTATTTTTTAGTGGACACCTTACTCTCCAAAATGGACCATATGGAGAAATCCATGGAATTCAAGTCTGGTGAATATGGTGGCCATTCGTTCGATGAAATCAGCCGCGGAACGCAATTTTGTAAAAATTGCTGTGTCGCTCGAGCTTTATGTGACGGTGCCAAGTCCTGTTGGAATGTCCAACGGCTCGTACCAAAGGTAGCAAAGCTTCGTTTAGGATCTTTTGGCGGTACATGTCTTGGTTTACCTTGACTCCATGTTCGGTGAAAACCAGAGGAGTGCGTCCATCTGCAGTAACTGCAGCCCAGACCATAAGATAAACTGGTGATTGCTTGCGCATGGCAACTCTTGTGTCCAAATTATCGTTGGACTTGTGCTCTAACCAAACACGATCATTTTGTTTATTCACATACTGTTGAATGGTGAAAATTTTCTCATCAGAAAAGACAATTTTTGGAATCTCATCACGTTCGGCCAAGGCCTTCAATGCTCGTGTTCTTTCAAGCCTAACTTTGTTTTGTGCCTCCGTAAGATCTTGAACTTTTTGTATCTTGTAGGGCTTCAAGTGTAGTTCATTTTTCAATATGGTTTGAATGCTGTATCGTGAAACATGTAGACGTGCGGCTAATTGATTGGCACTTTGACGAGGATTTCGTTGGATTCATTTCTTCACCTTTCGTATCATTTCTTTTGATGTTGCTGTCTTTTTAGGACCACCTCTGTTGCGCTTAGCGATGCTACCAGTTTCGAGTTATGGTTCGATACACAAACATTTTATTCACATTCAAATGCTGGAGCTGACGAACTATTGCTGTTTGTGAATTTCCACCCAAATACAGTGCAATTACACTATTACGTTTGAATTCCATTACGATTGTTTCATCAAGATATTAATTTAGAACAATTATTTATTGACCACATATAAACAACTAACCAAACTTCAATCTGTCAAAAAATTGACGCGCGAAAAATGACAACCACACAAATGACAGCAGAGTGAAGTTAGTAACATTTGGTCTCAGCCACCCTGTATATATATATATATATATATATATATATATATATATATATATATATATATATATATATATATATATATATATACCATATATATACCATATGTGGATCGTATACACAAACTCTTAAATGTATGAAGTAGGATAATTGCTAGTTGGATCACAGCACCACTTAAAATGCAATAGGGATTGACAACATTTTTATTCGTGCTTTTAAGTTAAAAGACAGCGCTTGTTCAAGTCAGCCAGAGATAAATTTATTAAGTGAAAAGACTCGAAGGAGTTAATGATCAAGCCTCGATGAACGTCTACCAAGATGAAGAAATGGTACCATATATTGTAGTTTCATTGAGTTAACGCTTGCTTAAACATATTGGCTCTTTATAGTAAATGTACATTGATTTACGAGAGGATGAATTGAGTAAATCACAAGGTCTGATATATTTTTTAAAGTTTTTTACTAATATTACGTATCTTGTACCCATCTATAGTAATTTACATTGCATAATAAAACATTTTGATTAGTCGGCATGTCTCGTGTAACTCCTCCTTAGATTTTTCACCACAGTAAGTCTACTGTTCTCCTGGTCGTGACAAGTCCAGTGGTTTGGTTCTTTGTAGTCTTCCTGTTGGAGTGGTAGTCAGCATACAGCGTTCATGCTTTATTGTATAACAGCAGTTTGTTGTGAATCGCTAGTTCAGATTGTCTCCGTAAGAGCCAATGCTCTGATTTTCTGATTTTTATGTTTAGTTCATCTCTTTCTTTTTTTATGAGTTACGTCCATCTAGGGTTAGCATCTTAAGTCATGTCGAGATATTTAGCAGTGTTTCCATGCGGTTCTATTATTGAGTATATCATTATTGGTATCAACTTTTAGATTTGTAAAGTTCGCACTTGGATTGATTTTGCTTAATTCGCCATTTCTCTGTTCAATTACATATCAGGTTAGTAGTGCAGTCATTGATGTTCTATGCTGTGTCATCGGCATTGTTGCTTCTGTAATTGGTATATCTCTAGTAGAAGGTAAAGGATTGGTCCAAAAACATTCCCTTGTGGTATTCCTGCTGTTTTTCTTTAAGGCTAGGAGTATTTATTCTCATATTTCACTCGGAAGTGCCTCTCTGATATGTATAATTATACATGTCTATATAGTCGTTCCCTATATATATCTTAGTCGTTCCCTATATATATCTTAGTCGAAATACTGGATTACTTATATGCACTTCATAGTTGCCTAACTATTATTAGGAGTGCTTTCCCACGCAGTACTAGATATTATGGATGAACTTATCTAGTTCGTCTTCTAACATTGGACTGGTTCTGTACTGGGTTCTGCTGTCTAATTCATTCTGTTAACTGATGTGTTTGGAAGAAATCTCAATTGGTTTTGAAGCTCGATAATTTCGGGTTTCTCTTTTTCATCACCATCGTTGTTTGGCTATAGGTATCATAATTACTGGTGAATGATCTGATGATAGACAGTGAGCGTTCTTTACTTGGATATAAATATTTCAAATTCCTATTGTAATAGAGAAGTCTATAACATCTGAAGTCTTACTGATATCCGTAGGCCAATAGGTTATCCAATCGAACTTACCAGTCATGTTCTGTACACTGACAGAGTTATGATAATAATATACAGTGTTTCTAGGTTAATGAATATACAGTGTTACAGTGTTGAACGAGGCGAGAGGTTTGGACTGCCTTCTGATATTTAACCATTTTGCCTATCTATTCCACAACCTGTCCAGATATTGTTGATGAAGCGGCAAATGTACAGGTTATAAGCTTTCTATTTGTTCTAGAATCTTCGATATATGTACTGAGAACATCCGGTAAATATGAGTACGCACCTTCGAATAATTAAGTATGATGAAACTCATACAAATCTATTGAACGCGATTTATTTCGTAGGTCGATCGTGGTGGTGATTGCAATGATAATTTTTAATAAAATCAAGATTATAAATCAAACTGACCAACACCAAAATTGGTGTGGGCGTTTCAAGATTTGGACACCAAAAGGGAACATATCTGAAATTTGTACAATTTAAATGTTAACAATATACTCATTTCGAATTAAAATGAAATAAATTGTTGTACGCCCGCAGCTTGTGAACACATCATTCCTATTTGTCTAACATATATGTGCAACTGTATACGTATATACAGAAAATCGTTTTTTGTCAGATCATTCTAACATGCGGTGCATTACAAATCAAATTGAGTCATTTGGTGTACAAACACTTTACAATACATCGTTTATGTTAAAAGTTTAGAGTTTCTACAACAAATCTTAATCTTAAAGATAATTAGGGAGTCCAAATAGACCGAAACATCAAATAAGATTTAGGCACATTTTATGTCACCACGTGTTATTGTAAAGTAAATAAAAAAAATTGTAAGTTGATTTATGAGTTTTAAATACGAAACTGACTCTATACTCGCCTACACACTAATATTCAGTTTATTACTAAGACAAAAACCTATTTTGTCACCATTTGTGTAAACGAGAAACGTTCATCTTTTGATTGTTGAATGAAAAATCTTTATATGAAAGGGTTTCATTCATCTTCGACTTAATATATAATATTTTTACGAGATACGTTTCCGTTGATGAAGACACACACATATTATGTACATATAAGGACGCGCTACTTCCTTGACTTACATAAAAACCAAATTTCATTGAAAGCCCTAACATATATATTATGAAGTCGGTACGAATCGACTGATCACTGTTGATCAATCGGTCAACAAAATAAAAAATGATCAACAAACGAAGACCGACAAACGTCTAATTTTCTAAACTACTTTCAATCAAAATGAACATTTCTCGACGATGACAATGTCGATGATGATGATGATGATGGCGGAAATTATATCTCGATCAATAAATAATTGATACAGTTATAATATTGTACTATATAGTAGAGTGGTATATGTGGGAAGTGGGTGGTCATTTTATAAACCATTATGATCGAAATTTTAATTTAACTGTATGATCGTCTAGTTTTGTAGTGTATAGAGGGAGACGAATTGTATGAACCAATTGATACTTTGTAATCGTGATTTATTTGGCCAAAGTCTATTGGCTCGCACAATCTGGCGATCATCTACAGATAACGATCTGTTGATCTATCGTAATATTGTTCATTAAGGCGGAAGGGGCCCAGCGAGCGAAATCAATGTCTTCCGATTACTATATTACATTTAGTACGAGCATATAATCAGATTCTAGTCGTTCCATTTGATATTCCCAAAAACAGCTTTCGTTACACCTTTCAGGTTGTTCGAGTTTTTTTAATGGCATTTGGAGTCAGGAGTGTAGTTCGGTATACAATTCTTTTTTATTATTTAGAATATTCTCTTTGCTAGTTTTGTGTTTGTTTTGAATTTGTTCATCGGCGTGTTGATGGTTCACTTAAGACGGTTATCAATTACTTCGGCCGTTAAATCTAAAGCGTGGTGTCAACACGACTTCGATAAAATTATGATAAGAGTCTTACTCTTTTAGATCAGACCCATAACAACCTCACTCAAGATTATTTCCCTTTGCATCGTCTATTGATCTTTATTTAAGAACGCTTCCTGAAGTAAATTTAAGAAAGGCCACAATGTCCTCAATATTTTCAAACACAAATTTAGAATTTGATACACTATTGAAGTCAGTGACTATATCAGCCACGAAATCCAGTATGTTATTGCAGATAATAATACTGATGGATTTTGGAACCCGGTTGAATTCCTTCACCAACATCGACATATATACGCCATGTCTTAATGTTGTGAGATATAACGAAATAGACATTCTTCCCAGAAAACAACAAATATAAGGCAGGTCGCTTAGGAACAATATAAGTCTTATGAACTAAAGAAACAGCTAGGTTGAGCTTCAGGAGATATTTGAGCCATGTGCTGATTTTATCATTGTGAATATAAACCTTCAAAGTTCTACGGATCCTATTAATGGCCAAACAGACATAAACTCCAAGTAAATGTTCACGATCTCATTGATTCCAAACCCAGTAATCAAAGAGTTGCTCAACTCAATTAATGCCATACAGAAAATGAAAAATTTGTTACTGAGTGTTACTGAGATAGACCTGTACATGGGGTGTGTCCACCACCAGCTCTTGATAAAGATAGATACAAAAATGCGATCGAAAAGATGCAAAGAATGGCCTGCATTCTTATGGGCGCTGAGAACAACACCAACACGTGTCTTGGAGGTCATGTTTCACTTTCGGCGATTATGGCCACCCGACTATCAGTTACATCTAGGTGGAAATGTCTTCAGACAGGACACTCGACGGTAATAAGATCTATAAGAGGAACTCGCGAATCTAGACTACGTTACACCAACTTTATGCTTTGAGGAAAGGTTCCAAACTTGCTGCCCCTCAAAGGAATCTCGGAGGAGCGGGTCGGTTGCGGGAATGGAAGCATTGCAGATCTTTACGGATGGCTCAAAGTTACACGGTGAAGTAGGAACTTGAGTTTTCTGTTATAAATTAGAAGTTGATATAGCAGTTCGTCTTCCTGCAGGGAGGACGAACTGCTACCGGAAAGCACAGAGTTGGAGAGACCCATTAAGGCACTTAAGATTGTGCTTAAAAAGCATGCAATAGCCTCAGCGAACGAAAGGTGGATGGACACCCTCTCATGTAGAGTAGCAAGGCAAGTCTGGCCAAAGCTGGACTTGAAACGCTCTTAGACACTAATCTCCCTACGAAGACGTGAACAAAAAACGGTCGTGGGAATACTCACAGGACACTGCCTACTCAGAGAACAAGCGAGGAGGCTAGGTCTAGAAGTTAATGACTTTTGCAGAAGCTGTATGGACGAGGAGGAGGAAGAAACGGTAGTCCACCTCCAATGCTCATGCCCGGCTTAGAAACACAAAAGATATGAATATTTGGCTAAGTTCTTAATGGACCACCTCTCTGATCTCGAAAACTGTAAAGTGCGAGACTTATCACACTACACAAGTAGGTCAAACTGGTTCTCATAAGGGTTAATAGGGCAATAAGAACATGTGGTATCACAACGAACCGTCGCCGTTCTAAGTGTGCTGAAACAGCTACTTAATCAAGTCTGATTCAAGGCGATGTTTTATGTCTTCTCCCATCATGAGTAATTGATTCAAAATACTTAAATTTCATTGCTCTCTAATACGTATGTGTTAGCATTGCTTAAATTTATCGCGTCTTACCAGATATCAAAATTGAACCGGATATTTGCTTTGAACTTATATCAAGTAATTCGTAAAGAAAAAGCTTGATTATTGACTGGTCGATTTGGACGCAATCCAAATTGGTAATATCCAACAATTGGTCATAGTTTTCACTACGGTTACCTTGAATGGCAGTTAATTGAGCTACAATGCACTTTTTTAAGGTACAGTGCAATACAACTCCTATATAGATATAAATAAACCAGGTAAATTATACTAATTGTGGAGTTGGTAATCCCGTAACCTCAGTTACTCCCACCAATCATCCTTTTTACGTCTACAAAATCGTTTAGCTATCCTCCTATAGCAGGGACAGTTTTACCTTGCCTGGCAGTTTTAAATTCTATTATGAACAGAAAGATGACAATCAAAATACCGCTCTGGATTCATCAGAACGAACCACTACAGTTTTCTTAGTAAGAACTCAAGTAAGTTTTGTTTGAAATTAATGATGCTCAATTGGGCTTTCGTACAGTTTAATTATTGCCACCGTAGCATAAGTCACCAATCAGAGTATCATCTGTCCTGAGGAACACTAGAGCTCACACATTTTAATTTGAATACATATTTCTAACGTTGGGCTCAATGCGATAATAATCAAAATTGTGTCGACTGTGAAGCAATATATAGTAAAAGACACTTATACGGGGTCCACATAGAGACCATCGGGTTTTTAGAGAGCGGTTTCCCGTAGATACTCTTTCATACACTGTGATAATATATAGTCATCGCACGATGTGAAGCGAGCAGCGATATAATCCAATCCCAATTGTATGACTGAAAATAAGTTTAATGATTTATTTGGAGTCTAGATCAGTTCAAGTAAGCAGAATTTTTGGCTTTTTGTTAAATATGGAAACAGTCGAACTACACGTTTTCATGAAAGGTAGAACATCATTCCATATACCCAATTGCTTTTCAACTGAGTATAGGTTGAACATAATCGTTGGTGGAAATGGCTACCGCCGTAAGCTTTTTGGCAAAAATTCAGGCGAACAAAACCTAGTTAATTTAAAGAGACAAGCCTCAAAATCAAAATTCTACAAAATATCACTCTTTTCTTTTATTATCTTATCTCTAATCTGTTTTGAGGCTCAAGGCACTCCCTACGTGTTCGCGGTTCGCTTATTTACGTCCTGGCTTTTACGCCATTACAGCCAATTATATGTATATAGGTCCGATTTTCCTAACCATCTGCACATTGCATAGCTCCATGCCAGCCTATAGGGAAGCATGCCAGCCTGACATGGAAGATGGGTCGGTCCATAAGTTCTGCACTCCAACAGGGAGTCATAGTTGTGTTCCTTCACATCACATAGATCGTAATCTCATTGATTGATTGATTGATTGATAGGACTGTAGGACCAAGCGCTAGGCAAGATTCCCGGATAACGCCGGGCCTATTCCTACAGCCGTTTACATAAAACGATAGGTAAGGATAGGAAGGTATATTAGTTAGGAAAGAGCGACCCGGTTACAGACACCATGACAGTCGGTACTAAACTACTTTTATTAAACAATCACAAGACAATCACAATTCTAATTTACTAGTCTGCAATCGCCAATCAGCATTCTCCAGTCCGCAACACCTATCTGCTCCGCTGTGTTTTGAATAAAATTAAAACTAGATTAAAACTAAAATCCTAAAATAAATTTATTAGTTAGTCGCTCAGGAATCTGTAACTTAATTAATTATTTTTATTATTTATTTTTAACTCCCATCCGCACAACTTATCTAATTAAAACATAAATACAGAACTCTGAAAGATTTTTTTTTTAACTTATGGTTCAGGTATCTGAAACAATTTAATTAATATGATATGATAGTTTAAGCCATCCATTACGATAATGTTACCATAAGTCGTCTGTAACATGCTCATCAGAGAATAAAAATAGACTAGAGCGACAATCTTCAGCAGAACCATTTTCCTATTACATAATTAGTAAAATAATAAAATAATATAATTTGTTAGTAAGATCTATATCATTTTCACATTATCATTGGTTAACATTTTTATTAGGATAAGGAGGACATTTCTAATTCCATCATATGTATTTGTGTTACCTCAACAGTTGAAACTGGAGTATTTACGTTAATTATCCTGGGGTCTTCTCATCATATGCTGTATATAAAGTTGCGTCTCTATATTTCCAGATCCACCACTATCTAACGCGAGGGGCAATATTTATTTATTTTATGACCCGACAGCATTTCATATACATACATTATGACGACTTATTAAACTGTCAACTCGTGAATAGGGTAAATTATTTATATAAATAAATAATTGAGTAAGTTAGCTATAACCTGTAACTTAGGTTTAACGCATTAAAATTAAATCATTTAGTAAAATTCTAAAATTATGTTTACTAGATAGGAATCTGTAACTTAATTATTATTAATTTTATTAGTTATTTAAATTCCAGTCCACACACCAATCATAGTTAAACAAAAACACAAATTCTTATTTAATTAACTTAAGGCTCCTAAATCTGTAACAATAAATTAAAATTAATATGGTATGCTAGATTAAGTATCCGTCAACCATTACGCCTATGATACCATAATATTAGAATATGTTTGTCAGAAAATCAAAATAAATCTCTGAAAACGTTTAACAAACCAAAATTATGCAACCTCTTTTTTTTAAATAAAATAAACTTTCCTTGTAAACCCGCTCCAACTATAATCATATTTACACTTATATAAATAATTAAAACCAAACCTTTTCCTTAAATTATTATTATTTTTATTTAATGGTCGTGATCAGGGATGCCACTCTACTACAAACGTAGTAGATCCGACCCAACCTTCACTGTTTATTAATCAAAAAACAACAACTGATATCGATTTCAAAAAGCACCATTAAATCCAAATATGAAACTTACTACGAAACTTTATAAATTGAAACAACGCATGGACAAATCACAGGCACGTATGCACGACACACAGAGAGGGATGCCACATACATGCAGAAAGAATGGAGCAGAAACCCCAAAAGTGGAGGAAATCGACACCCCCGGAGCGAACCCCATTCAAGCAAACCAAACACGATCCAAACTCAACATTGAACCAAACATACATCTATTAGTAGTAAACAAACTCTAACACGAGAACCCGATTATAAGCATCCAAACTACAAACAAATTCAAACCACCCTTAACAACGGGACACCATCCTACACAAAAATAAAAAGTGCAGACCTATCTCAACTGACAACCAACAAAACGATATCCATCCAAACACCCCACATTCCAGCGAATCCTCCGGCTCCCAACAAATCCCACTCGCGTCCAAAACCCCACATGCCACCAAAGGCTCCCAACCGCCACCGCAACTAGCTCAACCATCATGCCCGTCCCAATGACATCTAGCCACGAAACCTTCCTCCCCCCAACCACAGCAGTTCCATGAGGCAAACAACAAATCACCAGCATGCAGCTACGAATACCTACAAAAACCGCTTCCTCCAAGACACTCCTGCACAATCCCAGCCCACTCCAGAATCGGGCGACATCCTCCAAAAATCCAGGCACAACATTAAAACCTCCCGACACTCTACAAAATTTAATGCTTTCAAACCACCACTGCAAAAGTGCTACAATCCCGCCGACACCCAAACATTCTTATAGTTCCAACTCCCCGCCTCTAAAATGAAATCCCCGACTGACCCGTCACAAACTTCCAGACTAAACAACCCTCAAACACAATCCCAAAATGTACCTCCAAATCTAAACACTCCTGTCCTACAAAATACCTGAGGATGTGTACACTTTCCTTATTACCTATGTGTCACACGCACCTTTGTGCTATACACACGTTACCACAACTTATTCTATTTCGCACTCAAATACGACTTCCTATCAAATGGTATGAATGGAGCCCCTCGAAGTCAACACCAACTATTCCTCTTTTTAAAACTGTAGCAAATTTGAATCAGCGCCCACTGAACCCATAAACAGTAAAAATCAAAGCAGATCCGCCACACCTACAGCAAAATGACACCCTGAACGTAGGCATACGCATCATTTAAAACTCTCCAAAACAGGACACTCAAACCCGATACAAGACAAATCCGGCATTCTTCATCACCCCGGGACTACGGCTGAAAACCATTCAATCCCGAAACCCGCGACCAAGTCAAGAGTAGGCCCGATTCGAACGACGAAAAATTAAAACCAACAACACTCAAATGTAAACGAGACTGCAACAACTCCACTATCATAACTTAGAATCACTAAACTATCAATCCTGCAGTTCAATAGGAAGCCCCGATACCGCGGCTAGTTTCGGAGGACGCCACTAGACTTCGGACCGAGCCGAAACCGAACACCAACATGTTGGAGGAAGCAACCTCTATCAATACCTGGAACTACATGCCATCAATTCGCTCCGAACCTCTCAGCATTTCTGCCGCTAAAAGGAAGCTTCCAAAACTAAACCCACCTAAGACAAACATAAAAATCAATCCAACCACGGCAACGGCCGAAAACCCCCGCTTACATATGAAACTTCTAACACGAATAAAATCTACTGGAAACCAGAACATCAACCGCCGCTTATATATGAAACTAAAAACACTAATAGAATCCACTGGAAACCAGAAGATCCACCATAACATCATGAAGTACTCAGACAAATAGACGTCAAACATCAACCGAACCAAATTTACACCTCCAATCCAGATCAATGTCCCGCTATACAGGTAAACGTCCCGCTACTGAAAAAGTCCCGAACAAACCCACAATTCAAACGCCCACAACTGAACCACTCGTGCCAAAATCCATCCACCACCAACAAATATATATTCAATTAATTACTGAATCCCGACCGTGCCTGCTCTACCTAGTCGGAACCCACTCCAAAATATGTCACTCCACCTCAATGTGCTCCACACTTCCCACATACAAGTCACCTCCCTGGTCGTATAAAAACTATCCCTTCGACCATTAATCTATACATGGTACTCCATTAATCCTAATACCATTACAACCAAAACTATTTAAATTCTCAAACAATAATTAAGTATAAGAACATTACATGCAAACCCATCAAATAGCAAAATTCAATCAAATAAAAACTTGATACTTCAGCCCAAAAACACTCCCCCCAGCGGAACTTCCACTCTCTACACTACAAATACATTTCGGCAATCAAGTTGCCATCTCCAGCATCCATCATGAACTCATGATAAATACTGAAGACGGCAACCCGATCGCCGAAACACATCAATAATACAAAAAATAAAAATTCCACTTTAAGGAACATTTCTGAACCAAAACACCAAATCCCCACTTGACTGAATTTAAAAGTGGAATAAGTCACACATAAGAGAAATTCTTAATATGAATTTCAACAAAATAGCAAAACCAAAAACCAGTAATAATATTAAAGGCACTGTATGCATTTATATACATATTATATTATATTATATGTACACAAATATAAACGAGATCAACCCTGTATACATTGCCCGTATACGCATTGCAATATTATTGATCTATACTGTCTTGATCTATATATAAGCAAAATATATAAAACAAAAGGAAAGGGAAATACATAGTCAAATATTTAGAATTTTATTTGACTAATGCAACTAAGAAAACAAAAACCAAATATCGTGCTATATAAAATTTAACAAAAATTTATATGCAATCGTTTTCAAAATTTAGACTATAGAATGTGGATTTGTGTTTTCCAAAACTGAAGTATATAAAAAGACACAAATACACATGCAGTGAACGCGTACCAATTCAAAAATCTCCAAACATTCCCCCCACTGCATGCCTTGCTTGATATATAAATTATGATACATAAAGCAAAATATAAAACAATCATTCAGAGGAAAGGGAAATACATGAAGATCGAATTATGGGATTGGCTCGTCAAACGAAACAAAACAAAAACACACGTGTCGCATTCAATCGTTTGCAACGGAAAATTGTGTGAGAGAGATATTGAAATTAATGTATATAACTATTTACCAATACCATTACTGGCAATGTATACACGACACGATGCAAATTGACACACACAAATACGAATATGTACATCCACCATAGTATATATGTAAACACTAAAACCTAAATATTATATATAATGCAATATATATTATGCAAAATATAATTTAATATTAAATATAATAAAATATAATATAATATAATAACGATACTCATCTGAGATTACAAAAATTAAGCCACAAACACACACACACACAAACGAATTTATTTTATTTAATTAAACACCGAGTGGAAAAAAAACACGTCCACTCAGTGTGACGACTAACACTGAACTCCATCACATAGATCGTAATCTCATGGTGAAAAATCCCTTTTGCATCCTGCTCCTATCGGGATTCGAATTAGGTAGTTCTCGCTCCAACTGCCGCAGCTTTAACCACTGCGCCACCTAGGCGAAAATATCACTCGATCTGGGTGGTCAATTCACCAATTCTATAAGTGAGAAAGAAACACGCGTCAAAATAATGTACTAATCCAATATATTTTACATGCTAGATATGGCAAGTATAGCGCCGTCTTGTTGGAACCAACACTCGTCAATACCACGTGCTTCAATTTCAGACAGCAAATAGCATGTCTTCATGGCACGATACCGGATACCATTCAGAGTTAGGATCTACATTCATATAGTTATGTACCCATTAAACCAGCAATGACCTTATTATAAGCAAAGTTTTAATTGAAAACTACTGATCGGGTTCGAGCTTTTCAAAACCCTAACCACTGAAATGGTGACTTCAATATTCGATCCATTATAGTTATTGGGTACACATTGGGTTGGTATATTTTTCAACTACGATCTGGGTGGGTTCATTGACCAATCTGAATAGTGGCCTCGACAGGTCGATTATGTCAACCATAACATGATCTAATCATTATTTCAAATAAACATCTTAACACTGTTTGATATGACTGCGCAATGGCATGCAGGACGACTCCTTTCATATCAAATTGTTTATTAATGTTGAAAGGTTCAAATTTTCTAGGTTATCGCTGATGGATACTTTCAGTGGCTTGGTCGAACTTCCGTTTGGAAAAGACTTTTTGACCAAATATACAAAACCAAATCACTGTGCCGTTTGAATTTTATTTTCGTAGATAATTCGTTCGGGAAACAGAGTGTTCAATATAGAAACGAAGTTGCGAAAGATACCAGTAGGTTTTACTCGAACATTAAAGTATCACCGTCAAAAATCATCTTTAGAAGGAGAGATAATTTTTCGTATTTGGCGCCTTCATCTGAAACTATTATAGAGAGTGACTTACAATTATTGGGTAATCAAATAGACACTGAAGATGGTTTAGTTCTAGGATTAGTCGTTGAAAATAAAAGTTAGCAGTAACTAACAGCCATTGATCATGCATAAAGCACCAATTTATAGCTTAGTTATAGTTCTGAAAAATATTTCATTGGAGTTTATAGTCTACTGAAATCCAACTGTTGGTTCTGTTTAGTGCTTAAACGATTGAAGCAAATGCAATCGAAACCGTTTAAAATAATATTTTTATCACTTCAAACAATGTCCTTTGAAGAACAGATACAGACTTCTTACCAATAAGCTTTGAAATTGTATGCCTATAGTTTAACTCAGTTAATGTGGGTGACAGATTCCTGGTCGAATTTTTTTATCTGAATTCTCAAAAACTGAACTATAATATGGTCATTGTTGATCCTCTGATGATGCAGCATCTATATCTATAGCTAGCTGCTCACATACTAATGTCCTCGTAGGGTTTGGTTATTTTTAGTCTCCTTACCAAATGATCATTATCCAGTAGTCGAGAGGTTTCCGTATTGATATGTTCCATTAGCCATGATTCATTGTTTTATATCCGGAAACTCCAAATCACGCTGCAAATCAACATTTCGAATGTACCAGAGTGCATTGACTATACTTCAAAGTACCTTATTCTGGAAGTTTAGTATAATTTTGATTTGAGTGTTTTTAGTCCAATCCCAAAGCTGAATGCCATAGCCAGATCGGCTTTAGAACCTAATTGTAAAACAGTATTTTGCTGCATATTCTTAATTTTAACCTTCGTCCAATTAGTCAGTACAAATGTCTCGTACGGCGTCACTTCCTTTAAGCTGATTGTTGGCGGATTAACCAATGATTTATTAGCCCTGTTGCTAGTATGCGGTGTCGTTAGCAAATGTTACTATGCTTACGTGGTTGGACTGTGGTGTATCACTTGTATAGAACTAGGTATAGGACTGGGCCCAGAAATCTGCCTTGAAGAACTCTTGTCCATATTCATTTTCTTGTCTTACTTTAAAAATCATTTCAGATAAATATGATCTCAAAAATTCAATAAATGCTCCAGGAAGCACAACATTTTGTTCATGTCTTAAACCTTCGTGCTATACCTTAACGAAAGCTGCTGTCACATCCAGAAATAAGGTCGAACAAATTTGTTTATCTTCTAACGTCTTTTCTATAGTATCTGTCGAATGGTCGAATTGATCAATCATTTCTACTAGAGGACGTAGTGGAGTCGTCACCAGAAATGGTGTTTCTTTTAGGGCATTTATGCTTTCTAAGATTTATAGTCTTGTGTGTGTTTATTGAGAGTCATCAAAACTCTTTTAAGTATGGTTACAGGTAATCCTCACAGGAGTGTTCACCGTCTGTGAGGATTATCTGTGTTAAGTATCAGAAAATACCGCCCAGATGGCGCAGTGGTGAAAGCTGCGGCAGTTGGAGCGGGAGGTATCAGATTCGAATCACGATAGGGGCAGGATGCAAAAGGGATTTTTCACCATACGATTACGATCGGTGGTGTGAATCAATACATCTATGACCCCCTGTTGGAGTGCAGAATTAATTTTATATTTTTTGTTAATTTTTATTGTGACAATTTTTCTTTCAAATACATTTGTATTTGAAAGAAAAATTGTCGCAATTTATGTTTCTAGTACAATTCACTTTAGTTGGGATGTAACCCACTGGTTAGTCATAATTAATTAAACCTATTTACCTGATTTTAATTTGGTAAGTTCACTAGGTCAAGTGGCATCGTTCTTTGGAGTCTTTTTTCAACATTCCATGTTCCTAGAGCTTCCATGTTCCTAGAGCTTTATTTTATGTTTTGTGGCATGCATTTTGATTTCATCTTTGATGTATTCCATCCGAAGCTCCTTTTGAAGGTCTTCATTTCTTATGTACCACGGAGCATTGGCGATGCTACATTGAGCTATGTTAAGTTCTTTATTTTTCTTTTTGACATGCTCTCACCACTTGAGCTTGGCGTCGAGGGTCATGCCAAGATATTTAGCTGTATTTGCATATGGTACGTGTCGCGAGTTAATTTCTATAGGTAAATGGTATTCCTTTTGATATGTAAAGTTAATATGCGTGGATTTTGTCTCATAAAGCTTGATTCGCCAACGCATTGTCCAGTTATACACCGCATTGGTCACCCTCTGAAGTTTGCTCGTTGCATTGGCCACATTACTTCCAATTGTTATAATTGCTGTGTCATCTGCAAATGTGGCTATGGTTCCTTCACTTGTGGTTGATATGTCTCTTGTATATAGTAAATACAGGATTGGTCCTAATACACTCCCCTGCGGGACACCGGCAGAGATTTTCTTTAGCTCAGAGTATTCATCCTCATATTTCACTAGAAAATGTCTATTTGATGGTATAGTATGGTATAGAACTACCTACTCTACGTAGCTTCTATTCCAGACCACTGTGCCAAACTTTATCGAATGCTTGCGCGACGTCCAGGAATATGCTTGAGCATACTTTTTTATGGTCTAGCGTTCTTTCAATTATATTTGTTATGCACCTATTCAATTGTAGAATGCTTTTCTCTGAATCCAAATTGATGTGGAGGAATTAGTTGTCGGTCCTCAATTATTGGTTTAAGTCTCTTAACTTATAATTTTTCAAAAAGTTTTGACATAATTGGCAGCAGAGAAATTGGCCTGTATGATTTTTTATCGTGAGATGGTTAATCAGGTTTTGGTATCATGATTACTTCTGCTACTTTCTATTGAGGCGGGACATATTTTAACCGAAGGGTCGCATTAATTATGTGTAGTAGCTTACAAAATCCTTTGTCTGGTAGAGCGTTGATAATTTGGCAAGTAATCAAGTCATACCCTGGGCCTTTTTTAATATTCATGTTACTTTTCACTTCTTCTTTTAGTTCTTTGATAGTTACTGGGGGTATGTCATACTCATCCAGCTTGTGAATTGGCATTATATTTCCATTGGCAGTTTGTCTTGGTAGCGGTTGGAAGGTTTTCTGGAGATACTCCGTAAACAAATCAGTCTTCTCTTTATGACCTCTTGCCCAGGTCTCATCATCCTTTTTAAGTGGAGGTACTTGATTTTTTGGTCTTTTAAGTCCCTTCGTCGCCTTCCACAGTGAATAATCAGAATTTTTTCTGTTAGGCTAACTAGATATCTGTTGATTGATTCATTTGTAACTTTAAGAAGGGATTTAAGACTATTACATAAATTGTTAAGAATTGTTTTGTTCTCCGGTGTTCGATTAATTTGCCAGGTTTTACGAGCCCGTCGCTTTTCTCTTCCCAACTCTCTAACTTCCATTGGGTAGGATACGTTAAACGTCTTCTTATTTTGTAAAGTGGGGGTACTTGCCAACGCAGCATATAGTGAATTACTTCATTGAGTTGTTCCAATTCGTCTTCCAACTGTCGAGAATTTCTTATCGGTACTTGGATATTGATTTTTTTGTTTCATTGATTGCCATGATAACCGGTGAGTGATCCGATACTAGAGAATTGCTGTTTTCAATGTGAATTTAGTTCTGAGATATACCTCTTGCTACAAAAGTCTATTAGGTCCGGTATCTTAGCTTCGTCACTGGGCCAGTATGTTGGGAAACCACCACAGTAAAATTCACATTTTTATGTCTGATCTGCTTGAAGCAATTCTTTATCCTTTGACGTCGAAAGTTTAGATCCCCAATAGGTGTTTTTCGCATTAAAGTCACCTCCAATAATAAAATCACGTCCTAGTGATTTAAATAGTTTATGGTAGTCCTCCCTTTTCAAGTTATGCCGGGAAGGACAGTATATTGCAGAGACAGTAAGCTGTGTGTGTTTAATGTGAATCCTTACAGTAGCGACTTGCATTGATTCTTCTTCGATTTTTGTTTCTACATAGTGTTTTATATTTTCTTTTATTAGAAATGCCGAACCACCTCTTGTTCTTTCTGCTGGATGGATGGAATGATATAAGTTATAACCCCGGATTTTAACAAATGAAGATTTAGCAAAATGGCTTCCGGATATTAGTTCTTATACTTAACATTTTTTATCGGATTGCATTGTGGGAGCATTTTCTTCAGTTGATCAAATATCATGTTATTCAGATTACTTTGGTCATATAGTCGCTTTGTAATAGCTTCAATGCTGTTCATAATGTTTTCCATAATTCGGTTATTTTCAGAGCCCATATATTTGGTTGATTCTGAGCCTTTCACTACCTGAGATAATGTTCTTCTTTGCCCTGCGTTGCTTGGTTGTGGATTTTGATCCATCTGATTTGAGATTTGAATCCTTCGAATTTCATGATATTGTGGTTGTTTTCGTGATGTATCTCTTAATTTTTGTAGTTGTTTAGCAGAATTAATGGGCCAACCCATTTTCCATGTCAGTACTATTGGCTGTCATTAGGGTTTCCAATCCGGATATCCGATCTTCAAATAATCCGGATTATTTGGCCAATTTTGACTGTTCTAATATTCGGATATTTTAACATAATTATTCGTATATACTTTGTTTTTTACATTTACTTTTACTTTTGGGTCAATTGGGTCAATCCAAAATAACGAATCAATTTTAAAGCAGATGCTTTATATGCCCATCGAAACAGCTGTAAAGGAACCATGTAAAAATTCAGTGTCGCTTTTGAAGCATCGTCACAGTTCGCAAAACTAAAGCACTTTTTCGGTGTCGTGAATCATCTTTCTCGGGTGGCAATATGGAAAGTGGTGGAAAGATTTGAGCTGTTGGAAAAGTTAGTGATCTGAAAAAGCGAACCCGAGTGCGTCGCTCAAGAACAACTGAAAATATTGCTGTTGTAGCCTGAAGTGCTGAAAGAAACCCAGGTTTGTTGATTTATCGTCGATCTTTGGACATTAGACGTTTGTTCAATCTTCGAAAATTTCATGTATTTTGCATTAAGACTTAGGTCTTAAGACTATTAAATTTTAACAATGGAGCTTAATCCGGTCAACCATAAGCGTCGTACCTTCACTGATTGGTTCCTTCAAATGCTTCAATCCGAATGATGCGGATGTTCATGGAAGAATCATCTTTAGTAATGAAGTGGGCATTTTTACATCGTATAGGCTATACTTTAATAAGCAGAATGGTCTCATTTGGGGCTCAGAAAATCCAATGATGTGTTTGGTGCGGTTTTTGGGCTGGCGGTGATATTTGACCTTACTTTCTCAAAAAGATGCTGGTGCAGCTGTTACGATAAATGGATTATACGCTACCGAGCTACTATTAATGTTTGTTTATTGCCAGAATTGGAAGATATTGATATGGACGAGGCTAATTTTCAGCAATACGGCGCTTACGAGCCATGCAAACAACAAAACAATTACGATTTTGCAAGAAAAGTTTCCTGATCTAGTTATTTCTCGAAGAGGTGATCGCAATTGGACACTGAGATTTTGTAATTTATCACATTTAGTCGTTTTTCTTTGGGGCCACGTTGAAGATAAGGTTTTTGCTAATGCTCCACAATCGATCAAGACCTTAAAGATGGAATTCTTAAAGTTATCGAGTATAATTATAGTATAATTTTTGTTACTATCCGGATATTCGGATTATCCGAATTATTTTATCCGTAAGTATTCGATATTCGGATAGTCATAAATATCGGATATTTGGAAACCCTAGCTGTCATGAAGCTATACAATGTGCAGATGGTTCTACGTAAATCGGACCTATAGCCGTATGTCCTCGATTTGGCTGTAATGGCGTAAGGTAAAGACGTAAAGAGTTTCGCTACAGATTACCTTGACAATTGTGCCACGAAGGTATAGCTTGTAAACTGCAAATATGCCCACTGAAGTGCCTACACTCTAAAAAGTTTTTGATGTAATATTACATCGATAATTGATGGCAACAGAATACCACCGTTAATCATTGTAAAATTACTCTCTTAGAGTATTTTGAAAGAATTGCGTATAGCTATGTAAACTACGTTTGAACCACAAAGAGTAATTTTACACTAAACAGAGTAAAATATGAATGGAAATTTTACGACAGAATGTGTAAATTTTGAATGATTTTTCAGCTAAAAGTTGTAAATTTACACTTATAATCGTAATATTACCTAAAAAATTAGTCATTAAGATGTAAATTATTTATTAAGTTTACACATAAATGTGTATTTTATTTTCAAAAATACGCTTGTTTGTCTTATTATTTACATGCATTTTTGTAAAATAAAATTAAAATTTCCACCTTTGATGTACATTTTAAAAACATATTTTCAGTTGTTAAACCACGAACAAAATGTAAACATACAAGTTGCTTTAAAATGAGTTAAGATGAAAATTACATTCTAAATTTAGGAAATCTGTAATATAATAAAAACCAAATATTCAAGTGGTAAATATGCCTTTATTTAAAAATTAAATATTTTTTTTAAGTTTATTTATAAAATAGAAACAATACATTATATTTGTACTAATACTTTAACTAAAACAATAATATATAAAGCAAAATTTAATTCAATTAAATTCATTAAGGATTAAAATAATAAATAATTAATTCAATTTAATTTTTTAAATAATATATAATAATATTTTGTATAATATAAATATAGCTACATTTCCTTAAAAATAAACTATATGGTAATCAATCCGTTTGTTTTGTGATGTATATATTTAATTTATTTATTAAATTATTAATTTTTGATATATTATTTATATGATTTTTTTTTCCTCTAATATTATTTATATAATGTTTCAAGAAAAAACGAGAAAAAAATTCTAAGGTTTGAGAAATTTCTTTGGGATATAATATATTGAAATTATAAAAATATGTTAAACATAAAGTAAATAAATCCAATACATTTGAATTGTCCAATTTTAGAACAATTACTTTTTCAAAGAAAACATAGCTGTGACACTTATCATTCGTTAATGTATCTGAAAAAAGATAATTTCAAATATTAATATAAATAGGAATATATATATGTATGTTGAAGCTTTTAGACTTCATTACTCAAATCTATAGTTATTTCTATTTTCAAATCTAAGGTTTAGAGAACATAGATTGATTACCAATTAAGACTGGTAGTCAACCTATCTTTTCACAAATTTTTGATGTTGAATTAATTAAAATTAACTCACTTATAAGTGCAAACCATGGTGTGTTTGTTGGACATGCGCTATTAACTTCGTCGAAAGTTGTTCCAAACTGCAAAATAAACGTGTAAGACATTTACGTTTTATATAATATGTATTCCATTGTTCGAACAACCATACCTCAAATGTTTTAAACATAAAAGATGAATCCTCGTTGAAGTAAACAAAAAAGCAGTTTATTAAATTGTAAGTGTTATTAATATTATTTCCTTTGATACAGTCGCAGATATTTTTTTGTTTGCTTTCTTTCCAAAATCGTTTAAGTATTTCTTGTTTTCGCTCAAATTCATTTTTAATTTTGACAGGATTTATGGCCATTAATTGCTCGAAGTGTTGAAATGCAAATTCCATTTCAAATAGAAATGGATATTTTTCTTGTATCTGCTTAGCATCAGGTATGCAATTGCGATCGTTAAGAAAAATTCTCTGAACTGCGAAGCAGTCTTTCATAAACTGTTTAACTGTCTCACGTTCTTCCACAGTTATTTTATTTCGTTTGAAAATATCTTGCAAAAACTTTTGTTTCGATTCAATTCCGTCATACGTTTCTCCAGAACCAATTTTTGGTGGTTGCCAGTTAATACATGTTGTTTTTAGGACATTGGCAGTTTTAAGATGTTTTGCAGGTATATTAATAATAAGATCTTCAGGAATGCGTTTAGGCGGCCGATTAAGAAACGAATTTCTATTTTTCATTATAGTTATTAGCGCCACTGGTATAGTGGTAATAATGACTTGATCATTATCTTTTAAATAAAATGAATCTGGATATTTGGATGCCACTTTATGGGCAATGGTTCTAATAATAGACATCGGAATGTAAAATGAAATTTGTCGAAGTTCATCGATCAGTATATTCCCCAAACAGTTCATGCGTTTCCCTAGGTACGTTTTATTTTCGAACATCGTAGTAATATCAGATGGAAATTTATTCCATGGTATTATAAAACTCGAAAACAACATGACACATGTTGAGTTTGCCGATGAAGTATTACTTAAGGCAGTACTAGATATGCTTAAGTTGTCAGCGTCATCGTTGTCTTGTGAGTTTGATGAAGAATTTGTGATTTCTCTCTGTTCTTTTTCAATCACCTGTGATTCATGAGTATTGTGTGGTGTAATGAAAAATTCGTTGATTTCTGGGGATTGAATAATTGGTTTTTCTGTAGGAAGTGTTTCTTGAAAATAACTAGTAGAAATATTTATAGATTGGGTCCAAAGTTGCTGATAATCCAGAATCATAAACACACTTTTTTCATCAATGTAATGGGCTAATATTTCATCGTCACATATTTCTGAGCCATCATTTTCAAGTACAACTTTGGACCCTTGTATACCAACGTCGTTAGCTGAAATTAAATAAACGGATAAGTTTTGTTTTATTTTATAATTATGTGGTTTGTGTGCTAAATACAGAATAAACGCAAAATTTGCATTGTGCAATGCAGAAAATTTATTAGTCTAGTTTGTATTTAGTCTGATCTAATACACCACAGTTAATATTTGAAACATACCTTTCTGTAAGAGTTCGTGAATTAGAGGTAACGTTAAAAACGTTTTCTTTAGCATCCTATCACTACTCCATACTTTCACTGCATATTTTTTGATCAAATCCATTGAAAATATATTTTATTAATATACGAAGCTATGTTTTGACTTAATAAAATTACTGATTGTAGTTATAAATTGTTTTAGTAACTTGAATAGTGTCTTAGAATAAAACCTAATTATTAAAATTAAATATGATACAGTTCTATACAGTTTTTATTTTAAAATGCTAATTATATGATAACAGATTATTGTTGAACATCGAATAAACTATTTTAATCTACATTATATAATTATTTTATTAAAAATTAAAAAAAATTAATTAAAAAAAGAATCGTTTACGAAAGAACAAACAGGAGAAAAATAATATTTGTGCTTTTTTAATATTTGCAATGGTTTTACGAGTAGAAGTTTTTCCAGGTGGCAAATCGAATAGGAGCCAAACCGTTCACTGACACTTTCGTAAAGACATAAGTTTTCATTATATAACATTTTAAAAGTTTTTCCATAAAACACAGCATCTTGATAGGATTTATTTAAAAATATTGCATTAATTTGTAAAATTTCAATATTTCCTAATGCATTGCAATTTACCAGGATAAAATCATTTTCTTTGTAAACTGTATTTAAATATATTATTTTCTTTGTAACAAAACAAAAATCATTTGGTAAAGTGATGTTAAACATAGAGTCTGTTACGTCTACGACATTATCAGAATTAATGAAGAGTCTGAATCGATTTTGATAAAGTCCTACTTGCATCAATTGATGGTTTTCAGATAGTGTTAATGTAATATTTTGAAAATTTCTTGCCATTCTTGCTGTAGTTTTAAAAAATTTATTTTTCTGTTCAAATTCCATTGTCCATAAAACCTTAAGCGGTCCAAATTTCCGAATTAAATCTGGGTAATGATAGATGAAATGATGTTTTGGCCGCAATTTATAATTGGGAAAACAATCTTTTCTATATTCGTAATACAAATGTATATAGTGCGAGAGCAATTCTATTTGGCAACTTGAAATTTCAGAAGCACAAATTAGTCGACACATTTCGACCATTGTAGTGAAAAATTTCCAAACTATGTCGTTTGAATCAATGTGATTTCTCAAAATGAGTGGCATCAAAACTAGTATGTTCCATATTTCATAAGCTTTTCCTGGAACTCGCATATTCGTATTTTCAATTTTTGGAAAAGAAAGAGAAAGCTTAAATTCTTTCCTTAGATTTAATAAAGTGATATTAATTTTATCAAAGGATATAAAACCTGAGTTACAAAAATATTTTAAAATATACATTAAATCATACGGGATAGTTCCTTCAAACAAGTCATGCGCCAAACAAGGTGGAAGCCCTGGATTACAAACATGATAATTTAGCAATCTGTTTAACACCGAATCTGACTTTATACCATGGTTTGAATCAAGAACATCAATTGAATAATTTGTAACAGTTCGATTCTGAACCGGTCGCAATTCAGAATTTTTTAGTAATGTCCGTGTGTAATAGCACCAACGACAAAAGAATTCAGTAGAACTAAAATTTTCAACAAATCCTCCAATCTGATGACTACCTAAATTGTCACCTATCATTGCAAATAAAGAACCTTGAATGTTTTTAATTTTATGATCAAAACAATCGAAATAATCTAGTCCATCTTTTTCTAAATAAATAAGGTCTTTCATCAAAGGTTTAAAAATTGTATCGATTCCAAAGTGTTTAATAAACTTCTCTTTACATAATAATACTAATTGTATGTTGTGGATTTGTGTTCGATATTTTACGTTTAGGTTCCCTATTATCATGTATACTCCAACTAATTTATGCTTCTTTTTTGACGATCCCAAAGGATTGCATGTTTCAAATGCATCTTGAAAAAGAATGATCTCAAGTTTTTGTGGAACAGATGAAAAGAAAAGATTGTTTTTGTATACAGATCCATCATTGTAATCAACAAATACATTTGGTTTTTCATGTTTGCCTTCTTTAATAAGTTTTAAAAATTGAGAGTCTGACATCAAACTTTTAATAGTTTCTAAAATTGGTACATAGTGGAAAAAACAGTCATTGTGATAATTATCAAGACCTAAAGGTACCTTTATGGGACTAACAAAAGTCATTTTATTTCTTATGTTGCTTTCCCTTTTAAATTTAGAACCAAATTTTTTTATTTCGTCAAGCAAAGAGTTGAATGAGAGATCATTTTTGTATTTTGTTAGCATATTTATGTCATTCAAAAAATTGGTTTGATTAAAGTTAGCCGTATTTATTATTTCATAAAGTTCATTATATAAAAATTGTAAAGCGGCATCCGACACTCTAAAAGAAAATTTAAGGTTGGTAAACAATGTTTCAAAAGAATTTTTGCGTTCTGTGCTAATTACCGAAGTAGAGCTTTGTGGTTGATTATGATCAATAGAGTCATTTTCTAAACGTTTAGTTTCTAATACTTTTAGTGTCTTTATTGGTCGATTTACCACACCGTCTGAATTCGCATAATGGTTTCGAGAAATATGACTTCTAAATGATGACTCGTTTGAGAACATTTTAAAACAATTATTAACAGGACACATAATTTTATTATTTAAATTTATATGCTGTGTCAAATGCGAAGTTATATTTTTTAAATCTTTAGATTGAAAACCGCAATCGTGTACGCTGCATTTATATGAATTTATATTTACTACCGTATTTAAAGATTTTTGTGAGGAATGGCTCCTATAACAATGAACTTGAAAATTTTTATAAACGCTAAATTTTTTTTCGCAATGAGGTTCTAAGCAAATGTACTGCATATTTTTTCCCCCTCGATGTTCATACAAATGTTTGTTATATTTCTTTATTAAATTGGACTTAAAGTCACAATTTAAACAATTAAACATTTTAATATACTTAACTATTTAAAACTGTATTAATAATTAACCTCAATTAATTAAATCAAATTATTTTAAATTTCAATTTCTAATTTTATTCCAAACAAACGCACTTTTCACTTTCACTGATTAGTTACTAAAACAAAATGATTTGCTTTACAATTAACACAAGGCTAACGCGAAAATATAATTATTTACATTCATATTGAAAGTATTTTTAAGTCAGAAGATTATATTTTCCACATGAAGTGTAATATTTACGCATTTACAAGTACTGTGTTACACAAATGGTGGAAATTTACAACTTAAAGTTTAATTTTACACACTCATTCGTATTTGCTTACTGTTTTTATAGGAAAAATACACTAAACTGGGTAATTTTACTTTTTTTAGTGTGCTAATTTTCTTATACATAGTTATCGGTTGATTTTTAAGCATCAGATGTAGATTTACATCAAAAACTATTATTATTATCAAGGTAATTTTACGCACTTAAATCCTCATTTTTTAGAGTGTAGTTAACCAAAGAATAAAGTCTAATTTTCTTTTAGGCCCGCAATACCAGGCCAAATAAGGAATGATCTATTATGTAATTTGAAAGCCAAGTACTTGAGTTGTGTGTACCGTGGCTTATCACTTCCGAAAAAGGTTTTTTTGCGCCCTGCAATGTATATTCTCGCTCTAACTGACTTATATCATTTATACTCGTATACCAGTGGGTTACTGATACTCTATGTACCGTTCAACAAACTCACCAGAACTCACATATTGAAATGTCATTAATTCTGATCGTCTGCAATTACATACCATTCACTTCCTGCTTATATGCATATAATCAAACAGATTTATTCGTTCAACTTATGACTGTCGTAACCCGTCACACTGCATTGTAATGTCAGACGCATACACAATTCGATCCAAACAATTACTTAATTACCAATAATTGTATCATTCCAATTATTTAATTATCCGTTAAATGTCATCAATCACAACACGCGTGTCAATCAATCTTCATATACTATAAGACATCATATATGACATGTTACAACGACATAGCAATAAACGGCTGTTGGTTTAAAGTCGTTTAATGTTTGATTGTCACAACAATATGTACATAGCGATTACATAATAATGCATACGATTATGCATGTATGTTTAGTGCATCCGATATACATAAGACAAAAGGTTATTGTCCCATTATCTCAAGGAAGTTTAATCTACTGTATACATGTACACATATTTACTTTTTGATATCGTTCTTATCGTTTAAGGTGCTGCAGAGATCCATAAAGATTGTGAAAAACCACCAACGGTACCAAATGCCACCGTTCGTTTGCTGGACGACAGCGGCGAAGATGAAACACGTGCTATATACAAATGTGATGATGGCTATGAAATAGTTGGTAATACAGAAATATACTGTGATTTAGATACGGATGAGTGGCTGGACGAGCCACCAACTTGCAATGCCAAACGTAAGTATAATTATATATATATAAATATTCATAAATTGTAGCATATATGAGGTTAGGTTGGATACCGTATGTTAAAATATGTACACGCATATTGTTGGCTCCAAATCCACCGCCTACACACAAATTGTGGGCAATATGAAATTTCGATATAATTAAAGTTTTTGGTTTGTAAGAATGAATTTTAATCTTTAAGATTTTTTTTTTTTATTATGAAGTGTAGGAACATCTTTTGTATATAATTAGACATACATATATATTATGATGTGTTTAGATAATAATCAATTTACTTTGTCGCGTCTAATTTGTATATATACTTATATATAGAGATACAGGAAGATTTGGTCGCGCGAACACACACAGACGCTCATCTTAAAACGACATAATATATGCAAGTGTGTTAGATTTACCTATATAATTGACAGACATAATCTGGTCTCACAATTAAGTGCAATGCTAGATTATGCTGGTCATTATTTATATGATATATATATATATTCACGTGTATATATGGACGCTTGTGTTTGTGTGACATATGATTAACCCACACACGAAATAATATTTAAGATGAAGTGTTTTATAATTTATATTTTTGACAACATTTTATGTGGTTATAAATAATAAGAAAAATACTGTTACAGTACAGTCCCCTCTAATCGGAAATGGCTGTCGGAAATGATCGGAATTTACTTTGGCTCTAACTTTAAAGACGACAAAATATTTTTAAAGTATTGGTTGTACCATTAAGTATGGGCCACAATTTCATCCAAATGACTTCTATATGGCTGGCTTTACAGTACCCCATTCCGCCCACCCAATTTTACAGAAAATTTTCGATTGTATCAGCTCCTACCTCATCAATGGCAAATTCGATTTAATATTTCAAGTCTTAAATAGTCTCTGGGTGGTTAGCGTACACTTATCCTAAATGGTTCTCCACAAAAACAACTTTAACAGAGTTAAAATGACATTTTCTTCAAAGCGTTATACAGCCCAATGAGCGAACCGAAACCGTTGCGAATGGTCATATTACTTCAGCTCACAATTGAGCTTTGTTCGTCTTCTTATGGAAGTCTTTATGAAAAATTCTCATGCTCAGACACATTCTGAACAATAGCTAGAATGTTCTCAGCTGTGATTTTCCCAGTGTAAAGCAACCTATTTCGTAATTTCATAATACGAAGGACGTAAGTGTTGCCACACTAGAAATAACAGGTATAGTTGAAATGCCATGGACATTATTAAACATATTACTACGAGACTGGCTCACTCATCAAAATTTTGGGCTCATTTATAGTGAAAAGAAAATCTATAAGTGTGTATAATGCTATCGAAGTTTCCTATACTATGCTTTCAGCTTAGTCTGCTGTCCAACCAAACCTGCATATTTCACCTTGTCTAGATGATCTTCAAAACGTTCTGTTTAGAGTAGGAGGATCAAACTTATGAGGTTTGTTGCTCCTGTTAAAAGCAAGACCCAGTTCGGTTTTCAATATAGGTTTACCCTAAACTAGATCTCGTAATATTTTGGTAACTTTCTTGCACCGTCCGTCACTTTGACTTTATTCGACTAGTATGGCGAAACTGTAGAGTAATGATAATGATGCTTGGGAGCTGTAATCGTGACAGCTAATGATAATGATGATGGGAGTTAAACTTGAACTCCACAGAATGGCATTGATTGGACAGCTAGGGCGCTGAATCCACCACAGCCGATGAAGAATTTTGGCTTATGAAATATATGGCATCTTGTATGTGATCTGTTATATTCGTTCGCTAGGCCGGTTTCGATCTGATGACGCCATTGACTCGTTGTGTGATCGAAAAGATCAAATCAGTCTCATCAGGCATATGCGACCGTACTTGATGTATGTTGCGTTTCGTTTATATATATGTTGTGAGGCTATGTTGCAACAGTTCTAGCGAATTACAGAATTTGAATCGAAATCTTTTTTCGATTATAACTGCACTATTGTGGCGTGACTATTCGTCGTATTTGTGAACCCCCCTGAAAGTAATTTCCCCTTTCGACTGCGATTGTTAATGTATTGGATACAGGGCTGCTTTAATTATAGAACTAATCTACTCTCAAAGAATGGCACTTGACTGCATTATACTCAATCTGGAAGATACGCGATATCTTGAAATGTGAGACATATCACATTATTGCTCTCTTTTTTGCACAACATAAAAGTTATTCCCGCACATTTTTCTATGGGAAGAATATTTCCTCCGACATCAACGACTACCAACGAGGATTCCATCCAACGAGCTTCATTGTATAGTAGAGATTATATTCAATGAGGATCGGTCGACATTAACACCCACCAGCGGATTATGAGAAAACTAATTCTACCAAGTACCACTTGGAAGTAGGATTAGAGGAAGGAGGATTAGAGTCCAAGGAAATGATTAACAACTCAAATTGAAGATTTTTAAATTCTCGGTTATTTAACTGCGTCTCACACCAATTCCATTTGGTAATTGGTCATCCGAAGACAATAATTCGAGATATTTTGAACCCTATAAACACAAGTTGAAAGGTGAAACCATGGTGAAATCTTGTTTCGCAATGACCAGCAAATGGCAATGCTTACCTTTTTTTAATAGACTCTCTCGTTTTGTATCGCCCAATCTCGTTCATTTATAAACAACACGTGGTCAACTTGCTTCGACGAGTTGTATTCGTTTGTTTTCACTTTCCTAAGTAAATATTCTTGTGAGGAAGGAATGTACTTCTTTTTTTTAACGTCATTACAAAATATATCATGCTTTTAGGCCATCAATGACTTTAAGGCGATTATTAATTGACGTAACGATACAGAATTGTTCGAACTAGCAAGCAAATCAATAACACTAAGATTGTTCAATGTCTAATTTTAGGTGAATATGTTACCTAACATAATGATCCTGAAAATTGCAGGTTGGTTTAGAGACTTAGTCAGACTTTTGACAACTATTTCCTGTTACTTAAGCTTAATAAAAACTCCGAACGTTTTCGCTTCTGAACCGGACTCGTTTATAACATCCCATTTTCAACTGTTTGACTCTAATGACATCCGAGTAATATTATTATCACATCATCCTTTCTAATTTCGGTCTCCATTCCTACTTTCTGTGCGTTTGATGTAAGAACTCTTCGTTACATAGGATTTTAACAAACCCATTAGATTAATCATTTAAAACCTGACATTTCCATTTTTAGCTATCACTAAGGCGCTACTGGTCCATAACCCAGACTAAAGAGAGACTATGACTTAGGAGAATAAGAAGTGTTCAGCAGTTTCAGATTCGAATACCCAAGAAAACTAACAAAGTATTTATATCAGAGCTCAAGAATAACTGGAATCTTTGTTGGTTTATTGTATCAACGATGATTTTGCATAAACGATATGAGAGAAAACTTCCTGGTGAAATGTTAATATTCTCTTAAGAGAGTAAAGCGTAAGGCTTACTCAGAGTAGTAACAGTGAAGTTGGACTTTATGAGTTTTTATGAATTCTCAAAAAAGTTTCAATAACACAATGTTGCAGTTGATTGCCTTTAAGGCTAGTCTGTTAAAGAAGGCGCAGACACGACATTCTTTATAGTTTATCTCTATCCTAGAGAATCCTGCTTTTTAAATTGCAGTGACTTCCCACAGATAAATTTATCTCAGAATTTATCTTGATCAGAGAGGTACACTAAATAGTTTTCCAATGAAGTGCGTCGACATTATGTCTGAGAGCATGTGGAGTGATATATGACCTTTCTCAGTATTTGGCTGTACCCAGCCTATAGTTGTGCTATATGGGTTATGCATAGCTCTCAAAATGCCCAGACACTTTAAGGCTTGTGATATGCAATTTCATAGAGTCCTGTGTCTGGTAAAGTGTCTGGTAACCAATGTTCCTTATATCTACTGATAAGCTTTGATAACGACTCTCTCATCCAAACAGCAGTACCAATTTTATCTGTTATGTTGTGTTTTGTCATGTTGTAGATCTTTGGGAGTTGAATGTGTTAGAGTTGCGTTTATTGGCATGTCACCAAAATGAACGAAGTGTGTGTGAGCAGAGGAATATGTTCGTTGCTTTCCACGTTTCTTATCGTCACGGTACCACCACAAAATGGAAAACTTAGCCCAACCACATTCATTTGAAAACCACTTCATAAAATATATTCTGATTAACCGACTGAGACATCTTCGCTCTGAGACGTGAGGATTAAATAAACTTGCTAATAAGTTTATGACGATTAACCACACACACACACACACTACCACATCAGGTGTGTCCAACAAACTTAAGATTAATATAAAAAAAATTATTTATTTAACATTTACCTCACATAATGATGTGAATCGCGCATTTCTTATACGCAAAGTCTGACGACTTAAATAGTAAAGTTTTATTGAGTAGGAATATGTCCAATGGTTATTTGATAATCATTAGGACCACTCACATGTACTTTTTAAATATCAGATTTGCTGTTCGTGCGAAATAGCTTTGCTTTAGTATATTTACATAAATATTGTCAAATTTGGTTTATTCATTGATTAAATATTTTGTTTAACGTTTTGACAACTTGAATTGAGATGAAATTAAATATTTAATCGCGCCCACATCAATTAGAAAGATTAAAAAGTGTATATTCAGTTTAGTCATCTCACAGCACGAGAAGATCTAAATCTTTAACTTTTATTTTTGTGTACACACAAAGAATTTATGTAGTTTCGATTTCAATATCGCAATGCCCATAATTTAACCAATTAATGTATAGTTGAAGTACACTCGATGATTTAGTATAACATCCCAGTTTCTTACAATCTGTCGCATTTAACAGGGAACTTACTTTTATTTGATACTTCCAATTTCATTCAAGTGACGAGGGCCAACCTAATCAGATCACAGAACCTTCTGTAATTGTGCTTTATAAACCCCAACAGGTCAAGTTCGAAGGAGACACCACTGCAAGGTCGAGAAAATATTCTTCCCTTGCACTGGAGTTATTTATTATACTCGTGAAGCACTGGCAACCGATTGATAGTTTCGCATTTGTTTGGATTAAGTGCTAATTATTTGTTGACCGACTGTATAATGAGTCTCCACTCTAAGGCAATCGAACACATTGAGAATCGTTAAGCATACTCGTCAATAAGATTACTCTTTGGAACACCCGACGTAACTCGACATGATTTAATTGGTCGAATCAGTTCCGATATAAATGACCACAGTATGACACCAGAAGTTGACGAAAAAACCGGTGGATAGACATTCGATAAATATGAACCCAACGAGTGGAATATACTATCATGTCCTCGGACCTTCCACAATTAAGGTTAAACCTCAAAAGTTGAATTACGGCAGAATCCGGTTTCTTTTGGATACCCTCGAGTATTGCCAAGGGGTCTGTGCATATAGCTTGGATTTCGAGCGGGTGATCAACGGCCATTTCCACTGCTTCGTGTAGTGCGGCTGCCTCCAAACTTATTGAGCTCCAGTCGTCAAGTAGTTGCTCGTGTGCTTAATATATTTGTTCAGATTTTGTACCGATCACACAGTTCACACCCTTTAGTTTGGAAAAGGGTTTTTTGAAAAGTTGTGATAAGTGTAGTACGGAGAGCCTAGGCCTTTTGCTTGATGAGAAGTTTGAGGAGGGCTAGCTCCCTTCTTTCGGATAGTAGTGGGAGAGGTTCTAAAAGGTTAGCTATCCTTATCCTTACACCCTTTCGTACACTTTTTCGATGTCGAGAAATAAACATGTTATATGGGACGAATTTTGTAGTTCCTCAGCTATAGCCTCGTTTAGGATTTATCACGTCCATACAATTCCTGTTTGTTCTAACCCCATATTGATTCCTGGAAGGCAGATTCCAAGTAACACGTTAATCTTTCGTTAACCGTACGCTCCAATAATTTACTGTCGTTGTTTGATAGAGATATTGCGTGGTTATTGTTGGCGGAATTCCATGGGGACTCTCGCTTGAGATCTTGTGAGGGGTCGCAGCGGATGGTCCAGATTTTATTAAATATATTTAGCAGATTATCTTTGCTGGGAAAGGTTAGGTTATTCAGCATATTGTTGGTTTCGCCTGGGAGCTTCACCCTTACCTCTTTTGAGTGCCATTTTGGACTCGATTATCAAAGAGGGAGTTCAAATCGGCGGGCCCGATGTCGCGACTTATTCTGAACCGATTCTATAGTATATCTTTATGGAAATCAGGTTGCTGGAATAATTTGCTGACGATTGGCGAAGCTTGATGCTAGTACATTAGCGATGGATGCTTGGTCGGTATATGTGATGCTGTTTTATTGAATGGTAGCTATTTCTTTAGACTTCCAACTCAGCGCTGGTGGTTTTTAATCCGATTCCTGCCCTAAATTCGTTCCACGAGGACTGTTTAGCCAACCTTATCTATCTTTTGGTGCGAGAACGAGCTCTGTTGAAAGCAATTGACTACTATGACGTTAACTGTGTTGTCATAGGCATATTCGCTACAGTATAAAGATCATGTTTAAACCTACTATGGATATAAACTGCAATTGCGATCATAACAATTCCTCTGGTGACCTTTATACGAATAGCAGGTATGTTCATAAGAGTGATAGGCAATCATTTCAAAGAAAGTAATAACTTACAGAGCGACTCCCTTTTTCAGTGCAATTTGGGAATGCGAAAAAAAGGAAAATATTCAGCATATATGCTTGCAGTCAATCAGGTGTGTCCGATTACAAATATTCAATTTTCCTCTTTGATCTAAGCATCTTCCAAACACCACTGTTGTCCTTAAAGAATGATATGTAGCTGATAAACCCATTCGACCACAAGATCCCAAGTAATCGTTATGGTATGACACTTCGATAGGGACCACTCTCTCTGTAATCCAACTACAGAAAAAGTGTACTCAATAGACAAAGTAGTTATAATTCAACTCAGAACACTGTGCACTAAAGACAGTAGTCAAATTTTAAACATATCAAAGTATGCCAACTATATCATTTGTTCCGCTTTCCTTATAAAAGTTTTCAATGGTTCCCCAACTTTATAACAGTTAACATGTTCTCTTTTGTTCTATTTCTAAATAGCATCGACCAATTCGGGTGAATCTGGTGAAACGGGTCGCCGCAAAAAGAAAGGTCGTGGCCAAGAAGTTCAAGAGGAGAAAAACATATCCGAAGAATATGCCAGCCAACTCGACGTATCATGTATTGGTGCGGAATTAATTAAAGCGCCCACTCTAGAGAATGCCTACATTGTGAAATATAATCGGCGCAAGAAGGGCGATCATATATTTTTGGTTGCATTTTACGAGTGCGAAGAAGATTTCGATCTCGAGAATCATGAACAAGATCGGCTATATTGTAGCCAACAAAAGTGGATTGGTGTTAATCCACATTGTGTTTCCGTTAAAGGTGACGAGGATGAGGATGGTAAGATGACGTCATTGAGACGATTCAAATATTTACCTACTAAATCGTATTTTATTCGATAGATTACAATGACGAAGATAATTATGACGACGATAATGATGATAATGGTGATAACGGTGATGATGATATTCAAACGGGGAGCGAACCAGAAGACAATAATGGCGGTGATGTTATTCCCAACGAGGACAATGGCAATGAAATCCCAGAAGAGGGCGAAGGTGAATATTCCGAAAAAGAAGAGTACACTGAAGACGAAAACTATGACAATTATTCCGAGGACTACGATGGAGAACATCCTGCACCGAGAGGTCGCTCAAACGGCAGCAAAAACGTTACAACCGAACGAGCACCATCTGCAATAACCGAAACTAATGTTTTAACATGCGGTTCGGACAATGGCGGTTGCGATCACGATTGTAAAATGGTGCAGGTCGACAATGAAATACAACCGCGTATCATATGTTCATGCTATTCGGGATTTCAATTGGATGAGCTCGATCGTCGCTCGTGTACAGGTGAGTCATGCACATATTATATACTATTTTAATTATTTCGAATGGGTCGTAAAATTTTAGCGAGGTTGTTTAGATCGTAAATATATTGTTATTATTAGCGTAATTTGTCACTACATAAATATTATCACCAAACCATGCGGCGTACGATATTCTGGTGACAGTTTAATAGGCCATCGGTAATTAATTTTATTTGGTGAGCACAACATAATACAGTAATAACAATAAATCGCTTAACCTATACCATCACGCCAACAACAACAATAACCGGCTTAATTCATGAAATTAGAAAATTTCCGAAGATTTATGATTTCTGAGTCAATTACGTATCTGTGTAGTTCAACTCGTGCCAAAAAAAAATTGTTTGTATTCAATTTGTGATGGTCGCGAACATATGGCAACGTGGTTATTGTTGTCATATATCTATGAGTGTGAATCATAACTTTTCGTATGGTCAGCATCAACACAATATTTAAGGGGTTGCACTGTACTACTTGATGTGTGGGAATTTAAATATAGGTTATTGGCTTTGCGAAGAGGAAAAGATAATTTTGTAATACGTTGATCTTTTTTGAAATTGAAAGTCGTCCAATGTTTTGTTTTGGTTAATACATGCACTCAAACATGTGCTAGAATATGACATAAATCATAAAAATAATAGTAACTTTTGAAGATGAATCTTAATTCTAATTAAACTCTTTTTTATTTGCATCTCCTTATTGTGGTTTTGTGATTACTTCGGTACTTGCATATCTTCTGCTCAGCGTCTCCCTCAACTAGGAGGAGGCATGTGAGCGTAAACGTCACCATCATTGTGAAGATATTTTGTGCTAAACCTCTATTTAGTTTACCAATCGGTACTCAGACTTCCAATGAACCTGATACAGTATATGTTTCACTCCACTTCCATGTCACGGCTGCAGTATCTATCTATCGTACACGACCTGAGAAGACGCCGGTTAAAAGCCTCAGCTTTGCCTGAGGAAGAAAAAATTCTTGCCAGTTGGAAGTCTCGCAGTTAAACAGTTGACACACCCAAGTGAGTCAAGCCTTGTCTCACTTGGGTGTGTCAACTGTTCTTATTTGATAGTCGACTATCAATTAAGAACTTAATAATATCGAATCGAACAGCCTTAACTGCTGCTGTTTAGCTGTCTGATACAATATAGTCCTTGTAGTGTTTAGATCCCTGTTTAGTTTCTGAAAAGCACTGGTCTATGGTGTGCATCTCCGTTTGAAATATGGTTTGCACAGATGCCTAGAGACTTTGAAAGTGCATTTCCATTCCTTGAAATTCCTACCTCCCTCTACCCCTATACTTTGTTTTTCAGCCGCTCGTGGAGCTTTACTATATAAACTCATTAATCTTTATAGTCGTTGCTCCTCAATAATCTCAATATTGATACCTATTGTTACGAATCTATACAACGATTCGTTTATGCCATTTGCGAATGACGCTTATAGGCTTTTGACTCTTTCCACTTTAATCTGTTACTATTAAACGTTTGGCAATTTACTGTATATGCTGATTAGATTGTGCTTATTTGATCGAGTCAATTTGACCTCTCGATTTTCTTCCAAGACAAATTAGGGAAGTATCGAAACTATTAGCCCTTCGTTACTATCGCTAGTATATCTCGAATACCAATTAAAATATATTCATGCCGATTATACAACTCACCGGATTTACTGCGGCGGGAGTTCAATCGATCCGCATTCGATTCGCAATTAATTTTTTCTGCATTATAGAAACCGCCGGAAACCTGGGGCCCTATTTCTGTATACGATACGAAACTTCATTCGATACGAAAATTCAATTCGTTACGAAAATGAAATGGTATTTCTGTATACGAACGTACAATAGTTTTTAATTTTTACAGTGTAGAAATAGGGAAATATATTTTTTTGAAATTTCCTTTAAAATAACGGAGTGTATTTGTGATTAATGTCACTTTTTGACATTAGTTTCGGTAAACAAATCAATCACGGCGGGATGTTTTTTTACGTTTTTTTTTATTAAAAATAATAATATATTTTAATATAATAATATTTTATATTATCAATAATAATTTTATTTAATTTAAGTCTTTTTTTTAATATGGAATTTGAAATCAGACCATACTTTCTTCCAGAGGTCTGAATTTCTAACTGGTGATTCATTTGTATTTAACCACTGGTTATTTCAGCCCATAATGAATTTGATGATACTCGGGCTTTTGCTGTTGCGTTATAACCTCTAGTTAAAGCGGGGTGTTTCTCCATGAATGCAAGCAATAGCTTGTATTGTTTAGCCGTTGTTATGCCCTTATAATAAAAATAATTTTATGCTGTTATACCAATTAAAAAAATCATAATTTATAAGTTCATGGTACAAAACATTTACAGATTTCATTAATTGATGAAGATGTCTCCATTTTATTCTGTATCTCCTATTTTAGTAGCATAAAGTGTATACTATATAGGCAGGGCCATCTCACTCTGAGGAGAACTACATTTTTCATATCTTCCATGATTAACTAAGTTGTTTAGCTTGTACTATAGCATTGTTCTTCTCCATGCCATCGCTGGTACTCTTACTTTCCTTTTTCCTAGTGAGTTCCAGTCCAATGATATCCTTCTTAAATACTTGGTGATTTCCTCAGTGTATGGCCAATCCATTTTCACTTTCACCTCTCTCTTTCAGTTTCTATATCTATCTATCTGAGTTTCTTTCTACCTTTGTATAGTCAAGGTATTCAAATTTATTTACATCAATTTATATTTAGATTGTTGATGTGCATTGGTGTGGCTATATTAGTGTTGAGTCTCACCGTCTTTGTTTTTCTGGTGTTTATCTTGTAACCAACATCGTTAGCAATATCTGATAGCTTTTGTATTTTTTGCTGCATGTTTAGAGTTCACTGAGCAGGCATATATGTCATATGCATATCCCAGATCATTTAATTTACTGGTTAATCTCCATTGTATGCCAATAGGAGACGTGATGGCAATTGAATCCGCATTACATTATCCATTAAGTTCATTGGTGAAGTACTCATTCTTGTATTATATTGCGTTTCTATTAATAAATTTAAATGGACGTTCGAAGTGATATCACAAAATAATTCATATTAAAACTATTAATTATAAATTACTTACATATTTCAATTTAATAATTTTAATTTTGCTTCCTTTCGATAACTAAATACACAACGAACATATAGTCGGTCATGATCGTATAAAAACTGTACGAATTCGTATTGCGCAATAAGGAAAATTTTTCATCGTATCGTAGCACTCGAATTCGTATTAGAAATAATTCGTTTTCGTATTCAAAAATTCCAATTACACATATTCGTACAGTTATTGTACGAATTCGTATTCAGAAATAGGGGCCCTGTACTACCGATCCGCTATGAAACTGCGATTTCACTAGCTGTCAATATTTTTATATATGAATTTTATATTGCTCAGTAGAAAAGCGGTGAGAAATGTGCATGGAAATATATTTTAATTGTATTTTTTTATTAACACCCAGTAAGAGCGGAATGAAAGAGATACTTGATCCACTAGGGAACAGTGTTCAGCTTTCATTGGTCTCAATATCAACGAGTCCAAAACCAAATATCTGATCTCTGGTTTTAGAGACCAAGACGCAAATGATAACACACAGAAAGTACATTGTGTCTCAATCAACGTATCAGGTGGTCAAGCGACTAATTTCTACAATCACCGTCTCATCATTTACCGATAATAGAAACACTGATCTCAAAATTCTAAAGACAGAAGGTAAATACATCCTTCAAAGAAGCATACTTTACAGGATAAATTTGGGAGGCTAGTCGAACCTAATAGGTCTTTAAATATTTTTCTCAGTACAAAATCTGTTTGAATGAGCTGTTTTGAGCAGATCAGCTGGACCAGCTACAGCCATTCAAGAAAAAATAATAATTTGATGATATTGCCTACAGTGTAAATCTTCCTTATAAAGTGGAAAACCCAATTTTACGTGACTAGAAATATTCAAGTTAACTCTAAATAAGTTAATTTATAAATAAGTTAAGGCTCAAAAAACTGCTTTTGAAAGAGCTGAACAGCAATTTACCAAAGGTAGTAAAATCATCTTCTATTTAACTCGGGAATTTAAATTGGCAGCTACTTTACGATTAAGGAAGTCGGGTAGCAGAATGGTTTTGGTCAAACTTGTTTTGTTAAAATGGTACAAACCACAGTTTCAGTAATTATTTAGAAATATTAATAAATACACCCAAAACCCACTTTAATAAGAGCCGGTCGAAACATCATCGAGCGCACAATAGACGTTTGGCAAAACGAGTGAAGATATCTTCTTGGTGTAGCCCATCATTTACATAACATGTCAGAAAAAATATATCGATAGACATATCGAATAATAAAAAAATAAACTTTATTTATTAAATAAATTTAACAAATTTAATTTTATTTAATTTATATTTGGGCTTTCATCACAAATAAAACTTTTATCCTATGAAATCCGCATTCAATTTAAATCGGATTTTAAATGACATAATTTACATGGATAGCGTTTCACTTGCGAATTCAATAATACCTATTTTACACACTGCATTACCGTCATTCGTTCACTTTACATCCGACGTTTTCAATAATACGAAAAACTTCAAAATCGAATTAAACTCCCGCCGCAGCAATCCGGCGAGTTGTATAATCGGCATGATTATAATGACAGTAAGCTGAAGCGTTCTGCTCTTAAACAAAATTGGATACTGCCAATCTAACAGTGATTAGTGATAATAATGTTTGAACTCGCAGAAATCGAACTCGACTTAATGTATAACATACCCAGATCCATTCTTTCCTGCTCATGAAGTGGCCAGTACATATTTGCTCCACAAGAAAGTATGTTTCCCAATCAATGGACAAGCTATAGACAGCACCAGCTCATTGCATCGCTATTATGGATCTTTTTAATTCATAGAGAGGACATTTTCATCTTAATTCACTGTACAAGAGGTAGCCTGAACTATGTTCGGGAGTGAATTGAAAACTTCAGTAGTCGATGTCCCAAACAGACGTTTTGAAGCTGTTGAAGAAATATAGCCTACAATGAAGAGAAAAGTCGCTTAACAATGCAATAAAGAATTTCTTGCTAGGAGGAACTATTTATATAGAAGACAATAGCGTGCATTCAGGCGGTTTCTTCCAACGATAACTGCTGTTCGATTGTTGCAGTCTCATTGTGACATTGAGTGTGATGAGAGTCCTAAAAACCCATACTTTTCTCTTCCCTGCCTCCTCTCTCTGACTTGAAGTTGCCTGCCTCCTTTATCTGCTGTAAGTTAAAATTGTATGTTAGTGAACCTAATTTGTAGTCAACTAAGTACACTTTCTTTAAAAACCGTTACTGATCATGCTCGTTTTAAAGATCACCTTCATTGCATCGATAAATCATTGGATTTTAAATGCCCGAATGGCCTTGAAAAACTTCATCTCTTGTATTTGTCAGATTTTTGATAAGGGAGCATAACGCTAGTCAGCTATCGTCCTTCTCCTGGTCTAAACTTCCCCACTGCTTTTATATTAACCGCAGTCTCTCATAACCAAGTCGTCGAATTTTTTCATTTCCATAATTACTGGTTCCATATTATGAAATTGGAAGGAAAATACGACGCTGTTAGAAAATACATTGTCGTAAAATCCGTTACGACAATGTACCGCGTTACTCGGATCTTTATTTCATAATATAAATTTATTACGCGAGTCGGATTTTACGACGTCGGAAAAATTACACAATAGGCCCCCTGACATTGATATGCCATCCAATTATTTCACAGTAGAACAAAGGTGATTTTATTATAGTACGAGAAATTCGTGTAGACTTCAGATTCATCGAAGTTTCAACATTTTTTCTAGCTTCCGTCATTAATAGCAATGGCGCAATAATATTACAATAACATTGTCGCATCCTCTAGAAATGAGACTATGTGACTCACTTCCATAAGATCAAATTAATATCTTCTTGCAATGACCTACCTCAGAAAACTTGGTTACATTGAGGTTCTAGTTGTAACTTATCTGAAGTCGCGCGATATCAGCTATCTGAATGAACTTACCCTATTTTGATCAGATTAGTCTATAGTTATTTCACTCAAGTTACTGTTGGTTCACCTTCAGGCAGTCGCCTAACTCAAGTGGATGTTGAATTGATCACTTTATCTAAAAGTGCCTTACTGTTTATCTTAAATTAAAGTAGAGCCATCTTGATGCTTATGTTCATAAGTCTCATCTACAGGAAGGTGATTCACTGAGCGATTCACTGATCGAAAAGATCAAATTTCATATGATACCAGACTTGATGTTCGTACTGAGTGGTTCCTATATGTACGTTCAGTCGTGACGCGACAGTGCTAGCGAACTACAAGAACATAAACTCGAAATATCGATTTTCTTAATTGATTGATTAAGAATGATAATTGTTTTTTACGAATTGTTTCACTAAACCTCACAAACCTTTTTCCATTGTGTTTTCATTGAAAAGGTAAAGCTAACACCCTTTAAAACGGGAGACCCAATTTGAGGAAATTTAATAAAGAATAGGATCGACACAATTTTTGTAGTTTAAACATTTAAACGACACCTATTCATCTATTTGGATAGAGTTTTAAGCTCGAATTGTATACGTTCACTTAAAGTGGACTCATATTTACTGAACATGGCAATTGTTACATCTTAATGCCTTAACCCTCCATCTAATTGACTTGTCCTCTAGGTCAAGTAACAAATCTTTAATGATCAAATTCCAGAGGAGAGAGAGAGAGAGAGAGAGAGAGAGAGAGAGAAAGAGAGACAAAAAGAGAGACAAAAAGAAAGACAAAAAGAAAGACAAAAAGAGAGACAAAAAGAGAGACAAAAAGAGAGACAAAAAGAGAGACAAAAAGAGAGACATAATGAGAGACAAAATGAGAGACAAAATGAGAGACAAAATGAGAGACAAAATGAGAGACAAAAAGAAAGACAAAAAGAGACAGAGAGAGAGAGAGGGAGCACTAATCTCTACCTTGTATTGCTCTTCCACTCCAAATATCTAGGTGATACAGCAACCAAGATAAGCTGTCACAATCTTTTTTATCATCTATCAACTATCTTAATTCTTATCAACTATCTTAATTTCGTAAGGTGGTCCAGTCTCTCGAGATAAACGCAAAGGTGCTCAACTTATAGTTCTCCATTATGTAGCCATTAGAGAGTAACTCCAGTAGATAGTATCTCTAATATAACCAACTTTCTGTATTTATAAAGATTTGTAGGTCTATAAGGCTTTAAGAACTACCATGGTTACTCTCCTGCTTAGGCATGAAAACAGATTTTACTGGGTTCTACTTGTTTGTAATGTGACGTAGTTCCAGTGTTGTGTATCCGCATGAATGATGTCAAGTAAATTGCCTATAATATTTTGACCTATTTTTTACCAGGTCCCAGTTACTTGTGATATATATTTTCACCTTTTTTAAGAATTCTAGATGTTTAGAACTGCTACGAACACTTTACCTGTCTTACTTATGAAAACTACATTTACTGCATTTATTTTCGAAGTTCGAGAGTTGCTTTTAGGATAACTTCGACGCAAGGTAAGATTATATCAGCACTCTGCTGAGTATCGAACAACATCAGACTGTTTCCAGTGCTGCTTCGAAATTTTTGAGTTTATCATGCATTAAACGAGACTCGCTTCTAATCTTATTGTTGTTGTATTCTATGTCTTCCAGATATCAATGAATGTCATGTCAACAATGGTGGTTGTGAGCAAACATGTACAAATAAACCAGGAACGTTTGAATGTTCATGCCAAGAGGGGCTACAAATTGATACAACAAATGGAAAATCTTGTGTTGGTATGAAAATTCTGTCTTTCACTAATTACATTTAATCATATTTCATTAAAACATTTGAATCTAACATTAAGATAGTGATAAGAAACATCCAGCTGCTTATTTAAAAAAAAATTTCCTTTTTAGTTTTTTACTAATTGTAATAATCTACTAGCGATAACGGTAGACTATTTACTAATTTATTTGTTAATATTTTTCTATAACCTCTACACACACATATACACACAAACACAAACACATATGAAAGACATAAACGAGTGTTTGTTACGAAACGGTCACGGGCCCTGTCAAGATACCTGTATCAATACGTTTGGTAGTTATACTTGTACTTGTGACGGATTGCCCGGCACCTTATTGCAAGATGATCGGCATTCTTGTAATGATTCGGGTGAGTGCGAAAATAAAAATGGCGGATGCTCCCATATATGCTTAACGACAATGGGCCGAATCTACTGTTTGTGTCCGGATGGATTTGTATTGGGCGATGATTGGAAAACGTGTACAGGTAATTTTGAATCAAACAAATGTGCGTTCCTCTGTCTATATATAGTTTATTCCTGTCTCTTCTAATTAGCATGCGCCTCTAGCAATTATAATACTCATGTGCATTAAGCATCGTTTAATTTACAACTCATGTTCCTATCAAATAATTAATATTTTAATTAAAATGTTTGTTGTAATTTTTTATCTAGATATAAACGAATGTCACAATCCCGATGTTGTCCAACAGTGTAAGCACGGTTGCGAAAACACCCTTGGCTCGTATCGATGCAAATCGGAATCAGAAATTGAGCATCGACGTTGTAATCCAGGATTTCGTCTCAACGAACATGGCGAATGTGAAGATGTCGATGAGTGTTCGGAAGGCATAAGTGGTTGTGAACACTGTCAAAATGCATATGGCGGTTTTCAATGTGTCTGCCCATCGGGCTACGAACTAGACGACGATGAAAAAACATGCCGAGATATAAACGAGTGTGAACCACCACAGGAAGGGGAAAGTGGTGAATCACATCAGTCAGTGTGTTCATATCAGTGTGTCAATTTTAACGGTTCGTATAAATGTATATGTCCAGATGACTATCATTTACGTGCCGATCGACATACGTGCGATCGTGACACGTGCGGTGATTTAACCAATCCAGACTTAAACAAAACATTATGCAGTCATTCGTGTAGTGACGAGGAAAATGGCTATATGTGTGTGTGTCTAGTCGGTTATCATTTGGCGAATGACAAAAAGACATGTATTCCAGATGGCGAAGCCCACAATGAAACAAACCACTGCACAGGTCATAATGATTGCTATCCGGGAACTTGTATCAATGAGGAGGATGGATTTATTTGTGAATGTCCGAGTGGTTTCCATTCGTTCGACCAACGTTGCAAAGATATCGATGAGTGTCAAATGAATATGCATGGCTGTTCTCATGATTGTCATAATGTGCCCGGATTATACGAATGTGGTTGTCCTCGGGGTTATCAACTAGCACAACATGATGGAAAAACGTGTGAAGATATCGATGAGTGTGCTGATTCAAGTACGAATGATTGTGGTGATTTGGAATGTATTAACGAAACTGGTACATTTAGTTGTGCATGTCCGGAAGGGTCGCATTACGATAAGCACGAAGGTGTATGCAAACCAGCACAAGATTTGTGCTACGAAGATAATGGTGGATGTAGTCATTTTTGCGCCACAAAAGATAATCATGTGATATGTAGTTGCCCAGATAGTTTCAAGATACAAGAAGATCATAAAACTTGCTATGCGGTGCACGATTGTCATGTAAATAATGGTGGCTGTTCGCATTACTGCAGCGAAGAGGCGTGCATTTGTCCAGACGGATACAAATTAAATGATGACGGCAAAACTTGTGTCGATCGAAATGAGTGCGAACAGGATAATGGAGGTTGCCAACATGAATGTATCAATCACGACTCCTCGTACGAATGCCGGTGCCATCAAGGCCATGAACTTGCAGACGATGACCACTCTTGTCAAGATATTGATGAATGTGAATTGAATAATGGCGAATGTGATCATAATTGTCGCAACACTAATGGAGGATATGAGTGTCATTGTCAACATGGGTTTACATTGGACGACAATCGCCATTCGTGTGTTGATATCAACGAATGTGCCATTAATAACGGTGATTGTTCTCATACATGCCATAATTTAAATGGTGGACATCAATGCGCATGTCCCGAAGGTCAAGTGCTGATTGATGACGAGAGAACGTGTGAATTTGTGAACGAATGCCAAATCAATAATGGTGGATGCTCTCACGACTGTGATTATAATGAAGGTCGAGTTGTATGTTTATGTCCTCATGGATATGAATTGCACCCGGAAGATGACCGTACTTGTGTTGATGTTAATGAATGTAGCCATAATAATGGCGGATGTTCTCATCACTGTCATAATTCGCACGGCCACTATAAATGTGTATGTCCATCTGGTTTTATATTACACGAAGACCATAAAACTTGTTTGGATATCGACGAATGTAGTGAATCGAATGGTAATTGTTCGGACATTTGTATCAATCTACTGGGTTCGTATTCGTGTGCGTGCGAGGCTGGATTTGAATTGCAAGCCGATAATCATACTTGTCACGATATCGACGAATGTGCCGAAGATTTGCATGATTGTTCTCACCACTGCCACAATAGGCACGGATCGTTTGAATGTCAATGCCCTCCCGGATACATTCTGGGTGAAGATCAGTTCACCTGCGAAGACATTAACGAATGTCAATCAATCGATTATAATGGAGGATGTTCGGACGGATGCGTAAATACACTTGGATCATATTTCTGTTCATGTCCTGATGGACATGTGCTCACCGTTGACAATCGAACTTGCAGTGATGTTGATGAATGTAGCGATGCACTTAAAATATGTTCTCACGATTGTGTAAATACAATTGGAGCATTTAAATGTTTGTGCCCGCCTGGTCTTGAACTAGCTGATGATTTGGTACAATGCACGGATATAGATGAATGTTCTCTAGATGGGCGTAATGGAGGTTGTTCGCATACATGTGAGAATTTTGAAGGTAGTTACAGATGTCGCTGTCCAAATGGCTACCATTTACATACGGATATGCATACGTGTATTGATTACAACGAATGTGAAAATTTGAATGGGGGTTGCGAACAAATATGCGAAAATTATGAAGGAGGCTTTAGATGTTTGTGCAATCCTGGATTTCATCTAAAAGCGGACCACAGTGGTTGTCAAAGCAGCGATCCTTGTGCATATCGTAATGGAGGTTGTGATCATATTTGCACTGTGTCTGGTGATAGGGCCATTTGTTCGTGTGATCATGGATTTGAAGTCAATCCATCAAATCATAGCTCGTGTCTCGATATTGACGAGTGTCGCATACCAAATCAGTGCCAACATAAGTGCCATAATTTACCCGGATCGTTTAAATGTGACTGTAATCCTGGATTTACATTAGATTCGAATGGATATTGTGTCGATGTAGACGAGTGCAAGTACAATAATGGCGGGTGTTCGATGAATGCAAAATGTATTAATTTAATTGGTGGATTTAGATGTTTGTGTCCCGATGGTTATAAATCATCACGCGATCAAAAACAATGTCACGCGATAAAGGATAATTGTAAAGCTATCGAAGCACCTGCATATGGTGAAATGAGATGTACTCGATCGAGGCACAAGACACAATTGTATTATCGTACGAAATGTATGATTTCATGTAAGAAAGGTTTCAAATTAGATGGCCCTTCGATTCGTAACTGTAATGCCACTGGGCATTGGGATGAAGAAACTCCTATATGTGTTCGTAAGTATATATAATCACTTACCTATTTACAAAGGATAAATCTATATAAACATGCCTTATATTTTTCAGCATTAACGTGTCCACGTTTAGCACGTCCCGAACACGGAACTATACTGCCTGCAACGTGTGTCCATGGTAAAACATTTGCTGGCGAGCGATGTCATCTTCATTGTTCATCAGGTTTTAAACCAGCCGGTAAACGTGTCGCCGTTTGTGGTTTAAACCAAAACTGGGAACCAAATCCACACTTGGAATGCACACCGATTGAAACGGTAGCGGCCATAAAACCATTTATTAAATGCCCCGCAGACACTACAATCACATTAAGTCGAAATCAAAAATTAGTTTATATTCAGCTCGAGCAACCGAAGACGAATGTCGACTGGCATAAATATGTTGATTCGCATCCATCGTGGGGTAAAGAATTGGAAGCTAATCTCCCAATTGGTACTCATATCATTACATTTAGAGCTCGCAGTCCAAATTCAAACTTAAACGACATTTGTCGCACTGTAATTACGGTAAAAACACAACAACCGCCAGAAGTTGTATTTTGTCCGGAATCATTTGAAGTGACGCTCGAACCACACGAATTGGGACGTGCCCTATACTGGAAGGAGCCTAAATTCCGTACACAAACACCATTGAAACAAATTTACAAATCAAAAGTGCCTGGCCAAAAATTTTCACCTGGCGAATATTATGTCAGCTACGTTGCTACGGATCGTGATGGCATGACATCGAATTGTAATTTTAAGATAAGTGTTAAACCGGGCGTGAAGCAAGTACAATCGCAACACGTTGATCATCATGAAAATAATGCGGACGATGGACATCTGTTGAGTAATCATGAAAGTTATTTACTGTGTCCCGGTAAAAATGCAATACGAATACCACCTAATTATCCTGTAAGTAGATTTCAATTAATTGTATATCTGGGAGTGAAGTGAGGAGCTTTTAATGTTTTATATAACATCGGCTTTTGTTAAATTATTGATAACATGATTGATGGATCGACGGTTAATTTTTACTATAATATATTTTTGGAGTATAGATCTTAGGATTTATCGAATAAAGTTTTGCATTCCAGTAAATCACATGTAACTATAATTAATTGCCACAATACTTCTCCTGCCACTGAGGAACCCAACGATTTAATCAAATTGAAGTGATAGTTTTGCTCATCGCGCCAATCACCGATAGAAACAAATCGCCTATTGCGATTGATCATGGGAGTTTTATTGATGAATATTATCGAGTGCCGAGAGTGGTAGTAATGGTAAAAATCTCTTGCACATCAGAAAATAAACTCACACTAAAAAATAGATCTCTACACTAATAAACTACGGGCAACCGATCCTTCCAGGCTCGGCTTAAACCATCTCGTTTGATTTGGATTTAATAGATGTGGTTCACAGATACTATGGGCATACTAGGCTTATTCACCATTAGGTCATCGTTGAATTCCTGGATGCAATGTATCATGCATACTACACGTTCTCAGAGGTCAGAGTTCCATGATTATTTCTAACCGAGTTCTATCAAAAGTTGGACAGTTGGAAAAATAGTCAAGTGTAACCAGAGTTCGTCCACTTTAGTTTTAACACATGGTCCTAGCCATGTAGTTTACTTGGTGTTGTTTAATGTAAGAGAAATCGAATTTTAATCGTGAGCCAGTTTTTGTCAAAGATTCTTCTACTTCATTGCCTGCAATAGACCTTCATGATCCGATAAACGAGTCTAGCACCGAAATGGTTGTGTGATAAGATTATTAAAAAAAATTTCACATTTTACATACCATGGAACTTCTAAGCCCTGATTGAACTCAGATATTGAGTAATCCCTTATTTTTGAGACAGAATTTGCTCTTAGCTACTATCTCAAAAGCTTTGAAAATGGAGCTTGGAATTCAAACCTAACTCTATCAACAAGACGAGCAGACTCCGACCTAACTTTCCAAATAACAATTTGTATTCAAGTTTTATATTATCAGGCTTGAAGTCCGTCATACCATTACTCTACACCTGTTGAAAACTATTTTTCGAACATTACGCCAAAAAACCTTTCAGGCAAGAGAAGGATCCTTCTTTGTAAACTTAATATGACTAACTATCACTCCAAGAGCAAAATTTATCACTTGCTAATGTGATTGTATTTGTATTTTCCTGAGACATCCATGGAGGAGATTTGGGCTTAGTTATAATCGTTTTAAGAGTAACACAACTATCGAAAACCGAATTAATAATTTCATTGAAAAGATGCATTAAACTTCTATAAGAATCATGATAAAACACTATTCGAAGGACTATAGGTGCTTGATTAGAATCATCGATATTGGAATATATCGTAACTTTTTGGCTTCGCAAAAGATTTCGAATTAATAGAGAATACTATTAGGTCATAATGAGATCTTATACTGAGGGGCAATTGGTATGCCAACTAAAAGCTATATCAAAGGTGAGAGCACACCATGCTGGACAGCCCTTGGTAAGTCGTAAATTTACCTCAAGTTTAGATTAGATCCATTTAACTATGGTGCCATCAATACCTTGGTAATGATAAAATTAAAGAGTAACAAGTTCATGCTGTGCAATTTCTCAAGTCTTATAAATCTGTCAACAATTATTTCAAGAGCTTTAAGGAAAGGTCGAAATGCTTTTGTGCCAGTGTAATCAGAAGTACTAATTTCGGAATAACAAAAACGTTGATAGCCTAGTTGCTGAATTTCAGTTTTGTAAACCAAGCGTGGTTCATCAAATTTAAAGGGCGCAAAATAAAATGGAAAACTATAAAATGTTTGCTGTGATCACACAATTTACCAATCCACTTACGATGAGATAACTTTACTATTAGACACCTCGAAGGCTATGTTTTCCACCGAACTTATATTGTTTAAACTAGTAAGCAACCTAACATTTGAGGAACAGAATTTTTCGGATTGTTATCACGCACACATAACCGCCTAATAAAGGAATCAGGCGTACTCCTGCGTAGATGCGAGATTCCTTTGCTGTCATTTCAGATGAAACCAGTAACATATGGCTCTTAAACAATAATTTTATTGTTACGATTTCCCCTAGTAGGGATTCCAACCAAACCAAGGTTCGATCACTGGATTGTGAATAAAATACTACTAACTTATTTTCACCAAAGTTTATTATTTATCACCACAATGAACATTTACACCACTACTAATTCAGAATACCTATTACTAATTATTTTAAATCGATGACAGAGTAATGAAATTATCGGGTAAAATTTCGATGTTATGTCACAACCGTTTTACGTTTGGTTTTCCACCATATTTTATCGCTCTCAATTCAGCTTCGGTACTATTTTCTTGAAAGAGGCTACATAAAACCTTTAGAAACCGTTAGAAATCAACCTTTTCAGAAGTTTAGTCTTTTAAAGTTAAGTGTTGTATGGCATCTGTGTATTCTATAAAGGAATAATTCCATCTCAGTCATATGATACTTTGTCTTGTTGCGACAGTTTTAGCGAATTACAGATATTTGATTCGAAATATTTTTGATTTTAGTTAATTTCTATTATCAAGTGACGGATCCAAACGCGCAATCATGTCTTTAGTTATGTAACAAGAGAGCATAATTTATTTAATGCTTATAATTTGGATTAAGAAGGAAAAGTACATATGGAAGCAAGATGTAAAAAATTATTACTTCCATTAGGTCTAAAAACCTGAGAAATGATTTACTGAAAAAAATCAACACCATGTACACACACTATATTTTGAGTACAATCTCATTTACAATGTGATGAGCAGCACAATATAAAAAAATCTTAACTTTAAAATTAAGACGTTCGAACAGGCAGCACAAAACGGGAGAAATGCGATCTGCTAAATAATAACTTTTTGAATATGTACAGGATCATTCAATAAGTCCGTAGGATGACCATAGATGGCGTTACTCGAATTTTTCCAAATGAGGTTTACTTAGTCCTAACCTTCAAACGATATGTGTATACATTTGACAGCAATCTGACTATTGATTCGTTAGTTATAGCATTTTTTGTGGAGTAACTTTTGTTTTAATTTGTTGAAATTCATATTAAGAATTTCTCTTATGTGTGACTTATTCCACTTTTAAATTCAATCAAATAAAAATTTGATATTTTTAGTTCAAAAATATTCCTTATAGTGGATTTTTTATTTTTTATATTATAAATATATTTCGGCAATCAAGTTGCCATCTTCAGTATTGAATCATACTGTATGTATGGTTTAATGTGTTGTTCCAATTTGTTTTGTGTTTTATATGCAATTTTATAGAGCCTGTAAATTATTCCACAATTCTTCCACTCGTATATGTATACAAACCCAGTTGGAATATTTACTAATTTTGATTGCTTTCATTTGTAGTCGTAATTTTATGATATGAAATTATTTCCACTAAATGCGAATATCACTAATATTTTTCACATTCCATAGCCATTATTGGCCATCCCTTCAGATGTTGACTGAAGTTTACCTCTTCTTGTTTGTATTTGAATTATCTGATTTTACACTAAAATGCAAAAGGTTTGAGCGTCCAGATATGTATGTTGATATGAAATTATTTCCACAAACAACAAATCTCACTTTTATTTTCCACGATCCATGGCACAAAGCGTACTTAAATTATTTTAAAATAATTTGTAAGATTTGTTTATTACGAGTAGTTAAAAATCATTACTCATATAATTAAAATTACTCAAATCTTAAATAAGAAATTATTTTATATACTCGACTTATACTACTCGACAATGTGTGTCATGGTTAACAGATAAGCGAATAATATATTTTGAGTGAAAATTCTTTTATATTGAAATTTATGTTTGGCACACCGATAGTGTGATAGAATTTGGAAGCAAAAAATATGAAATTGGAAAATTCTAAAAATGTTCAACAAGAGATAGCGACTACATAAACTAAAATTTAAAGAAAAAATTACAATAACGAAATGAATAAATAGTCAAATCCTAAAATAAATAGTGTCAAAATTCGTACGCCACAGAATGATCGATATTGGAACATCTAGTAACTTTTTGGCTTCGGACGCAATGAACAATTAATAGAAAACACTAATAGGTCATGATGGGATCTGACACCGAGGGGCAATTGGTATACGCCAACTAAATGTTATAATGGCAAAGGTGACAGCACACCATGCTGGAAAACCCTTAAGGGCTCTATATGGAAGCAATTACTTCGATCTGGCATAACGATCTCTGAAATAGTTTACTGAAAAAAATCAACACCATGCATGTACACACATCCTATTTTGAGTACAATCTCAGTTACAATGTGATGAGCAGCAGAGAGCAGACAATATAAAAAAACCTTTAAAATTATGACGTTCGAGCAGACGGCACAAGACGGAAGAAATGCGACCTACTAAATAATAACTTTTTGAATATGTACAGGATCATTCAATAAGTCGTAAGATGACCCAAAGATGGCGTTACTAGAATTTTTCCATATGAGTTTTATTTAGTCCTAACCTTCAAACGAAATGTGTATATATTTGACATTCTCTTTTTAAACTGACATAAACATTCTCTTTTATAACTGACTATTCGTTAACCCTACTACTTAATACAGACAACCAAGTAATGCAAATATCTTTACTAACTTTAACTAAATGGTCACTCTAATGTTATTCTATGAATAAAATGCATTGTTCCTGAATGTGATCCGGTAATTATTTCTATTTTCAATCAGTTGGTGCGTAAATCAAGAACTTCTAACCATGTTAACTTGTATGTTTTCATCATCAGAGCCGTCATCGGCCTTAACCGAATCGATTGCACATTTTATTTGAAATAAGTTGTTGAAGAACATTATCATTTATCGGACACAAAATTGCACGTTTTGATATCATTGGGAATATAACCTGAAGTTATTGGAATAGAGAATTGTGATTTTTTAGCGTGAGGTTTTTTGTTGTATAATGCCACAAATGGGACTTTTTAACAGTCGCATTAATAATTGACGTACGATTTCCTCTTCTGACAACAGGCAACACTTGACGAAAATCTTCTCCTAAGACCATTGCCTTTCCACCAAACGGTAAATCATTTTTCATTAAATCGTGAAATATTAAGTTCACAATTTCAAGTTCTGTGCCTGAAGCAATTGGATCTTTATCCCAAATTCGCAATTAACACACTAAAAAGTGACGTTTTTAGCGAGTAAAGGCTAGTACTCAGATCGATTTCGTGTGAAATTTTCATACGATTTTACCAAAGTGAACTCAGAAATGAAAAATTTCATTTCTGTTTTCACTAGTACTGCTTTTCACTAATACTGCAGTTCATTAGCGTAAAAATAGTTATTTCAACGTACCAAAGATTGCGCTCATAAAAACTACAAATTTGTTTCACACGTATATTTTATGACGTATTTTTCAGAATTAGTTCGTAAAGTTTGTTCGTCAGAGCATTAATTTGACTGTTGATAATCTTTAAATTACTAATTATTGTTTATTATTGCTGAAATCTTGATTCAGTTTAAAGGATCTCAGGTTTGTCCTATGTTAACCTTTTCGCGGTCGCACTTATGTAAATAAAGGATTTTCGTTACAGCACACGTAATGTAATTTGGATTCTAAGGGAATTATTTTAGTTTCTCTTGAAGTATATAATTTTTATAATATGAATGTAAGTTTTACACTTTAAAATTGAATTTGTTAGTCTGTCTGCATATACCGACGTATCCTATTGAGAACATTTTTATTTTTATTGGGACACGTCGGTAATACCCGATGTTGGTTATAGCCGACATGTTCAATGGGATATTTAAAATCTATTAGTAGGATAAGTCGGTATTAGCCATCGTTGACTTTTACAAACGTGTACAATAGTATATTTTCAAATTTTTAGCGGAACACGAATAAAGAGCCCTCAGTTTAATATAAATTATGAAAATAATAATAATACAATTTGTTCTGGCGTTAACGTTTATGCATCTGAATATTTGCTCGAATCTTCTACCAGACATGGAGTAAGGAAAAGCTGGGTGGTAATATAGAGCTGATTGTTTGGTGGGTGAATTTGTCCTTGGAGTAAGCATAGTCCCAAAAATTTCATTAGTTCAGCTCTTGTAACCTCACGATATTGCATCATTCTATTGTGCCTGCTGCCACGCTGTTGGGAACACAGTCGTTTACCATACTCATTGGTGCGCTTGAGTATTGTGTTGAGAATATCCTCATTAAAAATTTTATCGAAAATTTCAATTGATCCATCGGATTCGCCAATTTATATTTGCACACCGGATGAGCTGGTCTCAAAATGAAAGTCTGGTATATTTCGAATAGTTTCATACCATCGTATGTCTGGTGCACCTTGGATTGTTAAATCAAAGAGACATCTTCATTTTCTACTAAATTTTCATCATTAGTATCAAAGTTTTCCTCGTCCTCGCTAGATTCTTCGTCAAATGAAAAATTTTCAGAGTGGCAATTTGACGAATCATGGCCATCTGTATCAAAGGGTTTCTCTTCTGATGTTTCTGGCGTTTCAACTTCGTCAAATAATTTTCGAAGACGGTCAGCTGCTTCGTCGCTAATCGCTACCACAAAATTAAATAACTTAAACTTTATAGAAAGTAGTTTTAGGTATTTTGGAACATTTAACCACAAACCAATAATTATTATAACATATTATAATAACATTACCCGATAACAATAAAAACTAGAATAATTTACAATAATCAAGAAATAAATATTATATAAAAAAATATAATATTACCAAAAATTACAATAAGTCTTCACACAATGACACACTTTTACGAACTGATTAGATTTACGTGTAAAACAAGTCGGATATATCCGACGTGTTTTTTTTTTACCTCAGAACCAAGAACAGTTAAAGAAGAGAATAAAAGACAAATAAAATTAGCATGTTGAGACACAGTGGAATTTTGAATGCTTCTTTTGGAACAAAAACAACTATATTCAGTATCAATAACGTCAGTTATTACCATCGTGTTTTTATTTAATGTTTTGTTTGTGTCGGTATATACCGTCGTGTGCAATCCCTACCGACGTGTCCGTGAAAGGGTTTTAAATGATGGTTACAATTTGTTTTATATGTAAATTTATAGAGCCTGTAAATTATTTACTAATTCTGATTGCTTTCATTTGTAGTGGTAATTAACACTTATGATTATCTGGTTTTACACCAAAATGCAAACGGTGACATATTTTAATATAAAACTATTTCCTCTAATTGTGAATATTACTTATATTTTTCACATTCCATAGCCATTTTTGACCATCCCTATAGATGTTTACTCAAGTTTTGCTCTTATCGTTTGTATAGATATTGGAATTATCTGATTTGACATCAAAATTTATTTCGTTTTCGCCATTTTGTTACTATACGATGTTTTCTCGACCAAGTTTTCATTGATAATGAAATATTTATTTATTTGTATGTATATTGCTTATAATTTTGGAGGGAAAATCGCATATGGAAGAAACTTTTAAAAAATTAATACTTCCATTAGGCATAAAAACCTCTTAAATTTTTTACTGCAAAAAGTCAACACCATGCATTTTGAGTACAAGCTCATTTACAATGGGATGAGCAGCAGGGATCAGACAATATATAAAAAAATCCTAACAATTAACTTTAAACTAAGCCTATTGTCATTCTGACACGCCATTCAAGAAACTTCTATTTAAACGTATCGGCAGATCGCAAATTCCTAAAACTGTATGGAACAGAATTCCATGTAGAAATACCTCGAACAAAAAAAGATGAATTTAAAGACCTAGAAGGCATTTCGCGCAGGCAGCAATCGAAGATTGATAATTTTTTGAATAAATAATTTGGTTCTTTAGTTTTTAGTAGCTTCCTAATTAAAGCGCAAATCCGAAACTCATAAAAACTAGTTAAACTACAACCAAGAACAAGCCTAGTACATGGTGATATATGGTCAAATTTCCTAGTTCCGAAAATAAAACGAGTGCAAGTGTGGTGTCGCATGGTATTTTGGTGCTTCTTCACACCTCGCTCTTAAATTTATTTGTGATTGATTATCTAAATTTCTGGCACCTTAAATGAATAGTTGAGTATACAACTCATGTAAATAGTTTTTACTGGAAATTTTCGTATGCCGTCCGTTTAGGTCTAAAGTGTAAAATTTATCTGTACGGTCGATAACTAAAAACGGTCCAGTGTATGGTGGTTGTAAGGATTTGCGTACGGCATCCGTTCGTAAAAAAACATGCGAGCTAGTCAGAAGATCGTTACTGATGAAAATTTTATCCGAAGTATGTCGAGAAGCTGGTACAGGTCGAATTTCATCAAAGTGTCGTCTTAAATTAGTAACAAAGTCAGATTGTAAAATTTGATCGTTCGTAGCGTCTAAAAATGTTCCAGGAACTCGAGTCGTACATCCGTAAACCAGTTCAGCTGGAGTAGCTTTTAGTTCGTCACTGTAAGTCGTTCGAAATCCTAGTAAGATTGAGGGAAGAACACTAGTCCAATCAGATCGGTTGTAGCACATAATGGCAGATTTGATGACACGATGCCATCTTTCAATCATGCCATTACATTTAGGATTGTAACTAGTTGTTCTCCTTCGTTCAAAACCGAGTAAGTTAGCCAGTTCGTGAAATAGTTGTGATTCGTATTGCATGCCTTGGTCCGTAACAATGGACTCTGGCACACCAAAGCGAGCTATCCAATGCGAATAGACAGCAAAAGCAACAGTTGCAGCAGTTATATCAGCCACTGGAATCGCCTCGGGCCAGCGTGTGTATCTATCAATCAATGTAACGCAATACCGCTGATTATCAGAAACAGGCAACGGACCAATGATATCAAGGTGAATAATCGAAAAGCGTTGAGAAGTTAATTTGTAAGTACCAAGCGGAGATTTTGTATGACGAGAAACTGTAGCCTTTTGGCAAGCTACACAACTTTGAGCCATCTTCTGCACGTCTTTTTTGATTGACGGCCAGATTACATTCTGAGTCAAAAGTTTGATGGAAGCTTTGACGCCAGGATGAAACAGATTATGAAAAGCATCGAAAACTTGTTTTCGGAAATTTAAGGGTATGAATGTCCTATAGGTGTGTTACAAGAAGTATCGCAATAAATTAATTGTTTCGAATTGAAGGAAACGGGAAATTTCTCAAATTTGATAACAGAGTTACTCCTTAAAAGTTCTTGAAGTTCCTCATCATTGGTTTGAGCATCTGCGATGATAGCATAATCAATGCTTTCAGGGATAGAAATTTGATTAATGCGTGAAAGTGTATCTGCGACTACGTTGTCCAGACCAGAAATGTGTTGAATATCGGTCGTGAATTGACCAATGAAAGTGTCGAAATTGACGAGGAGATGCTTTTTCCAGTTTCTGATTAAAAGCGTAGATAAGTGGTTTATGATCGGTATAGAGCGTAAAATACGACCTTCAAGAAGATGTCGAAAATGTTTTATACCCGAATAAGCCGCGAGAAGTTCACGATCATAAGCACTATATCTTTTTTGCGTATCATTGAGACGTGCCGAAAAGAAACCGAGTGGTTTCCAAGTATCCGAAACAAGCTGCTGAACCACTGCTCCGATCGCAGTATCGGAAGCGTCAACCATGATGGCCAGAGGAGCTGATGATAATGGATGACAGAGTAAAGTCGCGTCCGTAAGTTTCGTTTTACAATTTTCAAATGCTTCAGTAGCCGCAACTGACCATTTAATTGGAACTTGACTGTTCTTAGTATACCCTTTCAGGTAGTCATTCAACAATTCCTGGTCAGCAGCAGCACCAGGAATGAAGCGGCGATAAAAGTTTATCATGCCTAAAAATCGTTTCAGTTGTTTAACAGTCAGTGGTCGTTCGAAATTTTTGATGACTTGAACCCGTTCATGTGACGGTAATAAACCTTGTCCAGTTACTAAATGGCCTAAAAAGGTAATTTCCGTTTTTGCAAAAACACATTTGTCAACATTAATAACTAGTCCGTATTCCTCTAATTTAGTAAAAGTCAATTTAATATGTTCGAAATCCCGAGTTTCATCATTTTTTCGAATTCTGTCTTCGCGATAATGAATTTGTCTGGTGCTAGTCGTCGTGGTCTGCATGCAACCGGTGGTCCGTTCGTTTCTATTTTATGAGTCACGTCATGTTTTAAAGAATCAATGTTTATGTTACCATGAATGACTGTTGAAAATTTTGAAACAACGTTGAAAACTCCTGGATCCATTGCTGACCTGTCGATCCTAGATACAGTAGTTTGGTCATAGCTGGAAGTAGTACCGGTTGTATACAACGAGGTTAGCGGATCAAAAAGTCTTTGCTTCTGTATATCAACCAGCAGACCAGTTTTACACAAAAAATCCGCGCCGATAATAGGCATCGACACGTCAGCAACAATAAACTCCCAGGTGAATTCGCGGCGCAGTCCAATGTCTAGTCTTAAAAATTTTGTACCGTAAGCGTCAACTGAAGAACCATTCGCAGCAAACAACTTGAAGGATGGATCGACCCTTGGGTTCCGAACAAAACGGGCTGGCAATACAGAGACATCTGCGCCTGTGTCTATTAAAAAATGTGTCTGAAGAAAAATTTCGAAAATTAAAAGGCGGTTAGTTTTAGTAATGTCATTACACCCCGCCACTTGTGAATGACAATTTAGTTTTTTGGAACATTTTTAGACGCTACGAACGATCAAATTTTACAATCTGACTTTATTACTAATTTAAGACGACACTTTGATGAAATTCGACCTGTACCAGCTTCTCGACATACTTCGGATAAAATTTTCATCAGTAACGATCTTCTGACTAGCTCGCATGTTTTTTTACGAACGGATGCCGTACGCAAATCCTTACAACCACCATACACTGGACCATTTTTAGTTATCGACCGTACAGATAAATTTTACACTTTAGACCTAAACGGACGGCATACGAAAATTTCCATTGACAGACTTAAACCATGCTACTCTGACAATCAATCACAGAATACGGACACTACAACTGTACAGACTGGCCTTCTTGTACCGACTCACGAATCAGAACATATTATTTCAGCCGACGGACCTAAATTTTCTAATGAAGAGCCGAAAGTTCGCAAACGGGTTCGATTCGACTTGTCACAGAAAACGACAAATATTACAAGGTCAGGTCGTGTATCCAGGGCTCCTACCAGATTGATACTTGGTCGATAGATCTTCGATCTCTCTGGGAGGGGAGTATTTGTGGTGTCGCATGGTATTTTGGTGCTTCTTCACACCTCGCTCTTAAATTTATTTGTGATTGATTATCTAAATTTCTGGCACCTTAAATGAATAGTTGAGTATACAACTCATGTAAATAGTTTTTTTATATAATTCAAGTTAACTTTGAAAAACAATGTTCGTTAGTTTTTCATTGATTTTGTAATTAGTTTTTTTCTGTTCCTTAGTACGATAACTTGTATTAAAAAATGTATATCAAATTTAAATATAACTAATTAAATATCCTGATTATGACACAGAATTCCTTAATCGAATCGAAATAAAAACACGCATCAAAAATACTTCTTAATTAATATAATACACTATAATACAAATATTGTGAATATTTTATGTAAAATATTAGTACAAATAATTTATGTAATTAAATATACCGTGAGTCTTATTTATATGCAACCATTGAAACGAGGAACAAGTCATCACCCTCACCACAAGATTTCACAAACGTATCAAAATCCTAAGGACATGGTTCAATTCGTATTAAGCCCACCAAACAAGCATTATTCAGAATAAACATCTATTTAGAATTGACATATTTTCCTAAAACATACCAAATAAGACAACATCACCATAGAGAAACTGCGAAAGGAGATAGGACACAAACATTCTCTTTTTAAACTGACTATCCGTAAACCGTACCACTTTATACAAACAACTAAGTAAACCAAATACCTTTCTACTAACTTTTATTAAATGATCACCCCATGTAAGTGTTTTGTTAAAAACTATCCCCAAATTCCTAACAGTAGTTGAAAACGGAATGACTGACCCATTAAGATTAATACAAGGAAATGAAAACGTATCTAACGATTTTTTGTAAATAATAATAGATTGCGATTTACTAGCATTTAAGACAAGTTCATTGGAAATAGACCAATTATATACTCTATCTAAATCCTCGTTTACCAGAGAAATATTACTAACAATGGAACGCTGATCTAACTTACTATTTCTATAAATTTGGCATCATCAGCAAAAATGTGAAACGAACAATGGTGAAACGAGGATTCTATGTCATAAATGTACATAGAAAATAATAAAGGACCAAGTACCGAACCTTGAACAATACCTGAACTAACTGGAAGAAAATTAGAATAACAACTACCAACAAAAATGTCGGTGAACGGTCTGATAAATAATTTATAACTAATCTAGCATCTGAAAGGGAAAATATAAATTGTGCGAAAGAATGTTATGATTTAAAAATCAAAGGCCAATAAAATAAAATATTAATAAAATATTTTTATTTAAAATATTACTTATTGTGGAATTATATGCGTAAATTTTATTATTTTATATATAATTATTGCGTCAACGATCTTGCCATCATCAGTATATTTTATTTACTAGAAAATAAATTTAATTTGCATGCCTTTTTATACTTTTTCTCTAGGGTATACTGTTTGAAAATGGGCGTATATTTTATGACGTTTTTTTTCAAAACTAGCTCGTATACTTTATTCGTCATAGTACTAATTTTGTTGTTAAGTAGAAATTTACTGTGGCGATTTTTATATATTTCAAATTCTTCTAGCATTTGGTCGCTTTTAGTCATCTTGTAGAGAATTTTTAAGTGTGTATTCATATCTGTGTAGTGCATTATTGATATGGAGAGCTCAGTATTCATTTTACCGATATCCTTTATATTTTCGTTAAATCTTATTTTAAAGGATCTACCGGTTTGTCCTATGTAAAATGATCGACAGTCTGAACATGTTAATTTATAAATTTCGCTGTCTAATGTAACGTTACTGTCTGGTCTTATTTGTTGTTCTTATTTGTTATGTGTTTTATATGCAACTTCATGTCCAAAGTTTTTGAATATTTTCTGGATATGTTGGCTGGTGGTTTTATTATAATCCACAAAAACGTATTTTTATTGGGTATTATCATCAAATTGTAACGTAGTGTTCTGTCGGTAATTGGTTCTGTTTATATATTTATCTCGTCCACTTTGGCCGTGGTATAACCATTTTTATGTGTGATAAATACATCGCATTATATTAAGTTCATTTTGATTATCTTCTTTTGACATCGGGATCTTATTTAATCGGTGTATCATATGATTATATGCGACTATTTTATGCTGGTATGGGTGGTTTGAGTTTTTATGTATAGTTTGGTCCGTTTGTGTGGGTTTTCTAAATATTTTGAATGTGTGTTTGTTGTCGATGTTTTTAATTGTTAAATCCAGAAAATTAATTGCATTATTTGGTTCTAATTCTAACGTGAATTTTATGTTTTCGTGTATACTATTTATGTAATTTTGCATTTGGTCCAGTTAGATGTACGCGTAAACAATATTAGTATGTCATCTATATATCTGTGCCAATATTTAATATTTTTAAAAAATTTGTTCTTAGTATTAAGTTTTCAAAATAGTTTAAATATATGTTAGCTAGCGTTCCAGATAGAGGACTTCCCATCGGTAGACCATCATTTTGGAAGTACAATTTTTCATTATATGTAAAATAGTTTTGAATTGTGATTTCTTCTAATAGTTTTATAATTTCGTTGATGATGTTAATATTTAATCCGTTCTTAATTAAAGTGGTTTTGGTTATGTTTAATGTTAGGTTTCTTTTACTGGTATATTCGAATACTTGTTTGTGACATCGAAAGAAGCGAGTTTTGCATTATTTGGTAAAATGATTTTCTCAATTTTACTGACCAATTCAGTGTTGTTTTTAATTGGGTGGTAGTTTTCGAAAATTAAATTATTAGTAAGCCATTTGTTAATATGTTTTGCAATTTTGTAAGATGGAGCCGAAGTACAAGTTACGATTGGTCGTATTGGGATATTGTTTATATGTACTTTCGGCATACCTCGTAGAATTGGTGCTGTCGGTTTAATCATCTTATTGTATCGAATGTCTTTATCACATAGAAACTGTTATGATTTGTTCATTATATCTTTTAGATTTTTATGATATTTTTGAGTAGGATATTCATTTAGTTCTAATATATTGTTATTTTCTATGAAATTATTAACTTTTGAGTTGTAGTCCGTTTCGTTCATTATAACTATTATAATAAAAATCTGACCGCTAAAATATGGTCAATAAGAGAAGTGACACCGTTAGTGGGTGGACAAAAAACAGTTCATCAGTATTATGTACTGATACTGTGCAGAATATTCAAATAAATAAGTAAGAACAAACTATCCTGTAGCATATCGAAGTTGAATTCACCTGAGATGAATACTTCATCATACTGGCGGGTGAAATAGCTTAATAAAAGCTATTTCACGCGCCTAGCTTAATAAATTGTGTATAACACCTCTTGCTTGTTATAGGTGGGTTGTACACAGTCCCAAAAAAATATTTTCGATTATTAACAAAAATACAAACAAATACGAATTCTAGATCAGAAACCAACATTCGAGAAATAGAAGAAGGTATATTTACAGGTTTATACGGCATGTGTTTATCTATAAACATACACAGCCCACCATAGCCAAGTGGGGAAACTATCCCATCTTTCCTAACTAGATTAAAAGGTGACGTATTTTGTCGGTAACAAACTTTGCACATTCAAGCTACCTACATTAAGAGATTGAGACCTACCGGCCAACATAGAACGCAACACGATACGGGATATCGACATGTTTAATAACATGGTGTGAAACAAAAATGACAATACTTACAATTTATAATCTATTATTTTGATTCCGGCCAAAAAACCATTATTTTGGCTAGCAGCTGAAGACTGCCCATTCCCGTTCATTCCCATCGGGCAATTACTTTTCTGATTGTAAATGTTAAATCCACAATTAAAAATGTCATAATATATTCTTAATTCTGAACCTCCCATGCTAAAAAGTTTAATTAAATCACTCTTTTGTATAATGATGAGACAGCTGCTTCCAACGGCCACTCCACATAACGGATATAAGACCACAGTCATCCATTTGTCCCGGCCAATAACCAAGCTTTTTTTTCAAATCACAATACAGATACATTTTAAATTTAAAATATAATAAAATAAAAACTACACTGTTGATTTTGAAGGCTTGTCCTATGTTAAATGATGTTTACTGTATGTATGGTTTAATGTGTTGTTCCACTTTGTTTTGTGTTTTATATGCATATTTATGGAGCCTGTAAATTATTCCACTATTCTTCCACTCGTATATGTATACAAACCCAGCTGGAACATTTACTAATTCTGATTGCTTTCATTTGTAGTGGTAATTAATACTCTTATTTTCCACGATCTCCTCTTATTTTCCACGATCCATGGCACAAAGTGTACTTCAACCCCCAAATTTTTAATTTGAGCTACTATTATAATTATAAATTTATTATTGAATTTTTTTAAAATAATTTGTAAGATTTGGTTATAACGAGTAGTTTAAAATCGTTACTCATATAATAAAAAAATTACTCAAATTTTAAATAAGAAAAAAAAATTCCTATTGGAATTAACTTTAACAGTGTATTACTATTATACGAACATTATGGAAAATGTGAAATTCTTCAACCATAGTTAAATAAACTATGGTTATTGTTGAATTATAGAATATTCTTCTTTATCTTAAAAGATTAACTTTTATAATGAATGTCTTACAAAATTAAAAGCAAAAATACTTAATAATTTTATGTTTTTATATTTTATTTTAAAGTAGACTGTGATGTATATTTTTCCGCGTTAGAATCATTTTCTCCCTTTTCTGTTTCATGCTTAATTCCCTATTAACCATAATTCATTATATAAAATATTCGGTATAAAATATTCCCTGCGAGCAACATTTCACTCTTTTTTGCGCTTTTTCGCTCCTTAAACTACTTAACATATATTTATTCAGTCAATACAATGAAATGATTTTTAATCAAATAAAAATTTGATATTTTTAGTTCCAAAATATTCCTTATAGTGGAATTTCTATTTTTTTATTATAAATATATTTCGGCAATCAAGTTGCCATCTTCAGTATTTATCATGAACTAAAATATAAATTTTATTTCCATGCCTTTTTATACTTTTTCCAGGGTACAGTGTTTTTATTTTCAAGGTATAATATTTTGTGACGTATTTTTCCAAACTAGTTCGTAAAGTTTGTTCGTCATAGTATTAATTTTGTTGTTGAGTAGAAATTTATTTTCTGCGATTTTTATAATATTTCAAATTCTTCTAGCCTGTTCATTTGGTCGCTTTTTTCATCTTGTACAGAATTTGTGAGTTGTGTTGTGTTGTGAGTTGTGTTGTGTTTCATTGATGTGGAGAGCAAATCTTGATTCACTTCTCATTTTACCGATATCCTTTATATGTTCATTAAATCTTAGTTTAAAGGATCTACCGGTTTGTCCTATATAAAATGATGGACAGTCAGAACATGTTAATTTATAAATTCTGCTGTCTAATGTAATGTTACTGTTTGATCTAATTTGTTGTTCTAATTTGTTATTTTGCAACTTTATATTTAAAGTTTTTGAATATTTTCTGGATATGTTGGCTAGTGTTTTTATTATTCTGTCGGTAATTGGTTCTGTTTATATATGTTATCTCGTCAATTTTGACCGTATCATCACCATTTTTATGTGCAATGTATTTAATGATTTTAAGTTCGTTTTGGTAATCTTCTGTTGACATCGGGATTTTATAATCGGTGTATCATATGATTATATGCGACTATTTTATGTAGATATGTTTGGTTTGGTCCGTTTGAGTTTTCTGAATAGTTTGGTGTGTTTATTGTTTATGTTTTTTATCGTTAGATAAAAACCTATTTTTACGTTTTTCCCTAGCAGAGATTCAAACCACTCCACGGCTCGATCACTGGATTGTGAATAATTAAACTACTTGCTTATTTTTCACTTTAACTTTTATTTAATAAACACCACAATTCACTTTCACAGTACTTTTATTTAACTGTTACTTTTACTATTTCACTATTTCACTTCTTATTAGTTTTTCCCGATTTTAATTTATCGCTTTCCCGATTTTAATTTATCGATTTTTGTGCGTTTATGTTTTTTATCGTTAGATGCACAAAGTTAATTTTATGTTTTGGTGTTTATATATTTTTTTTATATATTTTTGCCGTTGGTCACGTTGTCTAGATATACCCGTATTGTTATATGTCATCTACATATCTATGTCAATATTTGATATTCTTTATAAATTTGTTTTTAACATTTAATAGCTATGTAGTTTTTTTCGAAATATATATTTGCTGATGTTCCTGATAGAGGCTTCCCATTCTGATTATTAACTGTATGGGACTGAATTAGTTTTTTTTACTAATATATCAAAGGCTTTCACAAATTCGTCTGACCAATTTTAAACTAACTAACGAGACCAAAAGATTCCTACTGATTTTCCAAATAGTAAACTATAACTTTTCAAATGCCATATCAAGACCATAAGATTCTGATTTAACTTTCCAAACAGCAGACGTAACTCCTCATAGAAAATATTTGAAAATGAAAATGGATTAGAACACTCTTCCGATATAAAATAAGAATCTATATAAGAAGTTATACCATTATTTCTACCTCTGCTTAGACTTAGATTTCGAACAGTACGCCTAAAACCTTGAGCGAAAGACAAAGATCTATTTTATCTTGAAAAAACTCCTTTTAAGCTGCCCTAATCAATGTTACTACCCTATTGCGAGCTTGTTTGTAAACTAAAAATCTCTTTAATCTTTTCCATAAGCGAAATTTATCTACCCTAAATCTGATTGCATCCATGGACGAGATCTAGGTTTAATTATCATTGATCTAAGAGAAACACAACAATCGAAAACCAATTTGTTATTTTTCAACTTGTAGAGGAATCACGAAAAAAACTCTAAAACTAAACCTTTCAGGCGAGAGTAACAATTAAAGAGTATATTAATAGGTCATGATGGGATCATTTACCAAGAGACAATAATTCAGAAATAAGTTGGTGCAAAGACTGTGCAAAATATTTAAATAATACGAAAGAAACTATCCTGTAGCATATCGAAGTTGATGTTATCTGAGATGAATATTTCATCATACTCACCTGGCGGGTGAGAAAAGCTCAATATCTAGTAGGGATTTTTTAAATTGTATATAACACCTCTTGCTTGTTATGTATCGGTTGTTCATAGTCCCAAATAAATATCTACACTTATTAACAAAATACAAACAAATAAGAATTTTAAATCGGAAACCAAGATTCGAGAAATAGAAGGTGGTATGTTTACAGGTTACATGGTTTACCTATAAACATACACAGCCATGTGGGAAAACCACCCTATCTTACCTAACTAGATTAAAACCTTTAATATTCAGAGCTTAGTCTGAGATATTAAAGGATTAAAGGACAAAACGGTTTCGGATAAGCAAAGAATGTCAACTGGTGAACCACAGAAAATGTGACGAATTTCATCAATATTAGGTAGGAGTCTTTGCACATATAAACTATCTATTAATTAAGATCTACCGGCTAACATAGATCGCAAAACTACACGGTGTTACAATACTTACAATTTATAATCTTTAAATTTTGAATCCGGGCCAAAAACCTGAAATGAAATAAGTAAATAACCACAATGAAGTAATGGAAGTAATAAAATAATGAAACAACACTAATCTGCATAAAAAGGTTCTCCAAACATCAAAAGTAAATATTTTAACAAAAATATATAAAAATATCCGGAAAAGAATAAATATAAGTCAAACACGACGAAGGTTGTATGATCTTTGTCAATGTATACCAGGAATATTTTTATTCGTCCTGTAACTCCTGCTGAAAAGCTCAACCCAAAAATTCTACGCGCCAAAACATCTGTCGTTAGATTATCAGCAATCCGAAAAATTAGTTGCCATCCATTCAAAACAATATGAAATTCCAGACCCTTTAATTGTGTTCTATAATGATTCTTATTGATCCTTATATGGATTGCCTAGCTACGAACAATACCTCCCAGACGCAGAATGATTCTAGTAATGAATAGCATCTTGCCATTAAAACTTACTGTTTATACTCGTATCAATGAAAAACTAAGATAATTACTTCAATGCATAAATCATCGCAGGGAATTGTTCCTTCATTACTTGTCAAAAGTACGAATAGTTTCAAGTTACTTTCGCCTTGTCTTCCATGTGAACCTCGTACTTCTACCATTTAACGCGTATAGTTGAAAATTCAGTTTGAGGGCGCTAGTTGAAGTGGTTTTGACCCAGCTACCATCATTATCGGTTTCAGGTTATAATTACTATCCTGGTACGATATCTGTTAAGCTTTCATACATTGGGTTCGACCACTGAATTGTGAAGCTTACAAAAACTTATCAGCTCTAGAACTTATTTATTTATTTACAATAATTTTGTAAACTGCTCACCTCATTAATCTTAAGCTCATTCATAATGAATATGTGCAGTTCATCGATTCAAAATTTTTATTATCTGATGAAAAATCGGCCATCAGGTTCTATTTTCTTTTCTCTTACGTCTCAGATAGGCTATGCTAAACCTTAATTCACGTTACTTGTTACAATAAAATAATTTCTTTATTACAAAGTTCGTAAAGCAGGAAAATGTTAACTTGAAATAATAAAAACTATTTACATGAGTTGTCACACCCCACTATCCATTTAAGGTGCCAATAAAATTTAAATAATTATTAACAAATAAATTTAAGAGCAAGCTTCGAAGAAGCACCAAAATACCAAGCCACACTACAACTTCACATAATAACCATGTCTATATAATTGACAGTAACCACCTGGATGGGCAGATTATGTATCTCGTGGCTTTTACTTATATTAACGATTTCAACCTAAAACCCTCGATCGTGCATATAGAAATCCATCAATCACATGTCTATCGATAATTATTAATTAATAAAATTATATTTGTTAAAATTTAGTTCCTAAAAAAATATTTATTTAAATTATTTAAAATAAGTTGTATTAATAAATGTTTATAATAAATAATATTGTTATTAATAATTGTGCATTACTTAATTGTACTGTTGTGCGCCTATATGTTTGTATATGTACTAAAAATTAATCAAATTTGCTATAGCTAACATGCGTCTATGTCCTAATCACACAGGTAACACTATAATTTATTAACATCGTTAACTATTTTTATAAATATTAATTATATTTTATCATCTCGAACAGTTACATGTGCCACGGGGTTGCCACATTAAAAATATACCACGATCGAAACCACATGGCCATTTAAAACATCATTATACGAGTAAGTATTGAACGTTATATATAGTGCTTTGAAGCTGGATCAGCAAATGTTCGTTACAGCCTTATTACATAATCTCTTAACTGCATTACTTTAGTCATTTTCAAGAGGGTCAATTTCTAGAATTCTCAGTTCCATTGGAAACCTACTGAAACCAAAAAATCATAAAGCTTCTAAAGATAAAAACATTGACGCTGGTACGTAAGGAATATGATCTCCTTAATTTTTATTATGTGCTTTTACGGTTCAAATATTGAATAGGCAATCCATTTTGAGGTACTTTCATTTTGATGTAAAGGTATCTCTTGAACCTTTTTGTGGTGCTCTTCAGTCAAAATAGGCAATTTTGCTTATTAACGTAGCCATTAAACCAAAAACGGGCCTCAACGCTGAACACAATTTTGGTCGAAGCTTTTCAACAGCCCTAAGACTAAAATGCTGACGATTTTGAAGATCAGCTGGCTTCAATTCTTGCACGAGTTGAATTTTGTGACAAGCCAAGCTGTTTAAAACACTTTGTTGATGTAGTCCATAGCCTATCTGGTCTTATATAATAGACCATTGAAGTTAGATTTTTGGGGGTCTTGGATATGCCTTGCGTATTCACGGAATTAGCTTGTTGCAGCCTTGACCATCCTTAATACGTTAAGCTGTCTTGAAATCTACCTCTAGCGAACGATTGCAGGCATTAGTGAAAATGCTAAGAAAAACAGTTTAAAAAGGTTATTATGGAAAAAATTTCAAAGAGGTTATCCGAAAGCGGATTTTTCGCTAGACAAAACGAATTCGGATTTTCCGAAAATCGTATTTCAAAATCCGTTTTGTGTTTGAAATTTGCAACTTCAAGTGAATTACAAAACGCTTAACTGCTAACTTCATGCTTATATTTGACAGATCACGATCAAACAATTTCCTAATAGAAAAATTCGCAGTGGAATCGGATTATTTCATAATAGCCACCTTGAGGAACATAATATTCTTATCTGCCGTTGGATACATTGGAATTCCTCATTAGAAATGTCTATCTCTCCCATTTAGTACTTCTTTGTTTCGTAGACACTAACTGGTTTGCTGTTTGAATTATATAAGCGTAAACGTTGAAAAGAGATGACCAGAAAACACTGTTCAACATGTTGCTCAAAATAAAAATCGTGATACATATTTCAAAAAGTTCCAATGGAAGCTAACGCGACCACGTATTCCTTGAAAACAATAAGTATAGTACAATTGGTAGTCTGTGTGATAAATTGTAATTCTATAAGGCTGATCCTGCTTTGAAGCACTCCGTTACATTACATTAAAATGTTTTTTTTTCTCGTATCTAGATAAAGGATTGAAACACTATCAATCGTTTGATAGAAACGCTTAAAATTCCATCAAATTTGTTCTACAACGAAACCAAGATTTTAATACAATAAATTAAACATAAAAATCGAAATAGTTTAATTATTTTATTATATAATTATTTTATTTAATTCTTTGTACTTAATTAATTTTAAATATTTGTCTTCTTTTTTTTAAAATGACTAAACTTATTTTTGTTTTTTACAACATGGAGGATTAATTGAATAAATGAATTATTAATTTTACCTGAAATGTTTATTTTATATTTCTGGCGATGGGCGTTAAAGGGCTGATTACAGGTCCTGGGAAACTGGATAGATCTGGTAGGTATAATACTTAACTAGCAAGGTAAGAATACTATCAATAGTAGGACTTACTGAATAGTGCAAATGGATTGTTTCGTCCTGTAACTGCAACGGTGGAATGTATATAAAATTTGTGCAAGTATGTGGCAGTTTGTCAATTCATAGTAGTATGTCTCCGTTGAACGCTACTAAAATATTTTTTTGATTACTGTAATGCTTCTTAATATCCGAGTAAATGGTTATTTTGTTGTATACGATAGTCTATTGTAGCTGCACTTCAAAGTGAGATTAGAGTACGGTGCTGGTGAGATATACTCTGCCGACTACCTTAATAAAAATCCATATTATTAATGTTGAAGGTCTGTCCAGACTCAGTACTCTCATCATAAAGGTGGAGTACTCTTATCATAAAGTCACACCACAGATTATTTCTCTACATTCAATCTCTTCTACTGCTTCCACCCAAATCGCCAGGAGAATTTTGCATATTTATAAAGTATTTCCAGTTATGTATATTCCAGCTGGACAAAATTAGTATCTGCACCAGCGATTGTTACGAATTGTTATTCAATTCATCTAGAATCAGTCTTAATAGGAGTTAACAATTTAAGATCAATTGCAAAATAACAACCTAACCATAGTTCGACTCCTGACCAAATTTTTGATTGGTGAAATGTTTAACAATCTTTCGTATAACACTGCTCGGCAAAAAAAAATCCAGTTACTTGAATTTCATAATAGTGAATCATTTCCATAACGAGCATCTTAATCAACTAGAGCAACTAAGCCCTCAGTCCACCCATGAAAGTACTCACTTCTATTCACTTGGAAAATGTATGTGACATAAATGTCGTTTGAATATAAGCGAAAGAAATTTAATTGGTCCGAGCCATAAATCCGGTATCAACTAACATCGGTGACCTCACGATTGTAGACGCAATGGGAGGTAACACTAAGTATTAACCAGTAAACTGGAGCTTGTTTTCAAGAAAATGTGAAAATCGGTAAGACTGAATGTTGGAGTCGATTTAGTTGTACGATTCCATCAAAAACTTTACTATTTGAAACTACACTGCTCCTTAAAAAATACCGTGCACTACTAGAATTTCTTCATAAATATCCGTTTCTAAAGCAACTGTCACATCTGATATGAGAGAGTATGATGCTGATACGAAGATATAATGTGCCATACCACCAAAAGTATATCATTTCATGGCCGTTCATTAATGGTGTGCAAAAGCGTTTCTATAGACGTCGGTTGTGTTTCTACCCAGCATAGCTGACGGCCGGTTATCGTGGACCGTCTTGCAGATTTTGTAGTTTCGTACGCCTCATATATGAACAGTATTTCAAATTAATTGGTGACAACGCTAGATCCCATGTTGCAAACGACCTTATCTGGTTTAGGCAGAAATTAATCGAGGAATTAACTGTCGCCAGTTGTAGCTTAAAGATTAAGAGAGTTTCTCATCACGCCCCGGTTCGATTCTCGCCGTTGACCAAAAATTAACATGACATAAAATACGGTTGTGTTGAAAAACATTCGTTGGGCTGACCACCTATAATGTGCATCAATCCTTTGAAAATGGGTCGTAAGGTCTCAGTTGAGATGTGTTAAGAGCCGTTTACGGCCTCTAAGCCATAGATGCCGTAATACTTGATTAGGAATTAATCGAATGGTTTGATCCATTGACCACCTGGATCTCAATCTAGTAAAACAAGGGTGGGATGTGCTAGGGCGTCGTTTAAGGCAAAGATAGGGAAATGTAGTGTCCGACATTTTGACAAGCATTGTAGGTTACATTTCTAATAGATGAGATTCCAGTTTTCAAAAATAGGGATTGTGTGTCGATAACTATAGACTACTCACTATTTTGTTTACAATCCCAAAAGTTTTTTGTATGTATGGTAAGCGATATTTTTCCGAAGCAGTAGAAGATCAAGGTTAGGTTAGGTTAGGTTGTTGTGACTGCTATCTCACACTTAGACCGGCGTTTGGTCCGTTGTGATACCACTCTATGTACGGCTATAGCTCTGCGCATTGCATAGCTCCATGCCAGCCTATAGTACTGACATGGAAGATGGGTCGGCCCATAGACTCTAAACACGTCAGAGGATCCAGATATGTTCATGTTACACCACCGATCGCACCGCCTAAACGATCGAAGGTGAAAACCCGATTTCGCATCTTGCAGCGAATCGGGATTCGAACCCGGTACCTCCCGCTCCAACTGCCGCAGCTTTAACTATTGCGCCACCTGGGCGGTTAGTAGAAGTTCAAACTATCATAACATTTTAAAATAAACGCGAATCGGTGTCCGACTGCTCTTAAGTTGACGGATTTTGTATAGGATCGTATTTTCGCTCAAATTGATTGCTCTAGGTAAGATATTCTCTGTATGATCGTAAACAATTATTAAAACTTAGTGGTAGCTCTTCAAGGGACTTGTTGCTGCATCTAGAGTTTCTCATTGCATCTCGTTGTTTGTTTTCATATAGGGAAACGTATTTACTGTGTCAAACAGTTGTGGTGAATAATTCAGTCCCTGCGCAATCTATATCCGATTTACATCTAGCATCTACGATTAGAGAAAATAACTTCTCAAAGGAAAGAAAAAATTCAAGGAATGTTGTGATCATTGTGTGATTCTTTGTCTGATTACTCTTGGAGTAGGGTGTTGTCACTTAGAAGTCCTACTATCAGGAATCTCCGTAAATAATACTCCTTAAATAAGAAAAAATATATGTTGTTATAGTTGGAATCTGAATTTTTCAGATTTTGCTAGGATGGTCGATGAACTCTTGTTGATGTTTCGCATTATAATTTTATATCGGATAGGATGGTAAGTTCCAGTTTAAATTTAGAACTCGCGGGGCGCGATAAATTCTCGAGAAGTTCCTTCAATTCATCATCCGACTCTTGAGCCTTGGCCAAATCATCAAAATTTAGCCCAGAAGTTTTGTCTATACTATCAACGTGATCCCACCGTTGTGACAAAGTGTCTGCGATCATGTTGAGCTTGCCTGCTATATGTTGTACGTGCGTCGTAAACTGAGTGATAAAGTCTAATTATCGAGTCTGCCGTGGACTTTTATCACTCAGGGAGTTTATTTCCGTGGTAAGAGGCTTTTGATCTGTGTAGATGGTAAATTCCGTACCTTCTACAAAATATCTGAAATGTTTAATTGCTAAATAAATAGTTAGAAGTTCTTTGTCAAAGGCAGAATATTTCATTTTTGCTGTCGATAATTTTTGTCAGAATAATCCTAAAGGTTACCAACATGTCTTATTTAATTGTTGCAACACTGCACCAACGGCAATGTTTGACGCATCTGTGGAGATACTGAATTTGGTGTTGCTGGGTTAATGGGCTGGTGAGGATGGACTAACATGGTTATGTTAGCAAGCGCACTTTTAATTTGGGCTTTTTGTTGTTCTTTGGCATCTTATTTAGATATGCTATTTAGGCCCTTGACCAGTTCATTCATGAAGCGTTGAAATGTTTGCGTCGTATTCCGAAGACCAAGGAGCATTCTCGTAAATTCAAACTATCCGAATGGTGTTGTAGTGCCGTTTTAGGCACACCCTCGGGCGCAATGGGTGTCAGATGATAAGCTCTTACCATGTCGATTTTCGAAAATATTTTGCATCCTTCAAGGTACATCGAAAAATTCTGAATGTGTGAGATCGAATATCGATCCGGTTTTAGTGACGGCATTTAGGCCTCGATAATCTCCACATGGTTTCCAATCCGTACCAATTTTTTTCTGGACCATGTGAATAGGTGATTATACCGCAGAAGATGACGGCTGGCATATGCCCAGTTGAAAAGGGCAAACGACCTTTTGTGTAAATATATGGTAGATCACACTGTATTTTGCTAGGCGATTATAACTTGGTTCTTTAGTGAGCGATGGATACATCTTTAAGAGTTCAACATAACCATTGCCGACAGTTGGAAGTGTTGGTGTAGGTGTATTAATCTTAGCCGTCATTGCACTGCTTATTTTACTTATTTCATTTTATTTTATCAATTCTATTTTATTATTCTATTTTATTTTAACTATCCTATTCCCGTGATTCTTGTGTGTTTTGTTGTTCGTGACCCGTTTCTGCTATCTGTTTGGTCCGTGAAGATGCAATTTTCTTCTTTTTTAGTTTTAATTATTTTAGGTCGTCTATAATACCTTAGTACTAAAACGGTACTAGATTACATGTTTGTGAGGTATTCGAGTACTCTAAGATTACTCGGAGTAGGTCGCCACAAACTCATGAAACGGACTTTGAATAAAACACTCAGAAATCGATAGGTTCTGTAACTTCCTTAGATGTAGCAGAAATTTTACAAAATTATTTTGTAGCAGGATACAATCTGAATTGTCTTGCAACATAAAAGAATTCCGAACAGAAAAGTTCTATAAAATGGTCGCTTGTACCGTTAGTAATTTTTTTATGCGAACGATCTTGGCAGTCTTAGAAAATCTTAACTTGAACCGGCTCTTTTTTACTCCACTCAATACTAACACCAGTTGAATGTGTCTCTTTCAATACCAACTCCAATTGGGTGTGCATATACGAGTGAGAATATTTGATGCCATATTACAAACAATTAGGACTGCAGCAGATTAGTAGTGAGTTAGCTTCTAGAAATTATTTATGGTTCTAAATCAGTAAAATTTGTTACTATACAGGGTTATTTTAAGCAGTTTTATGAAAAATTTAATTTCTCTTTTGGTCAAACCTGAAAGAAGAGGCTTTATTAAATGTAGGAGGCTTTGGTTAAAATTAGTAATGGTTACTGATTGCTCCTAATTTTGAGCTTATCTGATTAAGGTTTTGGACGCATTTTTTGACGAAGGTGTATATGACTTCGTTCCATAGCCCAAGAGGTATTATACAAATAGCATCATGGTCAATTCGAAAGGTAGATTCAGAAGTATAGTAAATTTGTATAAATAAATTTTTCCACGTTTTATTAACATTAACTATTTAAAGCAAACATTATTGGCAGTAGTAGTAGTTATAGTAATACTTCGTTAAATTATTACAAACATCAACATCTAATTATAAACAAATCTAAGCTCTATATTATTCATCCTATTATATACTTGTCTAAGTGCTTCACAATCGTGCTATCCACATCATGGTATATCAATACTTTGGAATTGTGTATTTTCGTCTAAATGTCGTCACACGTATTTTGAATACGCACTGACTACTAAAACCAGCTATGTCCTTTGCCTCGTACACTATCCGATGACTACCAAAACCAAAATAATCTCCGGGTGCCTAAAAATAAACATTTCGAATATTATATGTGATGTAACGATCGTTTAGTCCATCCTTACATTCGTTTTTATAATTTCAGTGACATTGATATTATCGACAAATTTCGGTTCGTCCCACACCACTTGTATTATATCGGACGGTCTCATAATCATATACTCGTGCACAGTACCAGGACAATAGGTGACTTTTGGCGATTGACCCGGTTCAACATCAATTAAGAATGTACATGTTAAACTTACTCGCGATATTGGATGCTTTGCCGTAACTGAAACGTTGATCCTACCAATTTGGAAATATTCTCTAGACATTATACCATTCGGCTCGTAGAGTACATCACGTTGTGGAATGTCGGATTTGGCATACGGTATTTGTAATTTTATCGAAGTAGCATTTTGTGGCATCTCAACCCGTATATCGTGAGGGCAAATTAGTTTTGGAATTGGGTGTCGAAGACAGGCACCACTTTCATCTCCGAGCCATTTGCCATCCGAACCGCATACACGGAAAAATTTACCAACGACTTTGTATCCGATTGGACAACGTAAAATACACTGGCTGCCTGGTTTGTTTGTGATCCGGGTGCTAATCGGACGTATGCATTCCAGATATCCGTTGCGTGGTGGATCCAACGGTGGACAAACAATGTCACTGGTTATGTTGCTAACTATAAGAATTATAAACTGTGATTAACGATCTGTAACGTCATTTTCCCGTATACTTACTTATACACGTGACTTTATCTGGCGCAAATATATAACCAGCACTGCACAAACAATCAAAATCACCAATTGTATTCTCACAACGATCAAAACATCCGCCATTATTGATTTCACATTCGTTGATATCTTCACACGTTTCGGTTGTCGTATTAAAATAGTAACCATCCGTACAATATGGAATTTCTAATGCAAACGGTTGGTCAGCCCCAATATCGGCAACGCACTTGTACGATCCGGGCGTATTTACACAACCATATTCACACAACGTATTATTTTTCATTAATTGCTCATCGGCACATTCATCGATGTCGACACATGTTCGCCAGTCATCGTCGAGTACATAGCCCTCGGGGCATACACAAAATGCACGACTCACTGTATTCAAACAAATATGAGAACAGCCACCATTATTAAGTGAACATTCGTCGATATCTTCACAACTGTGACCATCATGTGAAAGTTTAGTGCCAGCCAAACCTTCACACGAACATTTATAGCTGCCTACTGTGTTGGTGCATTGATCCTGACACATGCCATGGCCATTCCGTAATATACATTCGTTTATATCGATACAGTTGAGTCCATCGTTTCTGTAGCCCTTCGGACATTTACATCGGTACGCTCCGACCACGTTCGAACAGCCGTATTGGCACGCGTGTCGATTCTCTCGACATTCATTGATATCTATAAAGCTTAGAGAATTATAACTTTTCCTACAATAAACGAACTACTGTCTAACTTACCAACACACTTATGACCAACGGCTCTAAAACCCTTATGACACGAGCACATTGTTTTATTATTTTTCATAACGCACATCTGTTCGCATTTATGATTGGGCTTACACTTTCGTATACCATCGTTTTCCACTACTTCATTGTCCAGCACGTCCATTTGGTACTCCGGTTTGAGTATTGTCGGCAACTCGATACATTTGGGCACGTGACCTATCCACTCGAAATTTTTACAAATAAGCTTTGTAAATCGATCGTTCGCATACTGATAGCCCCGATTGCATACGTATTCCGCTTCGAGATACGCAGTCGCTTTGTCTTTTTTATCGTTGCGTTGATATACGATACTTGCGTGTGGAACATTGGGTGCCATGATAAAACCGTGCTGGGCGCATGTAAAATCACCGTTGAAAAATGTTTCGATGTGATTCGACGTGACTTCAGGTTCTTGATTTGTCGTAGTAAAGGGTTGTGGAATTTCTACTGCCGGCGTTGTCACGTTGTTAAAAAATGTTTCGATGTGATTTGACGTGGCTTCAGATTCTTGATTTGTTGTAGTAAATAGCTGTGGAATTTCTACAGCCGGCGTTGTCACGTTGAATATTTCACTCTCGGCCAAAATTATTTTTGCTAATTTTCGTTTACGCTTCTCTTCTCGTTTCTTCTCGCGCATTTCTAGCTTTTGTTTTCGATTTTCTTGTCTTTGCGCTTTTGTCAATTTTTCAGTCGAATTATTGCCGACTAACTTCTCGTTGCTCAATTTTTTCTTTCGTTTTCGGTTTTTTTTTGGCTTAGGATTTGGTTTTGGTGTCGTTGTTGTCGTCGTGGTCGTTGAAGTTTTCGGACGACGGCGTCTTCGTCGTCGTTTTCGTTTTATTGTATTTTTTGTAGCTGTTGCCGTTGTTATCGCAGTGTCATCAGCTAAGTGAGCAATTGGTGTCTTGATATTATGATTTATAACATGATTATTCTTTCTCACTAGATCGATCTCGCTGTCCGACCTATGTTGATTGATCACAAGAGCACTATCAGTGTGTCTACTATCAGTCCTATTAAACACCAGTACTTCGTTATGAGGAAGAAGTGTTGATGATAATTCTTCTGAAATTGATTAAAGAATAGAATTTAATTATTAAATTGCTCGGAATAATTAAACGTTGCATTCGTTGCATGTATAAATGCATTCAACTAAATGCATATAATTTAAATTAATACATGCATACGAATCGAAGAGATATAAGTGCTATAATATAGCAAATTAATTAATATTTATGGTGCTTAAATTATATTTAATTGATCTAGATTCTCGAGAGTGAGATTAAATTGGATATGCGCAATGATAAGTACACACGATGTTGCATGTGTATGCTGTGATAAAAATAGCATGATACAGGCTTGTGGTCTATTTGCAATTAACCTCGAAAAGAAAGCAATTTGATCAGTACAAAGTTACAACTACAACTTCAGACGCCAATCACATCGACCTATTTAGAGTAAACAAACTCTACAACGTCTGGAACATTGTGAAGCACTTCTACTATCACGTTTATTAAAGCAAACACTGGCATTGAAATAGTGACACACGTGTATCAAATGGACTGGGCAGATTGCACAATTGCGCCGGATGTTTCACCATGCAAGGAGAAAATACCAACGTGCCTGGTGTAGAGAATCCTATTCTGGTTTACGCGAAACATACTTGAATGTCTGAAATCAGTTTAAGCAGGCAATTAAAACAACTAAGCGTCAATGCTGGAAAGAGCTGTGCAGTGAAGTGAACCGTGGCCCATGGGGAAGACTCTATAAAATCGTTATGAATAGGCTCAGAAATCGAAATGCATCGCCACCCACTTGTCCAGTGACACTTAACAGAAATGTAACCGTTTTATTCCCACAACAAAATGATTTGATCCCTGCCATTGATATAAAATCTGACTCAGAGAAAATGTCTAGACCTGACAATATTCCAAATATAACTTTAAAGGCCGCCATCCGAGCTAAACCTGACGACATTAGAGAAGTCCGGAACGATGGAAGAGGCAGTGCCTGGTGTTGTTGCCAAAGACAAATAAATCGCCAGAAGATCCATCCGCGTATTCAACCACTGTGCATGTTAGATACGGCTGGCCGAGTGTTAGAGCGCATAATATATAACCGATTGAAGAAAGCTGTTGAAAGGGCCGGAAACCTCGCCAAGCGTCAATATGGATTCAGAAAGACTCGATCGACAATCGACTCCATCCAACACGGCATTAAAATCGCAAAGGAAGCAACAGATGGTAGAAGATGGAGAGGAAGTTCAAAAAATACTGTGCAGTGGTCACACTGGATATTAGGAATGCGTCCAGCTGACTGACCATAAAGCCGAATTGGTCTTAATTACTAGTAGGAAGGTGACAGAAACTGTGAATATCGAGGTTGGTGGAATTTTAATTCCCTCGCAGCCTTCACTACGATATCTCGGTGTTGAAATTGATGAACGCATAAACTTTAAGGAGCACCTAAAGATAGTGATTAGAAAAGCTGTCAACGTAATGCAACTACTTTTGATCAATATAGACAAAGACTTCCGCATCAGTGTAAAGGATGTAGACAACAAATCAGATAAGTATATTCTAATTTAACTCGCATCTCACCAGCCTTCCTATATTGATTAATGATTAGAAACTTGATGAGGTGCCAAATATAAAATCGATCATTCCTTCAGCAAAATACCTTCCGCAGCTGCAAGACATGGCATGGAGAGTACACTTCTTCGGTGGTCTAGTGTCAGATTAAGGTCAAGAAGAATTACTACAGACTTAGGTAGTGATACGATGACGGTGATCGTCGGAAAGGGATGTCTTTAGGGTGGAATTCTGTCTCCGCTCTTGTGGCCAACTCACTTCAAGTCCAAATAAACGACAACGGACTTTGCTGCCACGGTTAGGCCGATGAAATTGCCATAATACTGGTATGTAAATATACGAATGTATATCAGCAGTACAGTTTTAGTGGAACGAGCAGTCCACTTTTAGTGGAAATGCAAACCGTCATTTGTTAAATCATTGGGCCTGAAGCCTAGGCGCGTGTACTGACTGTACGTTTCGGTGATCAAACCCATAATCTCGTTTGCCGCACTTCCTTGGTGACCTAGAACAATGAGTGGGATTGGAGGCACACCTCTAAATCTCATTCAAAGCGTTTTTGTATAAGAGCTCTGCATACCGCCCAGGTGGCTCAGTGGTTAAAGCTGTGGCAGTTGGAGCGGGAGGTACCGGGTTCGAATCCCGATAGGGGCAGGATGCAAAAGGGATTTTTCACCATCTGTTTACGATCGGTGGTGTTAATGAACACATCTATGACCCCCTGTAGGAGTGCAGAACTCATGGGCCGACCCATCTTCCATGTCAGTACTATAGGCTGGCGTGGAGCTATGCAATGCGCAGATGGTTCTACGAAAATCGGACCTATAGCCGTACGTCCTCGATTTGGCCGTTAAGGCGTAAAGTAGGACGTAAATAAGCGAACCGCGAAAGAGCTGGGAGAGCCTTGAGCCCCAAAAAAGATAGCATAGAATAAAAAAGAAAAAAAAAAAAAAAAAAAAAGAGCTCTGCATAACATTCCTACTACATTTTATATTGAGATGGCTGTGGGTCTGCTACCGCTTGATCTTTGGATCAGAAGGTGCGCAGTGCAAACAACCGCTATAATAGACCATCTTGCCCCTCCGGTGACGAAATTATGATCTTTACTGACGAATCAGTAAGCTGTAATCTAGCTGATGCCGGGTTATACATATAAAATCCGGAGGTCGAATTATCTACCCCTTTGGGTCGAATTATCTAAGCACGCCAAAACTGTTTCATCGAAACTTGTTTTGAAGAAAATATTTGCCCTTAATCGACTAGGCAGTCTGAATGAAGTTAGATTTCACTGGATACACTCAAAAAAATTTTACCAGTATTTTTAACAAAATAGTTTTGTAAAAGACCTGACAATATTTCTTTGTTAAATTTATATTAATTTGTTGGTTGGATGCTACTTTTTTATATAAACAACAAAATGTTTGTAGCATCTATACATCTTTTTGTATAAATAATTATGGCTATAGTAAAATATACTCAAGTTTATGTTATTAGAATCTTTTATGTTATTTACAATAATTTTTTTTAGTTTACATAATTTTTGTTATTTTCATATTTTAAATGTTGTAAATAACAGAGAAATCTGAGTTTAAAGGATTATAATCCCTGTTAAAATTATAAACTTTTAAAAAAAATTAAAATTTAATTTTATTTTATTTGACAAAGTATTTGTCAATTTAATGTACTAAATAATAATGATTATTTTTAATTTTATAAAACAATTGTAAAACATATAAAATAATTTACAAATTATTTACTTCTATTTAATACTAATAACGGTTGATTTGTCGATTTATACGATCATGACGATTGATTACTATATACTCATATAAAACTTCAATGACAGAATTTTTCATTTGGAATCTTTTTTAGAAGAAATTATGTTGATTTTTATAGATAAGTACATATTCGGTTTGCTCTAATAATGTTATATAAATTTAACCATGTGAGTATTAAGTCGAAAATTAATCTTATAAAAACATTACGTTGATGATATATGTTTCATCCCTAGGTTAAGATGTACCAATATATTTACTGAAACATAGTAGATATTCTAACATCTTAATTTACTATGAAATTCCAGTTCCTTAAATGTAGGAATTATAATTTAATATGCTTAAATAAGAAAACATCATATTTTTTTAAGTTTTAATAATTAAAGATAGGATGATATCTCTCTATCGTTATGTAATATTCTAAAACAAATCATTATTAGGTAAATAGAAATCATGAGATCTAGCAACTAAAATTGGCTGGAACCCATTGAGGTTCCACACTCAATGCCACAAAGGGCCGATGGTGCAAAGTTTCATACAAATAATAGTTTTTATCAAAACGTGTTAGATCAGTTCCTTCAATTTAAAAGTATCATTTTTATAAATATGTATTAACATGAATGAAAATGCATGAAAATACTAATCAAAATTTTCTATTGTAAAATTGGATTCAACGATGGTTACTTAATAATTATATTATAAAGAAAGAACAGTTAGAAAATGAACCATATTAAAATATTCTTTATTACAAAAATTTTTGTATTTTATACAAAATACAATATTTAGTTTTACTTAATTCTATCAAAAAAAATGAAAATTTTGTTATTTTTACAAAAACATTTATGGTTTTAAATTTATATTTTGTATTTTTAACAAAAATTTGTTTTTCATACAAAATGTTTGTTTTTTTAACTATGATTTTTGTGTTTTAACAAAAAAGATCTTGTACTTTGCACGTTTTTGTTCAACGGACATTTTACGTTCAGTTTTAGTTCGAACGTCGATTGAAATATATCAAAGTGTGGTGTTTTTTTTAATAAAATAAACGTGGTTTAGTGTTTTTCATCGTGTATTATTGATATTAAATTTTAATTATTGGAGCAGATAGCAGAAGATTTTTGATTAAATAATTTATTTATGGTTTAAACAATTTAAAGGTAGGTTTTGTAAATAACTTCAAGTATGTATTTTAATTATATTTTTAATGTGAAGTGTTATTCCTGTTTAAAGTGATAATCCTCTTAAATTTAATTAAAGCTTTTAAATTTAAGAAGATTATCAATTTAAAGAAATGTTATAAATTATAGTTTGTTCAATATGTACTTTACAACTGGTGGTTTTAGTTATATATATTAACGGTTTTTTAACCCTTAAACCAAAACGCATGGGGTACGTGTATGTCTACCATTTATAACTAATTTATTGTTTTTTATGCTATTTTATTTTAACGATAATGTAGAAGCCACCATCAGCTTTGAATCAATTCTGAAGAGTTGTCATCATTTTATACAAATTTCAATAGCCCCTAGGGCTCAAATTAATAAAGCACTTCGTAAAAAATTCATGTAAGTAATTATAAATAATTTATGTTTTAAATATATAAATTAATATACATTTAATTAATATAAAATTTTAGGGATATAACAATAATTCTTAAATATCAATCATTTTATTGTAAATTAGTATTAAGATGAAATGTTTTATCTGTAAGTTAAATTTAAATTCAAGTGAGGCATTAATAGTTCACTATAATATTTATCATGGTCTTGGAAAAAATAGCGAATATATGTGTTTAGAACCAAATTGTATTAAAACCTACTCAAACCGTGATAGTTTTAAAAAACATGTTAAGAAGCATTCATATGAAACTAATTTACAAATCACACAAACACCATTATCATGCAATTCGAATGTAGTTAAATCTAAACATACTTTAACCGATACAGCAGGGATCTTATTAAATGATTTAAAAAAAAATACTTCAAATCAAACAGATAGTCAAGTAACACATGAAAATATAAAAAACGGAAGTTGTCATGACAATAATAATGCTAAATTCGATTTATCATCCGCCAAGGAAAAATTGATGAGTTCTTTGGTTTTGTTCTGTGTTCATCTACACACCAAAAGTAATTTTAACCGTCAAAATGTAACAGATATCCAAAATTTAGTTAAAGTTAATATCACGGATCCTTTATATAATATTATGATAAATTTTATTCAATTAGATAAACTAAGCCCAGAAGTTAAATTTGTGTTTGAAAGCGTTTGCCATATACTAAAAAATCCATTTAAACTCATTGATACGGATTTTAAATTAGGAAAGTGGTTAAAAAACCATGGTTTTATGTGTGATATTCAAGAATTCACTATAAATGATAAGATTAGTTTAGTTTCTCGCAGAGGAAATTCAATATTTGATGAAAATTTGATTAAAGGTTGCCTCCTACCATTAAAATTTCACATAAAATTAATCCTTGAGAAACAATCTTTGTCATTCAATGATTTTGAAAGTTTCAACTTGAAAATCGTGAAAAAAACCATGTCAAAATTTACTGATGGTGTTGCCTGGCAAAACAAACTCCATACATTTAACGATAAAATATGTATTCCGATATTTTTATATTTTGATGATTTTCAGATAAATAATCCTTTAGGCTCTCATAGCCAATCAATTACTGGTATTTACTTTAAGTTACCAATTATAGAAAAAACTTCGAAATTGGATACCATTTTCGTTGCAGGTTATGTAAAATCTGAAAGTTTTAAAGAATTTGGTAATGATCTATGTTTAAAGAATTTAATAGATGAATTGATTTTGCTTGAAAAAGATGGAATAGAAATTAATTTGTTAGATAGAATTATACTTGTTTATCCAATTCTAGGTTTAATACTCGGTGATAACTTAGGAATCAATACGGTGTGTGAATTCAGTAAATCTTTTAGCAGTAATTTTTTTTGCCGATTTTGCAAAGTTTCTAAACTAGAAACTCATAAATTATGTGAAGATAAAATTGATATGCATAGAAATTATTCCAATTATCAAACTGATATAGAAAATGGAGACTTCAAGCAAAGTGGCATTTATAAAAATTCTATTTTCAATGAAATACCTTCTTATCATGTAACTGAGAACTATTTCGTGGATATGATGCATGATATTTTTGAGGGTATATGTCATTATGATCTATGTAATGTAATCAAATATTACACTGAACATGTTGAACTGTTTCCCTTATCTTTATTGAATAGCCGAAAGCAAAATTTCAATTACGGATCGATTGATATCGGTAATATATCACCTCCAATTTCTTTTCAAGATCTAGCTAAAACTAAATTAAAAATGTCTGCGAGTGAAATGAAATGTTTTATACATTACTTTCCATTAATGGTTGGAGATTTGATACCCGAAGACGACGAAGTTTGGAGTTTTGTGATTTGCTTAGTAAAAATTATAGATATTTTGCTGTCCTCTTCGTTCAATGCAAATAAACTAGCAGTTTTGAAAGATCTTATTACTGACCATCATCTGAAATATATTAAATATTTCAGGGATACTCTAAAGCCGAAACATCATCTGTTGTTGCACTATCCGAAAATAATATCGTTTTCAGGTCCACCCATTAGCTACTGGTGTTTTGGCTTTGAAGGGAAACATAAAGAACCCAAAAGTGCTGCTAGATCAACCAATTCTAGAAGAAATATATGCTTAACATTAGCAAAAAAAGCTCAACTCAAATTTGTTTACTTTTTAATGAATCCTATAGTTTCAAGATGCGTTAAACATAAAAAACATATTTTGAAGACAACTTCTCAATTTTTAAAACAAAAACTAAATTTAAAAGACGACGATTTTTCGTTTTATTCTCAAATTACTTACAATGGTATATTATATAAGAAAAGTTTTTATTTAACAAGTTTTTTTAATGATTGTGAAGCTTATAAGATTCTAGGGATTTATGTAACCAATACACTGCCATTAATAATAATAATTTTATTTGACCAAGTACTCGTTCACTCATTGAATACGCATTATATGTCATATCAAATAGAACCTGATGTTATTATACAAAATAATATTCTTCGAAACATTAACATTTTTTGTGGACCACCAGTTAATGTTGTTAAATCTATTGATGGAAAATATTTTTTACGATTAAAAGAATATTTTTAATAAATATTTATGTATTTCTATAGAAAGATATATATACAATTAATTAAAAGCACACAATATATCCGTTATTTTCCAATTATTGTTAATTAATGTTTAAATTTTATTTAAGTTTAAAATTCTTTATCCGCAAAAATGTAGAACTAATTTTTTGTTTAATTATTAATTTCTAGTTAGAATAATAAAATAATTTCTCATTATTCAAAATTTTAATATTAAAAGTTTAAAACTCAACATAAAATGTCACAAAATTTTACAATACAATATCCACAAAACTTAACCTCAATGGATGAAAATATGAATTACTTAGCACCGACTGCTGCTCAAGTGTTAAACTTTGAAATAGAAAATGATATTCAAGAAACTACTTCTAAGTTGCTAAGTACATCAGAAGAATCTTCATATATTACCATCGCTAATCTTACACAAAACCAAACAAAATTGAAAAACTTACTGGAGAGTTGGGATCTTCTAGAAATGTTACCTAAATGTATTGGTAAGTAATATTTTATTAATATGCGAGTATAGTTAAACAAAAAATAATTTTTACTTGTACAAAATTGTGCTTGTATAAAGTTCAACTCTGTTAGAATCAAAAATTGTTTTGAACTTTAAACATTATTACTTAGTTTTTTTTATTTATACAGAACTTCAAATGACCGTAGAAGCGTTTCTATGTATGAGTGATTACTATAAGGACAAGTTTTTGCAAAATTTTCCATTAGGAAATCAAATCATTTTTTCAAATCATCATAAAAAATGGCTATCTACACTTCAATCAACAGCAGATACTGAAACAAGTGAACTATCGCTCTCGAGTTTAACGAGCTCTTCAAGCAAATGTTCACCACATCAAACTCACTCTACTAAAGTTTTTAATATTTCGTCCATATTGAATGAATCAACAAATGGAAAATACATTTTGGACTATTATAAAAATAACAATAAAATAAACGAAGGAGTTCGGAAGATGCTTACCACTGAAATCATAAATTTTTTAATAAAAAACGATTTTAAGATGTCCGTCTCATTGGCAAATGATGTTACAGAAAAAATTATAGAACAATTTCCTACTGAAACAAAGGTATTGTTAAAATATAAAATTAATCCATTTATAAGACATCAAATTTGGTTTTTAGGCATTATATTTCTTTAAAGAAGATGGTAAAGCTCCGCTCGGAATTATATACACAAAATATTTTAATACAATTAGAAAACTATATAAAGTGGGAATAAAGACCGTATATCATAAAAGAGACTCGTCAACGCCCATCCCTGAACTTGGTAAATATATTAAATTCATTAATATCCTTTTTCATTAAATTTTCGATTTTATTAAAATATATTTCGTAATTCAATCATTTTTCAATACAAAAAAAGCCTAAATCTTAAAATAACAAGGTATTATATATTTAAGTTTACAATTATTTTACTCGTTCTACTGTATAGATATTCCAGATACCGCAGAAACAGCCGAAAGCTTGAAATGTTTACACGCAGACAACCTTACATGGCCAGAAGTCGAACTACATTGGTCAAACACTGTATCAGAAAGGATCAAATTTATAAAATCAGCGCAGGATACTGAAAGTATACTATTAAGGTGGCCGCATTATAAAAAACCTTTAGGATACAAACTGGTAATTCAATAGATAATTAAATTTTTAGATTCATTTACATTTATCGTGCATGTATTATTAGTAATATAAACTTGGATATGAAGTAGTGTTATGTTAATCGATAACAATGGATTAAAATATTCAACTGCATCAAGTTAACAGATGCACGTTAGTTATTCCATTAATGTATCAACAAAAATTTTTAATTGTTATTATAATATATTATAACACTTGAAATAATTATATATTATTTTTATTTTTTGTTTCTGATAAAGGTTGAAATGGATTTTGAAATTCTTTACCAACATAAACACAATTTTACGGATATTTTTCCAGAATTTAAAATAAAAATGTTACCGATCCTACAAACTAAAGTTAAGCATGCTGATGGTATCAATTTATTAAATTCATTGATAAAAGATGAGAACATGTCTGAAAGTAAGTTTGTTACTTTATTTAATTCAATTTGTTTAGTTATATATTTAAGTCCAATTTATTACTAAGTATTTCCGGACGATAAAAGACAAATAGTATGTTATTTTATTGTTATGTTAGTAACAAATAATACAAGAGAAAATATTGAAACCCGAGATACAGTATATTATATATTACGACTATAAAATCCTATTATTTCATTTTTATAGATGGCCAAATGCTATGCGTGGTTCACTTGCTCCATCACGTTTTAACACCAACAACGCGGGAAGTGCGTCATGTCAATGGGAAAAAAATACATGTGAAATTCACTATTCAAGATTCACAACATAGTTTTATGCTACTAGGGGCCACATCAGAAGAGTTAAACGAGAAGCTTCGTTTACAAAGCGCCACCAGTAAATTTATCCAACCACTTTTATTGGTATCCGGAATGTTAACGAATCCTAAAGAAATAATGGTCTATTTCGACGGTGTCTACTATAAATTGTTTTCAATCGGACGAGCAATCGATGTTTGTTTCGCGATAACACATCTTTTTAATTTACAGTACCCACTTGCGTCACGTCTAGTTTGGATATTTATACAACATTATTTCTACCAAATTAAAATAAAATCCGAAAAAGGTCATCCTTCAATTACGTATTTAATAGAACAATTAAATGATATCTGAATTTAAATTAAGTTATAAGTAAGCCAAAAATATTTAGTTTCAATATTTTTAAGTTGTGATATTGTTTTTAATTTAAATTTATATAAATGAAATGTATGTTTTTTATAATTTAAAAAAATATTGAATTATTGAAATAAAAATACTTATGAGATTAAATTTATTGTTTTATTTTTTAAATGATGACTATTTAATTACCATTTATCCCGATTAATTTATCTAATAATTAAAGTAATTTTGATAAAGCAATTTGTGATTTAAAAAATAGATTTTGTTAAGTAAAACATAATTCGAGTTAATTAAACAAAAATATTTTGTAGTACAAATAATCTGTTAAAGAAAATAAACAAAATTTTAATATAATTCACTCTAATTCTTTGTTTGATTCACAAAATTTTTTGTGAAAAATATAAAAAAATTGATAAATTAACTTAACTACCCATCATATCAACTGTTTTAATTTATAAAACTAACAAATTTTTTTATAGGATACACTAAAATATGATAGTAATTAGAAAAAATTTGTAAAATAAACAAATAATTATATTGAACTAATCGGCAAATATGTGTTGATTAACTATTGTTTTTTGTTTAATATACATATATTTTTTATATTTGTGTTCATTTGACAATATTTTTTGTTGGACGTATTCTAACCAAGAAATTTGTTCAAACCACCTATATTTTGTTAAATTTAACAAGGTTATTTCTTTGAGTGTACCCAATCACATGGGTGTCAAAGGAAATGTATTGGATAATAAATTGACCCGTTTGAGTACAGCATCCACTTTTGTGGAACCTAAGCCAGCCTTAAGAGTGAATTATCACTAAAATAGATAACGGCTATCAATTTTGTGATCTGCACCAGAAGAGATGCGGTAACCTCATCTCTTGTTGACTATCCAAAATCTTTTTTGGATCAATAAATCAGCGACTCAGGCCTTATGAAATTTTGATAGACACATTTTGAGGAAATGCTGGCCATTCTCACGTGGCATTGCTCCCTGAATAATGATGTGCGAGGGGGAGGAGAATAAGAAACGTCTATTCTTCGTATTCTTGCACTGCTTTGGATTAAGATTTCTAATCGAGGATCAACTGACGACCTTGATGATACCAGATATCTTGGACTTCATTAGAAGAACGGGCTGAGAGTTTAAGTCTAGGAAAGGATGTCAATAATGGGCCAATCGAGCCTGATTGACTGGGCGAAAAAATAGGAAACTACATTGCATTGTCCATTTTCAAGACAGATATTATTGATAGGCTATGGTGATGGTCTACTGGCTATCTCAGTACCTACGACCATCCATTTAACATTTATTCAGTATGAGTATGTACAAGCATACACTTGATTTGGCATTGATACTAATGTCATCTGTATAGTTTATGTTTGTGGTTACGCTTACTACACACCATTCTAATGATATAATTGCATGAAAAAGTTCCACGCGGCCTATGGCTATCTCAACAACATTGCATGTGGAGTTAAATTAATAATTACCCTTTTATGACGATATTAGTTAAATAATTATACAAATTTATTAATTAATAATACATAATCACAACCACACTGTCGTAATCAAAATGCATAATAATTAGTGTTCATTAGTAAGTAGTCTACAATGTATAATGAATGTATATGGTCGGTTTGAACTAAACGTAAAACGATTCAATAACAACATGTTTTATCATAGCCAGCCGCATTGCATCATTTGGAGCGGAAGGTATCGAGTTCAGATCACACGATAAAAGTAAAATGGTAGGAAACAGCATAAAACAACAAACGTATGCAGATGGCATCGATGATAATAGGTTATATATACTTTTTCCTCCCAGTCTGAATGGGTTTCAAGCGATGGATATAGCATTACTTGCTGAGTGATACCAGAGGGCTAGAGAAAAATAAAACCCGCCCCGTCAATCGTCAAGCGTCATCGTGCAATGAGCAAAATCAATAGTAGTCATGAACTCTGTGCCATTGAGGCAACTGATTTCTCTCCTCTTTACAGAAACTGGATGGATGAATTATTTAATAGTACAAACATCCAAATAAATCGGTGACTACTAAATGTTTTTTAAAGGTCTACAGAATAATAGAATTACTGAGAGAACTGGCAGTCATTTTAGCAGAACCAATTCACAAAAAAATGTTTTCCAAATAAACAACCAAGTCCTAAGAAAAAATGAGACTTGTAAGCAGCATGACAACAAACACGCAGGATATTTAAAATATCCAAGAAACTGAAAGCAATATGGGAAAGGAAAACCAAAAACAAACTGGACCAAAAATTTACTTCACAAAACCCCTGTTACTCCTTGTTTGCGTTATACCTTACGCCATCACAGCCTAATGGAAAACGCACCGATTGACGTAGTAATAACATGGTTTCTTTGTACCACGTAGCTCCAACCAGCTCAGCCCCATTTCGTCGGTCCTCTATCATATCTATGTCTTTTTTCGTTTTACCTTATATGCAAATCCACCCCAATTAAACTATTGACACGGAAATAGGCTAATATATAACTGAAGTAGGCAGTATATAACTGAAGTAGGCTTTTTTGATGTGGGGTGCGATTTTAAGTCATGTTGCGGTTAAATATTGAAACCATTCAAAGATAGAATTTATGTCAGTTGGCTTAAGTTGAGAAAATAATACACTAAGTGAAAAGGCTACGAAAGTACGATCTATGTTTCCATTAGAACAATAGAAAATGAAAACGGCTCGAAGTAGTGTACCAGGAAGATATTAGATGGAACGGGAATATAATTCGTTCTACTATATGGAAGAATAATCCACGTGAAAACGTTTATTTATACGTTGTCGTGGAGTATAATACATATGTGTTGTGATCCCTGGGCTTTAAGAAAATGTAATACTTTTCTCTCTTCACACTGTTAACTGGAATATTACCATATCAAAGCATCTGTCACATGTCCATCAGCATAGAAAACTTCTTCGTATTAATTAAACATGAAAGCGGTGGTTTATTCTTCATTCATTTGTATATAGGCTCTTAAAAAATTCTTTTTAACTTAACTTCGTATTTATAAAAGTTCGGAACTCAGCGCTGCTTCAAAATAGCAAAATACCAACTAAAACGCATCATAAACCCAAACAATTAACAGAACTCGTGCCAATTTCTCAACGACACCCACAGTTCTATGAATACCCTTCGTGTAACTTGTTTTTCCTTAACATCCTTCCGGCTAGATGGCTCCTTCAATCATTCAACAAACTCATAGCAGCCTAGTTTACAAACCTCTTCAACCAACTGCAAGTGGCCTCCAGCTGTTCAATAAAATATTCAACTTTCCCACGTGGCCATCTTACTAACAGTACACCAAATTTGAAGGTAGCAAGAGATCATAAGGCCGACTTGCAGCAGTTTTGAAAAAACCAATAGTTTAATAACAAAATCATGCTAAAACGTTAACTAGAACCAAAATTTTTCATTCACTCGACATAAATCGGACACCAGACATCTTAATGTAGCAGACTGGTCAGTATGACGTTTTGATAGCATAACTCCCATGATTTGAAATCACTTTATATTCAAATATAAATAAATGCCAGCTGCAATTTTATGATCTAGAAAATTATATCAAGATATTATGTGACATGTATAGTTGATACATTGCGTCTTTTGAAACTGTATATTTCTTATCGATTGATATTGAGTTAGAATATATTGAAATCAATTAAAAATATAGAATTTCAAAGAATTCTGTTTATTCGTATATAATTTTTTTTATAACTTAGTAAACATCAGAGCCGAGTGCAACGAACCTTGGATAAATCAACCAACGACGCCCTACAATATGTATAAAATTAACAACGTGTGAACCTATCCAACTAATATACCATGATAAACAGATCCACAATCTTTGATCTCTGATCCACTTTACAAAACATTTGAAAGCGCATCCAACCATTTATAAAAGGCTTCCAAAAGGTAATCATGCCAAGCACTCGACACACTGGATCAAACCAAACATACAATCTGAAAATGACTCTCATGCCATTATCCACCTAAAATCGATCGATTCGCACACCATCAATATCACAAAATGGTTTCACTTACAGATAACTCCAAGATTCGTGCGTCAAAGCAGCAGAACAGCCTCTAACAAATCTAAAAACGATCCGATACATTTGTATATATATATATATATATATATATATATATATATATATATATATATATATATATATATATATATATATATATATATATCTACCATTATATAGTTACTTCACTCACTATTTCTTCACGGTATCTTAACCATTAGATTCACCTTCGCTCTCCAAAGCAACAAATAAATCCAACAGCACAGCCAATCCAACAACATTTCTCTTCAATCAAATTCCCCATGACAAAAGTTACCTATCTTCGAAACCAACATCATGCAAAACACTGCAGGTGAAGAAACGCAACACAATGCTGCAATCACCACAACTCCACACCGAGTTCAAACACGAAGTCACTCGTAAGTATACTCAATTAAAACAAAAAAACAACAACAATTTTAGATAAAATAACCGCAAATACCTCGATCTAACCAAAAACCGCGCAACAGGTCTCATCCTTAGGTACAAACCTCAAGAAAATTTTAACTCCAATCGGAAAAAATTCAAATGTTCAGCGAGGAAATGACAACATGAAACGCGCTTACCATCCCAACCCTCGTTTTATAAGCCAACTTTTGATTGGTTACAAAGAAACAAATGGTATCACGCATCCTTGTGTTCTGTGCGGTAATGGAATATACTTTGTTCATGAGTGTTTCATAAAGCCTACAAGTGAATCAGTTTTCAACTAATTCTTAAACAAAGACTTCTGAGCTCGCTGATTGGTCGATAAAAAATCAGTGGCATGACAATCTTTTTAAAAACGTCAATGTTCTGTCTGCCTGTCTGTCTATTTCTATCTTCGAAATCTGGTTTGAGATACAAAGCTCTCACAACTCTTTTGCGGTTTGAGGATCATAGATGGGTTCATTTACACAACCGATTGTAATCAGATGGTGAAAAATACCTGTTGTATTCTGCCCCTACCGGGATTCAAACCCGGTACCCTCCGCTCAAATTGCCACTGCACCTCATATTAAGATCAAGGTCGTGTTACGATTATATAAAAACATTGGATTATTATGTTAAAAACCACCGCACCATCTGTCAACATTTCTATTTTCGTATTATTATTCAGCCGCAACAATTCGACTTGTATATATGGTATGTTCGCGCGGTTACGTCAATCATTTATTGAATCCGTTGAATTCTATTATTATGACATTGTGACATCCAAGTCGTTGTTCTCAAAAAAATACTTAAGATAAATTAATATGCAATAAAACGTTATTGACAACAACAACACTGTTAATAACTCTCAATGTTCTGCATTAAGATACCACCATCGATTTGTCAACCAACGAATATCTCTATATATAAGAACAAAATCTTATATCTCGATCGATAAGGATCTATCTTAATCGCACACGGTATTACAAATTGTTAAGGAGCACGTAAGATCAACACGGCGGTAGGTAAATAATCAAAATTCTTAACAAACTGGATTCCGATATACCTATATGTATGAAGTGTACACTTCTTAACATCTCTCAATTAATTTAATTGATTTATGGTTCAAAAAAATTATTTTTGGCTTTGCCCGTTGATTGATTATTTTCCATGGATATTTGAACTATGTACGACGAGCAGATACGTAATTTGATTTAATTAATTGGATATAAAAAAAAATTTAATTTAATTCGTTCATCAATATTTTGATATGCACGCATATACACAACATGACATGATCGAGCAACAACTCCAATCGAACATTTCGTAAGCGACATATAACAACTCTTTAGCTCTGGTAGGTATGACACACAAACGGGTTTGCTGCTGTACAGTTTTGAATTCCACCAAACGAGTACCGCGATTAAATCTGTTGGACATATGCTACGTGTGTGTGTGTGTGTATATTGTATACGCATATGCGTGTACATTACTGTCGATTGTCCAAATTAATTGTTCTCAACGACAAATTTTTTAGTTATTTAAATCAATCAATAATTGATTGACATTAATTTATAGTGAAACAAAAATCGCTCACAAGCTCTACATTAGCTATATAGTCGAGATAACTTATTTGTATTGGTATTTGACTTATTTATTTAATCAATTTAAAGCGCGCATGTGATTATTTATGTTGTTGTCCAATTGCATATTATTTATTGCTATTTGATTAGTTTAAAAGTTATAAATTAATTTATTTAATTTAAATTTCGTAATTGTCAAAAAATCGTTTGTTGGTAATTAAACTTCATGCATGGTAGACAGGGTGTCTCTAAGATATGAGTACTACTAGATTTCTACAGCTCTAATATATGTATGTAGATACCCGATATTCGAGGTTTTACTGTAAAATTGAAAACTGAGAAGCAAAAGCTTAAAATGAACCGTTGAGTGGCAAAAGCTTAAATAAAATTTACAGAAAGGTTCTATTTGAAAGATATGATCCACAATTTTAATATATATATATATATATATATATATATATATATATATATATATATATATATATATATATATATATATATATATATATATATATATATATAATATAGACAATATACACTCGCGGACAAAATTAACGCATATTTTTTGTTTTGTAATAAAAAAAATCCCGCTGGTCAATTTTAATACTATACTAGTGTCAAATGATAGCACATTTATATTTTTATCAGAAACCACATTGAATAAAGTTAACTGCAAGCCAATCAATTAAATTTTTCAAAAATGCTTAATCAAAAGTGCATTGTGTTTGAAATCCAACGCAACGATCGGCTTTTGTTCCATTGCATATCAATTATTTTTAAATGCAGTACCACTAGTTCTAGTAAATGTGTTCTAAAGCAAACACCTAATATAAAATCAATTGTAATATGGTACCCGTTCAAGAGCTGGAGGCGGTTAAAGTGGTAACATTTTATCAGGAAGATTATACACAAGTACAAATCGCACGAAAATGAGGAATTAATCAGTCTTCGGCTTCACAAATACTTAAGCGGTATCGTGAGACCTTAGAGTATAAAAGAAAGCCCGGACAAGGACGTAAAAGGTGCACAACCGAGCATGACGATCGATTTTTAAAAATGAATTCGTTACGAGATCGAAAGCGAACTTCTACTCAACTCAAAAATGAGTTACTTAGTGCGCGTCAAGTAAATATTAGTGTCAGAACAGTTAGACGAAGATTAAAAGAAGTGAACCTAACTGCAAAACGTAAAAGTTCCACGGCTTCTTCCCCGCCACAAATCCAGCCGTTTAGAATTTGCTCATACTCATGCAAATTGGGGATCTGATCAATGGGCCACTGTTCTCTTTTCAGATGAGACCAGAATCCAATTATGGAAACCAGATGGACGTAATCTTGTATACAGAAGAGTTGGAGAACGCTACGAACCGTGTAAAATGGTGCAAACTGTAAGCTTTGGTGGGGATTCAATAATGATTTGGGGTGGAATCAGTTGGGAGGGCCGTACAGAGCTTGTGGAGATTGGTTTGAGGATGAATGCAGACTGGTATGCTCGGAACATTCTTGGCGATCACGTTTTGCCATATGTGGGCTTCATATAGGTTATGACAGTTTTGTGTTAATGCATGATAATGCTCCAGTCCACGTTGCTGCAACGGTACGACAATATCTCCAAGATATTGGCATTCGTGCACTTAAGTGGCCACCAATGAGTCCTAATCTTTATCCGATTGAACCCGTGTGGGACATTCTAAAACGCCGTATTAGAGCTAGAAATCCTGCACCAGATTCGACAGCAGAACTGAGAGTTGCAGCGCAAGAAGAGTGGAATCTCATTCCGCAAGAAATGATACAGAGCATTCTACTACCCAGCATAGTACCCAGAAGGATGGAAGCCTTAATAAGGGCACGGGAGAGAGGGTTAATACTCATTATTAAATTAATCAAATTAAATTGTAATAAAGCTAGTTTTAATGTTTATAAACCGCTTTTAAAAATTAACAAAAAATAGTTCGTGAAAAAAAATACATTTTGCAATGAAAAATAGCCGCTATAATTCCATAACGCCACATTTGTGCCTCTTTTGAGAAAATTATAAATTTGGGATCATTTGATACCAGTTCCACTGAAATTGTCCAGCGGGATTTTTTTTTATTAGGAGGAGTATATATATATATATATATATATATATATATATATATATATATATATATATATATATATATATATATATTCCTCTGTTGGAATTCGGGTTTTTTCCAACAGAGCACCTAATTGTATTTCTTTGTTCACAGCCAATTTCAAACTTTAGCCGCATAATAATTGTATATTTTGACAGCTGACATATAGTAAGGAGTGTTCGCAAAAATTTCGTTTGATTCTTTCCATTAGTTTTTATTTGTGCTGTTTAAAAGATAGAAAATCCACTATCGAAAAGCCAAAAATGCAGTTCATGCAAGGAAAAATTGAAAGATGCCAAAATTGGTTTCCAAAATTTCGTTTAGGCAATTTCGATGTTAAATATGCACCACGTTCTGGAACGCTCGTTGATGCCGATGAAGACACAATTAAGCCATTAATAGATGCAAACCAATGAGATTGCTGAAAGGGTTAAATTTGTCGAATTCAACCGTTCATGATCTCGTGAAACGTCTTCGTTTAATTTCAAAACTTGACTAATGGGTTACACATGAAATTTGCTTCGTCGCAATAACGACTGTTAATTTGCTTATCAAATGTCAAGAAAATTACCCATTTTTTTAGCGTATACTGGCGTCAAAAGTGATGAACCAGCTCAAACGGTTTCAAAGCCCGATATTCACCAAAATAAGGTTATGCCATCTGTCTGGTGGGATGTCAAGGAGTTCGTTTGTTTTGAGCTCCAACTGGACAAATTTAATGATTCACTCAAACAAAAATGACCAAAATTGATCAATAGAAAATGTGTAGTGCATCCGCCTAATTCTGCAGATTTGGCACTTTCGGTCTATTACTTGTTGGGTCTCTATTCCGAAAAAACTTCACTTCAAATCAAGAACGTCAAATATCACTTGGACTAGTTTGTTGCCAGCAAAGATCAGAAGTTTTATGAGTGTGGAATCAATCTCTTGTCCGAAAGATGGCAAAACATTCGGAGTGGTTTGCTTGATTTCGTTCAGGAAATTTGGAAAGACTGGCACAAAAGTTGTCAGGATATAGCGAGGCATTAAACACCAACCATATGACCGTAATGAATCATATGAAAAGAGCAGGCAACAAACAGAAGCTCGATGTTTGATGATGACTCGGAATAAATTGACGGAATTTGTTGATGTATCCACCGCATTGCCCGGACTTTGAACCGTCTGACTCGAAAGCTTCGAGGGACGAATTATAGAATATTGCACTAATGCAAGAGGGTTTTGTTTTGCGTGAACTTAGTCCCGAACCATAAACCCATTATTCAAAACCAGGACAAAGGTTATGCTGCAGTGACCTTGTAAAGTGAAAAAGCGAGCTCGGTGATATTAAGCAATAGCAATGCGTAATTATAGCTGAAACATAATTACTGCAAGGCTCCTAAACTGTATTGCAGTTTTCACCATACTTAGAACTGGAACACTGACTAGGAGAGATAACCTTCAAAAGTCAGCCTGAAGCTGACGCAGTGTAAGCATTCATCAATATTTTCGCTATTAAGCTCTGGCGTTTTTATAGAAAGAGCGAACTTGGTTAGCTTTAAATTGAACTCGCTAATAAAGTACTTCGTCTTACTGCAGGCAGGAGAGGCTGACCACGCTTACTTAAAATTTAATAGAGCAGTGTTTTTAATTGTTTTTAAACTTAATGACTAGGCAGATGAGCCTAACGAAACACACGCGAGAATTAGTTTTGACCAATCTGTGCATCATCCTGTATATGTCACACTGGGCAGGTTATTCCATAACCGTTACCTTTTTGTTGCAACCGAGAAGAGTTAAGAATTTATTCCAATCACTTACCAATTAAGAGCTGATTAAAACAATTTTAAGGAGTTGAGGATGGCCAATTACTATTAATACAAAATATAATCTCAGTTATTGTCGCATCGAGAGTAGAAGCTGTAATCACACAGTGAGTCACCGATATTAATTCCGCTTGATAAATAGAACAGTATGTTTCTCAGACCATACGATGAACATTAGATACAAAAGCCAGCACCCTGTTCAATGAGAGAGAGCTAGAGAGCCATCTGAAAATAATATTGATTTAGATGTGTGATTGAGATGGATAAATCACCTCAAATGATTTGTGGAAATTAAAAATAGGCAGAAGTTATCCATTAACCATGGTTAATAAAGAGCTGGGATAAAGAAAAAATCAGTAGCCAGCTAGGAGCTTCATGGCTAGCAGAGGAGTTGAAGACATGGCTCCAACTACAACGCTACAACAAAATATCGCACCATCAAACAACAGGCACATATTTTAGTATTGCTAGTACCAGTGATTTGTATATAATTCAATTAAAACTTCGCTATAGGCAGACCAAATGTACTAGGATGTTAAGAATGAAAACTCAAATTAAATATTTAACCGAGAAGATGAGCAACATGTCGCTAAATTTAAAGTAGGTGAACTTTATTATCATTAACGGAAACTGTATAAGTGTGAAATCGCATTCAGAAATCGATGAACATCAAAGATATCTTATAACAAACCGCCATTAGGAACTATTCACCTCACATTTTTCTAGCAAATCGCTATTTTCGGATGAAACCATGCATCAAAAGAAAATTTGAGGAAACCTATGAAAAGTTGATGATGAAACAAAATAATTGACTCATTCTATAGTTCAATGATCTTCTCTTCGAAGACGTTGGTTTCGTTATTGATTTGATGTTCTCAGACCATCACTCATTTCCACTTTGCATGAGGTTGCTTGACGTGTATGATTCGCTCGTTTCGCCCCACTGTCAAGGTATTTCGTTAGCAGGTCACAAAGACCGAGTTCATCATAATACGCTGTCCTAATGGGACACCCATATACAAACAACCAAAATCGCAATTTTAAATTAAATTTCTAAATTTGTAATAAAATAAAATATTTCGAATAATTTGATTGAATATTATTGGGTCAATTACACTTCAAGATCAGTGTTCTAATTTTATTGTATATTTGTGTATGAAAATCTATAAACATCAATTTAAAATATTTAGAACAGTTTTCTTAAACACAAAAAAATTCTAGTTTGAGACAATATAAGGCGAAGGCAAGACAAGTTTAGTGGGTTGAATCAACAAATCAAAAGTTCAATTATTATTGTTTTATGTGTGATTTGGTGCAACAATTAATGTTAATTGTCAACGAACTTCAATTATATTTGCCAAATTTAAACTGAAACTAGATAACAAACTCGCACGTGTTACTCGAGACAAATCTCATGCACAATAAAATGACAGCAGCACAATTTGATTAACTTATCAAAGGATAGAGGATTACATAAACGGAGTAATCTCCAAGCGGGGTAATCTCCTATCATCAGCCTATACAAGATGGAATGAAACTAGTGTAAAATCAAAATGGAAAGGGATAGACAAAGTATCACGGTTATCTCAAACGCCAAGATAATCAGTAAACAAAAAAATATACACCACAAACCAAAAAGCAAATAACTTTCCCTTATAATATTATAAGGGAAATCGTGTCAATTTCCATAGTAAATGCCAACAACAGTATGATTTCGTTAAATATTAGTTTCGGTGAAGATTTCTAGATGGCATACCAATACGTTTTAACGCGAACAATAGATGGCACGCGAAGTAAGTTTTAATTAAATGACATAACTTAAAAAAAAAAATTTGTTTTATTTATTTATTATTATTTATAAATATAAGCCCATTTACTTCAAAAATTTCCAATTTCGATTATAAAATTATTATTTTTTTCGTTAATAATTCGTTGAATATTAAAAACTGCAGTTAAAAAATGTAAACATTTCGTTCAACTACTACTAGTGCCATCTTTTAATCTTCTCCGGAATTATATTATATATAATTATATTATATCGACGCGATTTTCCTTAAAGTTATTATAAGTTATTTGGGAACAACATTTACAAATTGTAGACATTTATTTTAAAAATCAGTGTTCAGTGAAAAAAATATTTTTAAGCTCTGGGTCTCTCACATTGGCACATTGTGGCGTATTTTGAACAGCCAGAAGATATTCAAGAGCTTCCAATGCCTACTGCAAAATGCACTTGATGCGGGTTATGGGCAGGTTGCATAATCGGACCGTATATCTTTAGAAACGTAGAAGAACAGCGTGTAAACGTCAATGGCGCAAACTACAGAGAATTAGTGAATTTTTATTGTCAAAAATTCTAGATATTGGTGTAGCCGACTTATAGTTTCAACAGGATGATGCAACATGCCACACAGCAGGCCAAACCGTTGATTTAATGAAATAAAATTTTAATGAAAACAGCATATCAAGAAACGGACTTGTGAATTGGACTTCACGATCTTGTGATCTGACGCCGTTAGATTACTCTTTATGGGCCCATGGGCGTATCTAAAATCATTTATTTATAAACCACAATCGATTCCTGCGACTCTTGAAACTGCAAGTGATGTGAAACCTATACTCCAGTTGCTCTTGAGCCGTCTTAATCTAGCTCAAATCGCACTACCAACATATTATCCTAAAAGTCAGAAGCTATGTATATATGAAGACACACATTGAGAAAGGCTTCTAATGACATAACAAGAATATCATTTCTCCACGCACAGTGTGGAGAACATGGGAAACCAGAAATAGCTCGAAGAAGAACTGTTACTGAATTTAAACATTTTGGCCAGACTCAGGTAGAATGGATTCAAACCTTCCTTTGGTTGTTATAAAACACCTGATCGTTTGTGATCTGCAAACTCCATTTCAAGTTCATCCAGTTCTAGGTATATATATCGCTCCTAAAAGTCTGTAACGGTCGCTATGGTGCATCAATAATATTCGAGAGACAACTTATCTGACGCAGAGCTTTTTTTGACGCTTTTAATATAAATTTTACGAATGGTAACAGCCATCTAGACTCATTTGAGATGCTTGTGATGCTAATCCTGTAATAACTACGCATATTTCGTAATATTATTATCGTAATATTTTTTGCTGTTGCAGCCCAGTGGAGACTGAAGACATAGTCTTTATCCGCAAATAAAATTCGGAATCAAAAAACGGACGTTATAGGATGGTACTTAACCGAATCTTTATACTATCGTAAAAAGCTTGAATGGTGAAAGGTTGAGGGTTTGAGAGTACAGTTAACTCAGACATGAGCCACATTTCATATTATTAATTCGAAATTTGTATCAGCGTGTATCTTACATTACTATACCTCAATCGAACTCCTTTCGGGACCTGCAGCATTCATGTGGCGGGATCTTTTTTCTGATCTTCTTAATGTTTCATAATAACGCAGATATATAAAGACATGGACCAATGCAACTATCATCTATCTCAAAACCCATGTATCAAAACTAAATACCTGATATTATAATAAACAGTGTGCAAGGAGAACACCAAGATCCGTCTAATCGCAGGTATAATGTGGTTCCGTGATCGATAACATCTTCCGATTATTTACAACACTTTGATTGGTTAAGAACATACAAAGGTTCTTGCTAGTATAACAGCTAAACAGAAGAAGCTGAAAGACAGAAGAAGTCGAATGGTGGAACGCTAAGGTTTTAAGAGTACGACAACTCAGCAATGAGCGGAATGAGCGTGGTTTCTTTGAATGATTCACCGCATTTTTGGAGCTTCTTAATGTTCCACATGAGTCAAACTGTATTTAAATACCGTCGAGATATTCATCGAGAATGTATCCCATGACGAAATTACTAAGGTCATCCAGAGATTAAAGAAAAATCGTTCACCTGTAATTAATTGCATTAATTCGGAGCTCTTGATATTCGAAAGCGTAAATTTGTCGAACTATCTTTATGACAATATTCGATGGGTATGGCGTTGTCATGTATTGATGTGAGTGTTATGCAAATGTAAGCAAATGAGTATACGGGAGATGCCTTCTAACATTCGAGAGAAGAATCATGCGTGTGATATATGACCTAAAATTCTAATTTCTTACATCGTGCATTCTAGGGCAGCGAGTTCTCTGACTCAGTCACGTTCTGCGTGCTGAAAATAGTTCGCTTTCGGTGACAATGGCTCCACAGTTTAGAGAGCATTCTGACATATTCTAATTCTAACACCAATACAGCAAATGATGACCTGGATTGTGATAAAAACGAAGGTGAGAGCCACATTATGTTGACACACAAATGTTGTCGCTATTTCTATCAATAGAATACATAAACAAAAATCGACCAAATGGCGAAGTGGTTAGACCTACATCTATTGGAAGCAAAAGCGAGTTCTCATCATTCGATTATGATTAGAGATATTGATGAACCCTGTTGACTTGCAGAACTAAAGAGAACCATTTTCCATGTCAATAATATAGATTGATATTGACCAATGCAATGTGCAGGCATTGATTAAGCTATGCCGTAAAATGGACGTTTAAAAGGAATCACGAAAGAGTTGGGAGCAGGAATGCCACTTGTATGTGGAGGGTGTGGAGCGGAGGTCCCTTGGGGGTGGAGTGGATTGACTTATTTTGGAGTGAGTTCCGTCTCGGCCTAGATTCAATATTTAATTGAATATATATTTGTTGGTGGTTTGTGGATTTTGGCACGAGTGGTTCAGTTGTGGGCGTTTGATTTGTAAGCGTGTTCAAGGCATTTTCAATAGCGGGACATTAACCTGTATAGGGGTAGGGATTGGTGGTGTGAAGTTGTTTCGGTTGATATTTGACGAGTTGAGATTTGTCCGAGTACTTCATGGTCTGGTGGATCTTCTGGTTCCCAGCGAATTTTATTCATGTTTGAAGTTTCATATGTTGGCGGGGGTTCTCAGCCGTTGCCGTGGTTGGATTGATTTTTATGTTTGTCTTAGTGGGGAGCGAATTGCCGTCGTATAGTTGCAGGTATCGGTAGTGGTTGGTTCCTCCAAGATATTCTTGTACAGTTTTAGTTCGGTTCGGAGTCTGGTGACATCCCCCTAAGGTCTAGCCGTGGTATCGGGGCTTTCTATTTGTTTACAGGATTGATTGGTGAGTGATTCTAAATCACGATTGTGGAGTTGTTGCAGTCTCGTCGATATTTAAGTGTTTTGGTGGTTTTAATTTTTCATCGTTGGAATCGGGTCTGCGCTTGACTTAGTCACGGGTTTCGGGATTGAATGGTTCCCTCGGGATTGAGGGGTTTTGTAGGACGGGAGTGTTTAGATTTGATGCGGGACACGGGTTTGTTTCTTCCATTATCGGTGGTATATTTTGGGATTGTGGTTGAGGATTTGATTTTAGTGGCGGGGAGTTGGAATTATTAGAATACTAAGGTCTCGGCGGGATTATAGTAATTTTATAGTTGTGGTTTGGAAACATTCAATATTGTGGGCTGGGGTTGTGCACGAGTATCTTGGAGGAACCGGTTTTTGTCGATATTTGTAGCTGCATGCTGGTGATTTGTTCTTTGCTTCATGGTACTTGCTTCATAGTGAGAGGAGGTTTTCCCGGGTTAAATTTGACTGGGACAGGCATGAAGGTTGATCTAGTTGTGGCGGTGGTTGGGAGCCTTTGTTGGCATGTGGGGTTTTGGACACGAGTAGGATTTTTAGTAGCTGGAGGATTCACCGGAATGTGCGGTGTTCGGATGAATTTCAGTTTGTTGAATATCAATTAGAATAGGTCTGCACTTTTTATTTTTATTTTTGTGTGGGTTGGTGTCCCATTGTTGAGGGTGTTTTGAATGCGTTTGTAGTTTGAATGCTAACAATTGAGTTAATCGTGTTAAAGTTTGTTTACTACTAATAGATGTTTGTTTAGTTGAGTGTTGAGTTTGGATCGTGTTTGGTTTGCTTCGATGGGGCTCGTTTTGGGGTGTGTCAGTTTGTTCCACTTTTGGGCGCTTGTGCTCTATACTTTCTACATGTAGGTGGCGTCCCTGTCTACGTTATTGCCTATGTGTTGTGCATACGTGCCAGTGTATTTTACATGCGTTGTTTCATTTTGTTAAGTTTCGTATTTGGATTTGATTTTTTATTAAATGAGGTGAATGGAGCTTTTTGAAGTCAATATCAATGTTCCCTTTTTTGGGAGTGTAGCAGATTTGAATTAGTGGCCACTGAATTTGTAAACAGTGTAATTCGAAGCGGATCTGCTGCATTTGTAGTAAAGTGACATCCCTGGTTGGGAGTGTCTTGCCAAAACAGATGGTGGAAACAACCTTTACAATCGCTACGCTGAAAGTATTATATATCGCAATATATGTAGATTATGATGTCAAGTGCAAACATAGAACATATAGCCATTAATGCAAATTAAAATTAAGTGACGTCGTTAACGGCTTCTTTATAATTATGGTGAGTATATGAATTGTTAAATGAACCATATAGCACCATTCAACCGCGATATGCCATGATCAATAATTAAATTCTTTATTTTCATTATTAAACAAATAGATGTAATACATAGATAGGCCATAGCATAAAAAACATAAATATAATTTTGTTATAATAAATAAAGTAACAAAATCATAAAAATCGATTACGCGAGCATATTACTATGTATACGAGTAGAGCAGCAACTCCCAATGGAAAGCTAATCAAAACTATTATTTATTATACATACACATATACGAGTACAAAAATCTGTCTCAATATAATAAATCAATTACTTAAGTCATAAATTTTAAATTATATCGAAAACCAACAACAAATAATAATTTTAATAAATTTAAATAAATTAATATGATTGAAAGAGATGATAGAAAATCTGAACTATCTCAATAGTATATTGTACATTGAATTAATGTATTGGCGACACAACAAAATATCGCGTCACGCACGTATATATTCTAATCGCGATCGCATAAAAATACAAAATACCATTTTAGAAGTACCAAACGAGAGCTGGGCAACATTGCAATCGAAATTTCGGCTAAACTATACAAATTGAGATGTCAATGAGTCAAGAGGTGCAGCGATATTGCACTCAATGCTTACTTAAATACTTTAATCCAATCACATTCGATTAATCACACTAACCGTAGAAAACAAAAGTGTATATATTATAAAATTTCGCCATCACTTGTTTCTGGCATACAAATTCAATTTTATATATATGTAATTATTATTAATTGTTTTTTTGTTTTTGTCGGGTTCGAAATATAAAATTCTAACCTATAAATGTATATAATCTTGATAAAAAACAATTTAAATTCTTTTGTTTTAAGATCCTTTTCTAAGGTTAAATAGATGAAACAAATAGATCACGCATGCGCGCCTACTTCAAACAGTCTGTGTGAAATTTATTTACATTAGACATGTGTCAAATTTAAGGTTATGTCCAATCTAGTGATCATTAATAAAGCTCGGTTTATATAGAACTTGAGTTTGTTGACATGAATAGCATATATGTCAGATTGAAGGCACGCGTGTTTCGTAAAAACTGTATTGCATTTGGACGTATAACAGTTGAGAAACGGATTAGCTCTCTATTAACTGTTCTCACGCCAATACTTAATTAATTTATGGTATAATCGAGACTGCGAAATTAGCTGCAAACCTAACATAAGGAAGAGTAAAGAAGACATTGGTAAAAGATAGATGTTGGGGCTTCGCATTTACATTGGCTCTATACTTCAATCATATAATACATACTTATCTTCACACGATCGCAACCTCGTGGACTGTGCTAGATAATATAGCCAACCATCAATCTATGATGAGGGTTGAGCAAACTATCTCCATGTGGATGAGAGGTGCACGTAGGAGCATACTAACTTACATGATCCTGAAGATTATCTGACATTTTAGATATTAAAACGCAGCTAAACAAAGGGCAGCGAGCAAACTATCCTATACGCAATAGAAGTATGCCCACTAACATCGATTGTTATATCCTGTCAATCCTTTGACTGCCATATCCTTCAAAAATAACTGGTTAAGTAATGCACTCATTTATACATACTTTGAGTTTTTAAACTTCCAAATGGAAGGGTCGAGTGTAGAATTTTCTGTGAAGCTTTAAAGTAAATCTCTCTTTTGATCATTCCGACTACTTCATCGTTTTTTAACCCAAAATTGCGATAATGGAAGGTTTATAGCTTCCGGTTGAGGTATCAAGATTTCATTAAAACATCAGGACACCACTTGCCGTATTTTATCAAGGAGAGCGAACATCGAAATGCCACTTCCACCATGTAAGATTTTGGTTTTGGATTAGAGATCTGTAAATAATGCGTGGATCAATAGCAACATTTGCGTAATAATCGGGCAAATCTGGTTAAAATTAGATCGGACAATATCCGGACAGCTGGTATCGTTTAGTGTGAGTCACGTCAAAATATTCAAAGCGCTGGATGGTGCTAGTAGCAAACCAGTTAAACGGTTTATGTTTTCTACGCCTGGCACAAATGTTCGATGTACCTTTCTCGTACTATAAGATTTTAATTTTTTAGACTCTCTCGTGAAACTAACGTAGACAATGGTGCTGATTGAGCTTTTAAATAGTCGTGCATATTTGTAAACTTCCTCTTATCAAAGAAGAACGTATGGTCTGCATCCAATTTATAACAGTTATAGAACAGAAAAACCAAATAAACTTGGACATCGACAAGCTAAATGAACTTCCACCAGTTGGTTCTATATGTGGATGCGATATATCAAGTTCATCTTTCTAAAAACTGTATATGGGTGATATATTTGGCATTATGAATTTGATGGTCTGTCAAATCTGTAACGAATCAGGAAACACCTAATGCCGAGATCGTTGTGCCAGGTGATTTCAATGTCCACAATGACAAATAACTTCTGTCTTCTAAATCCATTTCGCTGTTTGGTGTGGCGGCTGAAATATTTGCAGCCTTAAACGAAATCACAAAGCTCATAAACCAGCCATCAATTCAAGGCGGCTAGAAACTTACAACAACTCGAACGGCGTCCCAAGCTAAAACTTCACGAAATGAAGGTTACAGGAGAGTTGTGGCAAATTTTAGCCTTCCCAGTGATAGCAATCAAACCTTTCGGTCTATACCACCTCTGAAAGATGAAGACTATATTTATAGACCACCCAGGTGGAGGATAATCTCCTAGCCCAAAAAATTGCTGCTAACTCTATTTAAGATGAGTTAGATCTAACTTGACATCCCCTGTGTTCTCTCTCTCCAGTTGTCGCTAAAGTCTCAAATGTTCTCAAATATTGTTGGAAATTCTTGTCACAGTCACTGTCATGTTTCCCTCCATTTGGAAAATTGCTAACATACATCCCGTCTCAAAAAATATGACAGTCATATGGGACTTTCAATTACCGTCCAAACTTTATTGTACCAGTACTAGAGACCAAAATCAATTTCCAGCTGATTTGAAGATCACCATCTATAATTTTAAATCGTCAGTATTGAATGCCAAGGGTGTTCAGTAGGCTACTTAATTAATATATTCACTGAAGAATGGAACAGTTGATCGCGTATACCACAAGGGTTTGTTATGTAAATTGGCGGCCATTGGCCTTCACGGTTCTTCAGTTTTACGGATTGAGAGTTTTCTTTTGTGTCGTAAAATCCAGTGGTGGTGGGTTGCATGACTTCCGTTCCACATTTTTTAAATGCTGATGTCCCTCAGCAATCCGTGATTTTTGCGAGTCGTGTTCTAATTTCCATCGATGATCTTCTATCATCAGCCCATAATCCAATATATTATTACGCTGATGATAGTTATCTCTCTGTTTCTCTCACTCTTTCTCTTTCTCTTTCTCTCTCTCTCTCTCTTACGGTTTATCGAAATCACCATTTGAGATCTTGACTTATCACCATTTTTTTTATAAGTGAATCCAGTTGATGCATTTGAGATCTTGACTTATCAAAAAGAGTGTCTTGTATTCAACAAATAAACAAAGAAGCGATTAGTGCTGCCAAATTTTACTTGCTGTGCTCAATCTAAACACTTACATTAAACAAATTTTAAATAAAACCAGGATTGTAGTATATTTCCCAATTTTTGGGCAGAAACATATGAGAACATTCGGTCGAGACTCTTTCTTAATTCTCTTTCTTATAAGCGATACATGTGAACTTATGCGTGTTCTACAATAACCATGGCCATTATCCATTCGAACTTTAAGAACTTATGCATGGTTTGTCAAGGTCTAGGCGTAACTTAAGAAATTAAAGTGTGTAGCAAAAATATTCGCACAGAAAAAATTATAGTCATTCATTCAGTTAACGGATGAACAAATTAAAGGACACAGAGTACGTTGATTCGATTACGCTGCTGATACGGAGAGATATTGAGCTGACAGTGGCCTCAAAGCCCAGATAAAAATCTGGAATCGTTTAGTTGTTTGCTAGCTAATAGATTCGAGAGTAATATCGACCACATCATACAGACTGCCATGATACGGGTCAGTAATAAAATTATCGATAGCTAATATATGAAACCATAAATAATATATGATTTATGAGAACGCGATTCTGCGGATTATTATCTAAATCCGATTATTCCGTTTTATGTTTGGATGTATTTAATTTATCGTCCAAATCCATGCACGAGTCGAATAAAGTGAAATACATAATCTCATTAAGATGACACAAAATATACTTTAAGACTATATACATATATTCTGTTTAAGTGCATGAGTGTATTTATATGACCCATATACTCATTTCAATCGTGCGGATGAACTATATTGAACTAAATAACGTGATATTATGGTCATATGAAATTAACTATTAATTTAGTCGGCCTACATGATGATATCAAAATTGCACAATTCGATGCCCAATATGTATGTATAATTTTATGAGTAGCAAGCAAATTTATCTGGTGAAGGCGGTCCATGTGATCGGGATGTGCTCATCGAATAAAATTGTATGTTTGTATAATTGTCATATAGACTCATCGTTATCGCAACAGAACAGACACTATCGAACGGATGCTTTAAACTGGTTTGACTGGTATTTCTTTACACCCGGGTACGAATTTAACGTGATTAGAACCTGTGACCCTTGAAGAAATTTGATGGCAAAAAGTAGCGAACTCAATATTGAACCAGGTGGATTCGAATGAGATCTACTATCTAACTGGCTTATATAATCTGATAGACGCTTCACTAGCCCTACTATATAATTTGGTTTCTCTTGGCCAATTTGATAACTTAGAGCCACACTAACAACAAAAAACTGCAGTAGATTAAAAGTCATGATCTGAAAGTGGGAAGCACATTCAAACTCCTAAAGAGTAATTTTATTTCGAAACATGATGACACACCCGTATAACTTTTTGATGCCAAAATGACTACTATATTGTGTTTATATTGTGTCGATGATTTATATAGGGGGTCATCATCTGGGCATTGCACGGGCACAATGAAAAATTTTGAAAAGTACTAAAACCATGGTTGTTAATAGGCCTGCGAGCCCAAAATTTGTTGTCCAAGGAAGCAACATTGATCCATTAAATTTATGAGACGAATTTAATGTAAATTTTGTTCTTTTGGAGAAATGTTATCCCATAAGCCTATATTTTAAAGGGATGAACAGCTGCAATTAGGAAATCGACAGTTTTCATCTTAAATAAGTATCAACTCATTTGAGATGGTTAGATTGTACGTCATGTCTTGCAACTTACAACCAGACTGATTTAGATAAACCTGATATTAATAAGGTCTAATTAGTGCAACGACGAAAGATAGGCAAAAATGTGAATGTAATCACTATAGGTATCTACTACTTCATGGGTAAGCATACCAGTAGATGTGGTGTTTCCGCGCAAACAAGAAAATATATATGTTTTATATAGAAGACACAAAATTTGCCAAAAAAATATAAACAGATGTATACTGGTTACCAAATATACTACACAGTACAATGAGACAACATTACTAAGGAGAGCAGTAATAAAATCATCTTCATTGCTACCGCTCACGTGGCTCAGTGGTTAAAGCTGTGGCAGTTGGAGTGGGAGGAACCGGGTTAAAATCCCGATAGGGGCAGGATGCAAATGGGACTTTTCACCATCTGATTACGATCGATGGTGTTAATGAACACATCTATGACCCCCTGTTGGAGTGCAGAACTCATGGGCCGACCCATCTTCCATGTCAGTACTATAGGCTGGCATGGAGCTATGCAATGCGCAGATGGTTCTACGAAAATCGGACCTATAGCCGTACGTCCTCGATTTGGCCGTTAAGGCGTAAAGTAGGACGTAAATAAGCAAACCCGCGAAAGAGCTGGGAGAGGCTTGAGCCCCAAAAAAAGATAGCATAGTATAAAATATAAAAAAAAAAAAAAAAAAATCTTCATTGCTGTGTTGGCAGCTTAATTTAACACCAAAGAGGGTAAGTTGAGCTCTAGTGGGAAAATAAACTCAAAGAGCTAATTAGTCATAGACAGAATACCAATCACAGACAGAAGTAAACAAATTGACACCTGCAGATACAAGAGAACTGAATAGACTTATTTATAATGACAATCGAGACAAAGACATAAGGTCAGGTAATCAACGCAACCTCTGGTATGGAAGTTACTACAGTTGACGCTAGAGTTTGTTTTGATACAGAAACAATCCTTAATCAGCTTCTCTAAGCCCAAAAAAACCTATAACCAAAATACCATCCCACAGGATTGCCACACTATACCTATATTGTGCCAAATCATTTATATCGAAAGATACCAATAATTGAAATGCAAGAATTAATCTCTCACCCACAATATGGATTTTGCAATACGTACACATTCTACATTTTATCTAGGTCATATAGTCATTAGTCACAGACATTATACTCCTTGACGACTGACACGAAGGTGTACTATTGTCGACTTTCACAGAGAGATACATTAGTGTTAAAGAGATGGAAACAACTCAGAGGTCAAACCTGAAGTCTTCAAAAGGGTTATTCTTAACCCCTCATCTATTATTCACACGCGACACTTCTATCTCGATACACAACAACTTTTCTCGATTACTCTACTGCCATGCCTATAGGTGATCAGAACACACGGATTATTATTGGAGTACAGAACGCATATGCCTTTACATCATAGAATTACATAACTCGCCGACGTAAGGTTGGCAGTTAAATGGAAACTTTAATAGAGTTGGGAGTTCTTAGGACGCAATATAGATTGTATAGATATGAAAACAAAATTTCAAAGTTGTCGATGAACCGACAAGATGATGAATATAATCAACAATCAGATAGATTTAAACAACCTCCGAACGTGTAAACTAGAGCAATCAAAAGTAAATTAATAGCCTATATGGTGTTAAAAATATTTCACAACGACATGATACGACAGCGATCTATAGATACTAAACTACATGTCAAGAAAAAATGTGAAGAGCCCAGATTTAAATGTGATTTTGGGTTTGGAACTACATATATCAATTGTAAATAAATCCTAATCTCATATGATGTCATCTCATATAAGCCCATACATGAGACATCTAATCTCATATAAGCCCATACATGAGACATCTGAAATTCTGTTCTCACTAACCGAACAATATAAATATCACGAAACACCGGAGACATGCCCGACGACATGCGAATATTTATTCTGAATATCGGTTAAAATTGAAGATCACTTAGTCAACTATTTTAATCATCTTGATCGTATTTTGATCGAACATGCGAATTATAAAATTGGAATATTAAATTTTTAATGTCAAAAGTGATCGTAACAGTAAAATCGTTAAGATTAATGAAAAATATTCCAATCTTAATTGATCACTTTGGAAAAAGGAGTCATCCTTATTCTCTGACAAAATACAGACCACTCGATAAGAATATTCAACCATTAATGTAATTAATAAAAATGCTCATGCTCCTGAATCTATATAACCTATCTTTTTATCGCGATGTACAGCTATTTGAGAAGATTCTCAGTCCTGATATCTGGAACATACTGTACGATAAAGTTGAGCTGCTAAGGTGATCTCAAAAACACTGATCAAAAACACTGAGTGGGGACCGGTTAGTACGGTGATAACTAACATAGCAAGGCCTCGCTCTAGTGTACGAAAACTGTTAAACACTATATAAGAGAAGCCTAATCAACCTGTTTATATCTACTACCGAGTAGACTCCAAGGCGGCCCGATTAGGTTTGCAACGAGTACACTAAAGAAATAATATTATGCATAATAAAACAGGGGAGGGGGGAGGGGGGAGTTTAGTGTTGATACAGCATATAACGTTGGCATTGAATGATGCCTAAGGTTTAACACGCAAGAAGTCGAGTGCCGAGGAGATTATAAACGACATCGCAGGGCATTATGACTAGACCCGAAAAGAAGGAACAGGTACGCAGCTCGTCACACAGTTTTCGCTCCCGCGAACACTCTAGGCTATAGGTTCGCTCGATGAGTTCAAAGGTGTTTTGAGAAAATCGAACACTTCACTTTAACTAAAAATCTTGTATATGCCTTTCTCATCACATGTAATTCACTTGAAGGCAACATTACCTAAGTTATAAAATATATGAAATAAAATAGTACATAATTAATCTAACTATTTTTATACTATCACATCATCATTATACGAGTATATGACTAAACTGAGGATTAAAACGAGCGATCGCACGTCGTTTCGATTAATCAAATCCAAAATCCTAACCTACATCAATTATAACAATTTACATATGTAAATAAAATCACTTTACAACATTAATCTCTCACACATGTACCAACCACCTTATACACAAAACTAAGATAAATTCCATAACTCGGACATAAATTGTTTCTTATTACGTAAATCGTAATGATAAGAAGTTAAATCCCCAAAAGAATTTCAAACGACCAATTGATCGAGGCAGATACCCAAATCAATTGATTCCCAAGTACAAATGTTTATAACTTTTCATATACAAATCATTTGTTATTAAATTAATTTAATCACGATTAATAAATTAAACATATCTTTATAATTTATGATTGTCGAAGCTGCTGTATAGTCACTTACGAATTAATTGTCCCAATACAAGAAAATCAATTAAAAATTTCCAATTCATGTTACTTAATTATTAGTACACCAGAAAAAAAAATAATTTTTTTTGCACTAAATTTTTAATTTTTAAACATAACTTAATTATTTATTAATTAATAAAATCTATTTTTTTATCACATATATTATAACTATTTTGTTTTATTATTATTAATTTAATTATATTTCGAACGTTAGCAACTCGAATAAAATATTAGATAATTCAGCATGATCGGTCAAACAGTAACTAAATATTATTATTATTTTTAATAGCTTAAAGCGTTGCGCTATTGATCGTTAGAAAATAAAAATCAAAGTTAGACAAAATTTAATTTTTTTTTTACAATTTTTAATTCTATAATTGATTAAAAATGATTCGATTTTATTTTGTATTGTTTTCGCTTTTTTGCACATTTCTAGTACATGTACTAAATTTGAATAAAACAAATTGTGGTGAATATGGTTTGAGTCTGAAATGATTTCGCTTATATAAGACATCTATGAGACAATAGAAAAAAAAGTAATTTTCCATCATAAATCAATTTTCGTTTTTATTAATTAAATTAATTAATTTAAAACTTGTGATACGAGATCGGTTCAGAAATAATTAAATTTATTTCAAATTAATTAATTGTGACATAACTTCCCAAATGAGCGCTTTTAATCCATAAATCAGTTTTATTGTTTTTTATCTCTACAATCTGTTTCGGGGCTCGAGGCACTTCCAGCTCTTTCGCAGTTTGCTTATTTACGTCCTAACCTTATGCCATTACAGCCAAATCGAGGACGTACGGCTATAGGTCCGATTTACGTGGCCCCATGAATTCTGCACTCCAACATGGGGTCATAGATATGTTCATTAACACCACCGATCGTAATCGTATGGCGAAAAATCCCTTTTGCATCCTGCCGCTATCGGGATTCGAACGCGGTACCTCCCGCTCCAACTGCCGCAGCTTTAACCACTGCACCACCTGGGCGGTGAATGCTAAGTTATCCGGTATCTTAAATATCGTTAGTTGATCCTCATAAACGTGATCCAAAGCAATACACTCTGTGGAAAAATAGACAGGACAGGAGTACATGATCAACAGTTTTTACTTCTCCCCTCTGCTTGCAGTTTGTAATGTTCCAAGTTTTCAAGATAACTCAAAGAACAGAGTCCAGCAAGAATATCAGAAAAATGCTCAAAATGTGTTTCTCTCATAGAAGTTTATGAAGAACTTTGATATTTGCTGATTAGTTCCTACAAAAAAGATTTTGGATAATCGAGATTTTGGGTGAAGACCATTAAAATAACTGTCCATGTCTCTTTTAAGTGATATCAACGCCTCACATTTGTCTGTCTCAGGTCCTTTAAAATTGGAAGATGCTTCCATCCAGGCCAAGTTATCGACCAACACGTTACCTTTGAATCCATATGATCGCCAACCTTCTCCAATATTTGACTATGCCTGACACTACTGTACCACAATCATTTCGAATGCGACGGTTGATGTCAAACAAACAAGTCTTGTTAGGTGATACAGTTTTCCTTCCGACTCTACTTATAGTCATTGGCCATCAGAATCCGAAATGTATCGGAACTACACGCTTCTAGCCCCATGATTCAAACCGGGATCCAAAGCAATCATCTGTGTGGAGAGAATAATCAGGACAAGTTTGCATTCGTCCAAATTTCCATGATAATTCAAAGAACAATGTCCAATGAGAATACCAGTTAAACTCTCAAAGTGTTTCTTTCAATGTTTAAAGGGAACTGAGATCTTTGCTATGGTTAATTGTTCCAAGACAGATTTTAGACAATCGACATGAAATGAGTTTGTCCCATCTCTAATGGTATGAAGACCATTACCGACATTTTTAAACAAGCCTCTGCAGGTTAAACCGAGATTTCATTCCAACTCAAATTATAGTTCTTGGCCACCAGACATATGTGGCAAAGAATCTGAAACGTATAACCGATTTAACGAATGACTTTTTACATCACCAGGTTCATTGCAGTTCTCCCTTGACCTCCGATCGTCAGATACTTGACTTCTGAACTAAGAGGGGATAGCATGTTCCCCAATTTATTGAAGACTAAAGTTTCCCAGAGTCCTGAGAAGTCAAAAGAACCAGCTCAATTTTCTTGGGATTGACTGATGACATGCGGAGATAGTATTATTATTTGACTTGAGCAAGACACCGTACCACTTTGAATTAGTTTAGTTTACATATCTCGATCAGGAGTCAGTTCTTCATACTACTGAAAAAAAACAAACGGCTCTATACTTGTCTTTAGTTAACAAAAGTACTTTAATCAAATTTAATTAAGTTACTAATAATCTACCTTTAATGTTACCTTGCTGATCCAGATGCAAAGCCTCATCTTCCATATTCTACATCTATATTGAAACCAGAAACTAATGCAGGTTCACCTTCCCCAAAAACAAAAGGAGTCCGATTTCTTTGAGGCCTTCAGCCTTCATAGGCTGCTCCAATGCCTTTTATTCGAAGGTATTTTTTTGCGATTCTTGAAAGTCGAGAATACCGAAGTCAACTCAATCATACTACAAGAAGCCTTATTTTAGAGTATGCGTCCAGAAAAAATAGATTGAGTCGAATTTTTTCACCAAAAATCATAAACCTTTAGTATGATGTGTAGTCGGTTTGTCTTTATGAAAGAACTCGGACGATTCGGATAGCTCATTATAGCATAAATCAATGAGCTATCCGAATCAGCCGAGTTTTGGATGTTGTAGTTAAACCGCCATAGAAATACATTAAACGATAAATGAATGATCACTCTGGGATGTCGTGATGTGGTTTAAAAGCAATTAAGTTCTAATAATCAATGCAGATATGTGCTTTGCTTGTTTGAGAATTCGCGCCCTACAACTTTTGTTTTAACGACCTTTTAGTTTTGCGTAGTTTTTACAATAAGAAGTGGACCTGCAAATTTAACGAGATTAGATTAACTGTAAGACCTTACCTCTGTTAATTGTTTTTTTAAAAATATTGTTTGAAATATTTGATTTTTGATAAAAGCCAGTCAAGATATAATTTTGATGTAAAATACATTACAATTGTACTCATTTATGCCCTAGGCCCTCTACGCGTAAACTTCGTCGTAAATTGACACTTTAGCGTAAACAATCATTTAGACAAATTGACGTGGTGTAGACAATTTCAAGAATTACCAAGACAATATTGACTATTTAGATAATATTTGGTAAAGATAATGGCTATATATACTATAGCCATGGTTTGACCTATTTTTCATTAGTCCTGCTCTACTATATCAGGAGAGAAAAATAATCAAGAATCTTTTGTCCTTTAAAGTTTAAGGATTGGTTGAGGCTGTTTTTGCCCCCTAATGGTTTGCTTGGCTAAATTGTTTTTTCTGGTAGACTATTTAGCCAGTTCGTTAAAAACTCATCTCTCATATTTTACAAGTTTATGGGGTCAGCGGGTTTAATCTCTTTGTATAGTTCCATCTTTTATTCCCAGAATTTGTTCGCTATCGATATGGTCCCCCATTTATGTTTAGTCTTATCAATAGAATTTACCACCAGCTTAGTGCTGTAATACTCTATTTCGAGCACTCGAATCTGATGAGATATCAAAATCTAAATCTTATATTGAATCTTCAATACTTATCATCTACTTATAGTAGGAGAACTTAATGGTGGACGCTTTGCATTTCACTAGCCACTGTTTAAAATATCAACCTTAGGTAGTAACACTCAACTACGGACGCAAATGGCAGAGCCATAACCACTGCAAACTAATGAGCATAATTTATTGGGAGTTCCTGGTTCATGTGATTGATTCTGTTTCACACCACAAATCCAACCACGCAAGCGATATAATAGTTAACCCGGTTGTTTAGACTATAGCAATGCCTCTATTCTAAAAGGCGTACAACCCAGATTATGTATTTGGTTTATCTTCTTCTCACTTCGATAAATTGTAGAATTCTATCATTAAATCATACTTGACATATAGAGACTAGATTCTGGTAAAGACTATTGTTGGATCAGGTATGAGGATGAAGAGTGGTTAAGATTTAGATTATATATAGCTCCAAACCACCTTTAAGATGAAACCAACAAGAAAGTATGTATTATCAAAGTCGAATACAGCTCATTAACATTCCCACCAACCGAACCGATAACATGATTGGACTGTCAATTTAAAATAGTTCTCATTAATTAAAAAAAAGTGATACTCCTTCTTGAAATGGATCGCATTATTTTGCTGCCATTTTACAAAGATATATGTATATTCCAGCGTATATTAAAGACTCGTCACGGGAATGTCGAAAAGCGAAGTGCGTGCATCACAATAAAATTCATAGTTCTTGGAATTCACCACTTGGTTTGAACATAATCTTCCTTGGTTTTTCCACTTAGAAAAATGGTCACATGATTATGTCATCGATGATGACATAAAGATTACTACCCTAACTCTTGAATGGCAGTTGCCTGTGTTTTGAAAGTATAAAGTGTAATCAGGTAAGGCATCTGGATCAACCGTTCGATTTGTGCTCGCTGTTACGTTTTCAAATTCTTAGCCATCAGACACGCAGAATTTATATCGCTTCTCAGCAACTAGCTCGTAAAATTCTATTACTAACATGATCTTAATATTTCGTTTGGTTGTCTTGCTTATCAGAGTCTTTAAAAGAAAATTAATCCAGATAGACCGCGTTTTGTTTTAATTTTAAACCGATGTTCGCCTTAAGTTGCTTCACAGATATAGTGATACTATGGATGTTGACTGACTCACAGCGAATTCAGAAATATATTCAACAGATATTATTTTGAATGTTCATTAATCACTTGAGATATCTCCGACCGACTATAACAGGATATCAACACTGAAGAACGGACTCTTTCAAAAGTGGGTCAACCGCAAACGAAGTGATCGGAATCATCAAACTCTATACATTTCCAGCATAAAACAATCTGAGTTCGACCACTGCGATGTAGTGGCCCTGTCCAATGAAAATCGCCACCAAGACTCCAATTTAATCTTTTTTCAAACACAGTTTATAATTAGCTTCAAATTTGGTTCACTAACAAATAATTTAGATTAACGACAGAAAGATAACCAAACAAGGTTAAATGTGAACCAGATTTAGCTCAAAAATCCGCAATCACAATGAGCAGGCATCCACTTGGCTTGCTCAGATCATACATACAGTATAGGTGCTAGTATTAATAGCTGCACAAGTACTATCCGAAGAATACACAGCAGATACAGATAACTGTCTGAACAAAGTGGGCGAGCCCCTAAATTTCGAGAAGGAAGTATGTACCAATTAGGCTAAGATAGTTATAAAGTGATGGCCTATGAAAAGAACTGCAAATATGGGCATTATGGCCTCACATGAACGTTCCCTGCCCTGATATCCTATCATGTGGTTTTGAGATTGTAGTTTCTGTTGTATAATCTTTTGGTTTGTTCTTGTTCACTGTCAATATGCACAAAACCACTTGGACAAGAAGAAAGTAAGTGTCGTGATAGTTGTATGTATCATGACAGTATGTTTCCTGGTTTGATATATAAATCTTTGAGTCGGTATCCCACAATACAGTCGTGATCGATACTTTATTGTACTGGTCTTAAAAGTAATTTTAAGGCTACATTGTATAAGTGTTGCCACAACATTTTTATGACACATACAATTTCGGCCAACTACACAAATATCACATTCAGGTTACTTATCAATGAGATGCAAGTATTAACTGCTACACTGTTGTGACAAAAATAGAATTTTAATCCAGATTAGACTTCGGCAGTTATCTTTCAAGTACTTTCTTTCTTGTTTGTGTAAACTTTGGCTGAACATGATAATTGAATTTATTTCATACAAATTGAGACGAGTCAAGTTAACTTAATCATTACGTATTTCGATGCTATATCAAATATAACACAAATATATGCAAATTACAAGATAAATAAATAATAATATATTTTATTTTGTGATTATAAATTGTTTGAGATGAATTATTATGTCATTGGCAATCAATGACTTGTTGTTATTTTGTCGCATGTTGATCACTTCAATGAAGCGACGCAATTTGATTGAATATTTTGCCTTATGCCGATCAATTAAAACACCAATGGTTAAGGTGTTTCGTTGACTCGAATGGAAAACACAGGTTTGGATCCCAATGTGCCCTAAGTGCATAAGTGGTTTTTCATCATGATCCAATATTGGGATCCGGAACTCATCAACCTACCCATCTGTTTATTTTAGGCTGAACTGACATCTAACTATTGTAATGTGCAGAAACGCTTCATATTTAGATCAAGGGAAAGATGATAGCTAATAAAGAAGCTAACATTTAGGGACTTAAACCACAAAGATAACATTTAGGGGCTTAAACAATTAAATTATTTTAGTTGGATTAATTTTTGAAGCTCCACATCTCAGCAAGGTGAGACTTAAGCATAGACTTAAGTCACTTTAAAATAATAGGTATAATCCCAAAATCGACAAAAATACTGGACCACTTTATTTCCATAACAGATTGAAGAGGTAGAAAACACATGAATTTTTAAATGACATTCGATATCGTTTTGTCACTTTTGACGCCAGAATATTATCATCAATCAACTCGCACTAAATTGATTTTCACAATAACACCTTTGTATAATAAGATTTGTTTACTTATTTGTCATGGTTAATCTTCTGTACAGTATTTTATTAGCATACCAATAAATTCATCTCAATCAAAATTTGTTTAAAGAAGATACACTGGAGATAAAATCAGACACCGATGAAAAAAAACCTACACTTCCGAGCAACTAAATCCAAATGTATATAAACTATGCGTAACCAAACAAAACACCACAGAATTAAACGGCATACAAAAGCTATTGCATGCAGCACGATAGTGGCTTTGCGGTATTTTGGCCCATTCCTGGTGGAGCACTTGCTTGAGATGATCGACATTTTGGTATTTTTTTTGTCCAAACATGCTCTTTAAAATAACCCAACCTGAGAAACCTCGCTGATTTGCATTCGGTGAGCTTGGTGGCCATTAGGCAGTGGTAATGAACCGCGGAACGTTGTTTCTAACCAATCTTGATTAACACAAGCTTTATGATTCGGCGTCGAGTCCTGTTGAAATGGTTTTTTCACAATCTGTCTGCGGCCAAAATGTTTTTTTGTGCCCAAGGCTTCAACGCTCCCTCCAACACATAACCCCGTTACATTTGAGCATTCATCTTAGTGCCACGGTCCAACTTTCGGCCATTAAAGCGGAACTATCACCATCGGCGGCGCTTAGTTTCGGGTGTCAATCCGTTGGTCCTAATTTTCAGTTGAACGGCCGGGCGAGTCAATCCGGTCGTTTTGCTTGTTTACATATTGCTCATGAACGGTGATTCATCGGAGAAAACCAAATTCAGCAAATCACCACTTTCGTGCAAGCGTAAAAACTCCTTTACTCTAACTTTTTTTCGAGCATCGGTGAGATTATGTGTTTTACGGAATTTCAAAGCCCTTAGTCTAAGATGATCTTTCTTTGGACAAATTTGAAGCGCCCATCATCACTGGTTTGAAAGCAATGACAGTTTGGTAACACTTTGTGTCAGTCACCCTGTATATGTCGTATCTTGGGCCAAGTGTCTATATTCAACTATAAGTATGTGGAGTAAGATACAGATCAATAGGACTTATAATTAAGATATTAGAATTACAATTTCAGGGAACGATATGACCCGATACAATGTCGTCGGTATATTGTTCACAAATCAAACCTCCTAACAGCCTCCACCACGTCACTTAATCGATATGTGGACCCATATCATTTACGAAACCCCTCCGTTCCAGACTGTTTCAGCAAAATTGCACTGCAAAAATCTCTATTCTGATCAACGGTAGACCCGGCGTCTCCTATCAATTCCTTGGATGCATAAGTTGTACGCCTCAGTAAATAGAATGAACCTCCATTACTGAATACTTCAAATGATGTGTTCACGGGCAAATTCGAGTTGCTCTTTGCGGTGGTGTTTTGTCAGTTTTTGGCTTCTAGCGCGCCATCTTGCGCGGTTTTTCAATGCAGTTACGAGAATTTCCTTCTCAGATTGTAGCAGTCTACTGAAACCCTGGCCAACGTACCAAAAGTAATTTGAAAGGTACTGTATAGATTTTAATGGGAAGTAGTAGAGGCGTCAGCTCAACAAGGATAACGATATAAAAAAAATCCTCCTCATAATGGAACACAAACCTAGAACTGAACGTGTAACGTTCAATCATAACCGGAAGTACATAAGATTCGGCACACTAACTTTAAATATAAATTTAAAACAAATTTAAGGAATAGTGGTTATCTGTAACAATATACACAGTTCATGCTATTTGACCATCTTACGCGACATTATAATCTCATGAAAGCAAAACAGATTTGTTTTTGTTAACAATCAACAAAAATTCAAATCAACGATTTACTTGTTCAACAAATTACTTGTTTACACAACATCAAACCACATGTCAGATTAATGCTGACGTTTTAATGTCACTAACCAAACTGATTACATTTTAATCAAACTTAATAAAATTGTATAAGAACCACACCCCTAAATCCCAAACAGCATTTCTGAATGAATACCGGAGTATATTGTGACTGGCTAAGAACCACGACGTAGTATATATCGTATACTGCCTGGCATATTTAAAAATAGACCGGGACCCACGAGTAACTATCAAGATCAGACAGTGAGAGCAAAAAATTCTATGTCTGATAACCTCAATCGTTCACGCACAACATGTTCGTCACTAGATTGTGTACTTATCACCGGCAATATAGACAAGCAGAAATTTGTTAAACGATGATAATTGTATATGTACACATAACTGTAGTCGATTCATATATAAGATTAATTACTTTAGTCTAAGATGCGCGTCGTGGAAAAAATCATTGCACTTAATGGTAAAAATATTTATAGATCGTGTCTTTATGATTCATAAGGCTATCTAGCAAAACATATTCTAAGTGATAAGATGAATTTGTAGTGACTTGCGATAATTGATAATTCTAACCGACTGATACTTTTTTTATTGGGTGGCTGCTACCGCACACTTAGACCAGCGATGGTCCGTTGTGATACCACTTTATGTATGGCTATATGTTCGATCTACGTAGAACCATCTGGACATTGTATAGCTCGATTTTAGCCTATAGTACTGACATGGACGATGGGACGGCCCATGGAGTCTAAACTCAACAGGATCGATGGCCTAAACGATCGATTGTGAAAAATCCCTTTTTCATCTTGTCTCTATCGGGATTCGAACCCGCGACCTCCCTGGGTGATAACCGACTGACCTTATTTAGTACACAAAGCTAATTTTAGCACTGAAGTTGTCTAAATGTTTGATATATTGGAAAATATTCAATTGTGCCCAATTCGAATAAATTCAGAACGCTCTTTCAAGAAAGCTAACCTTGAAATCCTCTCCATATAGACATAATGAATGGGTAATGAAAAATTTTATTTAACACGCAATGGTCTATATAGGCATATATAGACAGCAATAAGATGGCGTTCGGCCACAGATCAACGTGACATATGTACTATATGTTATCGTATACACTAGCCGTCCAGTCTATCTTCAGGCTTTTGATGACACGGACCATATATATCTGTCCACTGACCTTAACCTATTAGGATTTATTGTTCTATCTCCAAGAAGATGCAGTCGTAAGCGGACTATATGGTTGCACAGTGACGCATGACACGTTTCGCAGATTTCACTTCCGAATTGAAAATACAACAACTGTCGGAGGCACTCAGCCCCACCATTCTTCTACATTGACACAGCAGAATATTTCCTGTAATTGAAAACAATAGTGGCATTATTTCCCTCAGTTCCAGCATGCCCGGCACACGCATAAGAGTTATGTTATACCGAGTTCCCGCAGATGATTTTTCGAGTGTAAAAAGTCACAAATTAACTTTAATCCGAAGATGTTTGACCTATTAAGCTGCCTAGCAGTCCGATATACATTCATACACTATCACATAGCATTTTTGCTTGAAAGACGAGACAAGTACATCAGTGACATAGGTATGAACAGATTATGTCCAAAGATTCCTGTTCGTCCTTGATCCATCCGTATACCATACCATAGACTCCTATTTAAATTATGATCGTTCTCATTCCGATCAGGAAATACCACATTAAAAGGTCCATTATTTTGGCATACAGATGCAAATGTTCGTATTGATCCAGTTAAACTATAGTTACGACTTTCACGATTCGTATCCGTATTATCCTTTTTAGCTGTTCGTATAGTCCTCCCATTCGCAACAGTCGACGTAGTGGTGCATAAATTTCAGTGTAGTATAATTCGAGATGTTTCAATGCGTCACTGTAGTAGTATTTCCAACTGGTTTTTATTCATTCGCTGTATTCCCCTGACGTTGATTCGCTTTTTGCATAATGTTATCTCTTTCCTCCTCTGATTATCAGTCCTCAAGCTGAAATCGACTATTACTATCACTCGAGGCGTTGAAGAGAAACGTCTCTCACTCTCCGAAAGAAACATAAAAATATTGCGTTATCGTCGGTTGGATTCGAACCAGATTCTATTTTGACTGCTAATACGTAACATAACCATTCGACTATTGACTGCTATAACGTTGCCACAGGCCAATTCGTTACAGTATTCGCAGCCATCTGTTGTACATCTAAGTTCTAGGACACCTTACCATGGGTCTGATAATGGTGAAGTTGACCAGTAAATCATTTTTGGTTTCAATTCTTAAGTACTTACTGCTATAAATCTTTTGATAAGTTCATAAAACCCTTCGGGATTGTTAAGAGACCTCAGTTACAAATAATAAAATTCTAGCCCGAATTTTGGGTAAAGTTTCATAGTTTCACAGTACAGTGACAATTATAGTGTTTCCTATTGTATTGGTAAATAATATTGGCCTTTCGTCCTTCACCTTTTAGCTTTTATGGTTCCAGGTATGTGCTAAAAAGAGAGAAATTGTTCTTTCTTTTATAGTGTCACGCGTCCATTGGTGTTTTGAATTCGATTCCATTTGAATATTCGACTCCCTTGTGCTGAACATGGAGTTTTGTTTTAAATGTCTCAGCTTACCTACGCTAATTTCGTTTAATATCTCACGACTCGAATAATTTGAGATGTATACGTTGTCTTGGTACAGCCCAAAAGCTGTATATCGTATCTCTATACAAGTTTCAATATCAAATGCTTCCAGTTTTTTCATTCGATTCGAGTGAAAGGATTCAACAAATCAAAACCAAAAGGCACAACCTTTTAGTCTTTTGGTTTTGATCTATTGAATACTAATCGAAAAGTACCTAGCCAGCTGGTTGCTATTACTGTTGTGATTTTGCTGATCTTGTTGATTCCTAATCTTTAAAATTGTCTTAAATAAATGTCATCTTAGAAGATTCGTGTTCTTTTGACAATTCAGCTTTATCAAAATTTTCCTAAGCTGTCTCATTACCAATTCCATCTTTTATACAGATTTACCCTCGTTTGATTGCATTCGCCGTGCTACTTTTTACTTTACCTATACTCGCTTCCAATTAGAACTTTCAATATTATTATTCTTTCCTAAGAAGTATCAACAGCAAACGAGGCAAGTGTATTTTCTTTCTGCATTGAGAGTAGTCTAGGTATATAAATTCCTTAATGAGCTACAAGGCCACCAATTACTCTTGATCTTGATTTGCTATTTTGGTTTGGAAGTAAGCAGCTCAACCCGTACAATATCAAAATTGCGTACGACATCAAGGAATAAGACTCTAGCCACCTTTAATCATTTTGGAACACTTGGTGAACTTTAGAATTACATTGTTGAGAAGTTCTTTTAACAAGTTATTATTTTAGGGCACGATACACTTAAATGTGATATCCTCAGATTCTTGAATAAAAAAATCGTTATAAAAAAATTCTTTCAACGTGTTTGTTATTTTTTCTTACGATGACTGCACTGCCATCTCTGGTCGCGTTATTGGACTGTAAATGTATAGTAAAATTTGTCTAGAACCCAAATAACTGATAATAACTATAAGGGAAATCGCATCGATATTATTTGCCAACATGATATAATTCCGGAGAAGATTAAAAGATGGCACTAGTGGTAGTTGAACGAAACGTTTCCAATTTTTAACTGCAATTTTTTTATTGAACGAATTATTAACGAAACCAAAATTTAAAATTGAAACAAAAATTTATTTTATAAATTGGAAATTTTTAAAGTAAATTGGCTTATATTTATAAATAATAATAAATAAATAAAACAAAATTTGTTTTTTTTTTTAAATTATGTCATTTCATTAAAAAATTACTTTGCGTGCTATCTATTGTTCTCGTTTAAACGTATTGGTATGCCATCTAGAAATCTTTTCCGAAACTTATATTTAACGAAATTATGCATAGTTGGCATTTACTATGAAAATTGACACGATTTCCCTTATAGTATTATAAAGTATTTGCTAGAACCAACTACAACTCCTGTTGACGTAGAAGAACTCGTTTGAAAGTATATTAAAACAAATTTTTTCCCGTTTTTTGTCAAAGATGGGTGCAAAGTTTGGACTGAAATAACAAAACGTGTTTTGTAAACAACATTAGTTAAATTAACAAAAAAAAACTTACAAGCATCGGTAATATAGACGGTACAAGTAGAGTAAATACAATTAATAAGTGTGTATATAGTTAGTCATACAATCACAACCAAAATTAAACAAATAAATTTAAGTTTAAGAAGATGTTAAAGCAGTGCTGTTCAACTGATGGCCCACAAACCTTTATGCTATATATAAGGCGATCGTGCCTTTTATTTGCGGTCAATATAACAAAACAGTCCATCTGGCGGACCAGATCATAATCTCAATTAAGTAACATTTTCTACAGCACCTCTAGTCGAATTTTGTCAGAGAACTTGAAGTATAGAGATTATTTGCGGTACTACATCTTTGTAAGTATTTGAAGCAACAGTTTGCATTAACGAGACCAAATAACAAAGAAAATATTCCGTTTCGTTCCGGCGCTAAAGAACAAAGAAAATATTCCGTTGTGGGAACCAATAAATACGCTCGGCAGTAGTTCTGTTGTAAAACTGATTTATGTTTGTGTGGCTTCTCCACTACAACTCGTTTAATTTATAGGGGGTCATAGTTGTGTTCATTCACACCACCGATCATAATCAAGTGGTGAAAAATTCCTTTTGCAACCTGCTCCTATCGGGATTAGAACCCGGTACCTTCCGCTCCAACTGCCGCAGCTTTTATCCACTGCGCCACCTGGACGGTCAGTTTAAAACTTAATATTTGACATACGTACCAAAGCAATGATCGAGTCAATATTTACTCGAGATGCAATCTTGATTTTATTTGAGATGCAGTCGGTTTCGTTGCTCGTCAGCATCACTATAGCTGTTCTGGAATGACAGTTTCCAAACATCGTTGTTGGTTTCAAAAGCGTCTCGCAAGCAGTATTGTCGAAATCACTCGACAATCGAACTTTACAAATTTTCGTTTTGGGACTTCAACAATGTTTTCATCATCGTCTGCCCAAAATTCAATAAAGAAGTACTTTGTCACTAAAGAAGACGTGTGTCTTTATTTCACTGGTTTTCAGTGTTCAGCACAAACTATGATGAATTAGCGTCAGTAGCATTTTCCAATAATGTTTTCATTACAGTTAAGCAGCTCTTAGTAAATAATACTAATCTGATTTAAAAAGATTTTCATCTTTTCCGTTAGAGAAAAGAACCAAAGTCAAGTTGGCTTCTTTAGCTACTGCAAGTTCTATTTCAATATTAAAATAACCACCCATAATGAAATGTCGAAGCCATTATAAAAACGATGAATCCCGCATACAAGCCTCACCTTATGGTTTAGGCGGATAAGATAAAAAAAACTATACGAATGAAAATCGTACCGACAATCAAATTCAATTTCACCAAGATCTGCGCAATATTTAACAAATACAGGACCAACATTGATCAACATTTGCTGTTCGTCTTGACGAGTCGTAAAACCCGCCCTATGTTGTTTTCATATTGCAGCTACACGATTTAAAGTCGAATATTTTCCAGAGTCCAACCGCAACTATGGATTTCGAAAAATGAAATTAATAACGAATTATTGAACCCTATACGACGTTCTACGTCCCGGAATAGATGTTCCTGATCACCAAAAGTGTATAAGTAAAAAGATTTTAGTCTCGTTAATCGAAGTCGCAATAGTTGGAAATTATTTAGCTGTCGTCAAAGGAGTTCATTCTGAAAATCAAAACCTAATCTAGAAATACCTCAATTCTTTTCGCTGTCAGTTCTTATTGTCGTTTTATTATCAATATTATCGTAGAAATATTAGAATCGAGATAATCCAACCTTGCTTTAAAGGGTGATCCAATTAGAGATTCCGACAGTTTTAAATGTTGTGCGCGACTGCGCTTTAGATAATCCATTCAATGAAATAATCACAGCACTATCGATAATCACTTTCGAGCATTTCGGCCGATATTCCATTAATTACGCATATTATGTTCGCCTCTTATGTAGGAATCGAGTGTAGATTCTCGATATATCCAAATGATTTCAGTTATCACCATAAACAGTAATCTAATGGCGTGAGATCACAAGATCTTCGAGGCCAATTCACGGGTCCCTTTATTGATATGATGTTCTCATTAAAGTTCAACAAATCGATGGTTTGGCCTGCTGTGTGGCACGTTGCACCATTCTGTTGAAACCATACAAGTCGGCTATACCAATATCTTAAATTTTTAGCAATAAAAATTCATTGATCAATGCTCTATGGTTTACGCGATTGACGTTGACACGCTGTTCTTACACATTTTGAAAGAAATACGGTCCGATGATGCCACCTGTTCGCATAAATCAAACCAAACAGTGCAATTTTCAGAATGCATCGGAAGCTATTCTGGCTGTTCATCAGCCAAAACACGACAAGTTTGTTTATTGACGTATCCATTCAGCCAAAAATGAGCTTCGATAAAAAACCGATCAACTTGGAGCTGTTTCAACGCCCATAAACCCAATCGATGACGCACAGGAAGTTCAATCGACTACTTGAACAAACGTATTGTTCATACCTTCAAGCCACTCTAGTCAGGTAATGAATATCCAATAATGAAAAATTGGTTCGAAATGTATTGATTGCTACGCGAATAGTGCGTTCAGTTGGACGATTATGAACACCATAAAATGGTCGAAGAGCACAAAAACCATTTATTACTGGACACTGATTTTTATGGTGTCTATTTATGTCTATTTATCAAATAACTTATAATACTATAAGGGAAATCGTGTCAATTTTCAAAGTAAATTCCAACGACAGCATAATTTCGTTAAATATTAGTTTCGGAGAAGATTTCTAGATGACAAACCAATACGTTTTAACGAGAACAATAAATGGCACGCGAAGTAATTTTTTAATAAAATGACATAATTTAAAAAAAAAATTTGTTTTATTTATTTATTATTATTTATAAATATAAGCCCATTTACTTCAAAATTTCGTTAATAATTCGTTGAATATAAAAAACTGCAGTTAAAAAATGTAAACATTTCGTTCAATTACTACTAGTGCCATCTTTTAACCTTCTCGGGAATTATATCATGTTGGCACATGATATCGACGCGATTTCCCTTATAGTTATTATAAGTTATTTGCTATTTATGGTGAAATGTCAAGAAATACACAAATGTCATATGATAATTCCAATTGGAAACAGCACATCCTATTGGATCACTCTTTACAAAATTACAAAATACTTATTCTGATTGTAATTGATTTGTAATCAATCGATGTATTTAGTTTGTAATCCGGATACATTAATCTTACATAGCAAAATTATATTGATGCGAGTTATCAACCACAACAATTTCTTGTTATTTGTATTTAACACATGTGTACGTACATAAACGTAAATAAGACTATTAAAAATAAAATTAATAATAAATAATGAGTGCAAAATAATAGAAAATAAACAATCTTCCCTATAAACAACAAGATGAGATGCTTTCTTCAATCAATGACCTTTTGTTAACGTAATCGAGAAATGATCGCGAGATAATCAGCGAAACGATGTAACTATGTGAGTCGTACCAGCACAAAAATAAAACGCAAACGTTTTAATAGCAGATCCACCTACCATATGCGGATATAATAACAACAGAACAATGAGGAGTTTTCTGTACTACATATGTACAGATTAAAACCGGAAGATTGTAAGAGTATTTAATAACTATCCTTCAGTATTTCTCCAAGATTAAATCAGTTGCTGTCGGAACAAAACATAAACTCCAACTCACTTCCCACTTAGATAGTTTTCTGTATCGCAAACTTCATGTTTAAATGTACTAATACGTTTGCAATGTCAGAATAAAATCCGTATTATATTCTAAAAGAGCTTACAGATTAGAACAATTTCACACGAAAAAAATAAATTTTTGGAGACCGCGTTAAAATTTCATTTCACTTTGATCTGAGTACTAGACTTTTATTGTTAAAAAACTCGTTACACATTTATGATTCAAAGTATTGTCCACCACTGGCCACCGGAAATGCTGGTCAGCCAGATCGTGAACCATCGATCGAAATAGATCAGATGGAGCAACGTCTGGAGAATACGGTGGGTGGGGTAGGACTATGTCTATTTAAAAGTGTTCATGTATGTTTTCAACACTTACAAAATATGGAGTGTTCAAAATATGGAGTGACACTTTGTGTTTCAAACCTCGTCTCAAACGCATTGATTTGGTTTTAATAGCTAACACCGAGGTGGTGAACAGTAGATTTGACCACGAGGAAGCGTGTTCGGGAAATCTCCATTAATTTCGACGCATAAATTTAGCGAAATAAATCCATTTTTTGTCCCCAATCACAATGAGATGCAGAAATCCATTACATGTTTACCTTTCAAGCAACTGTTCGCAAGCAAACAGGCGCCGTTCAACATCGTGCCGTTCAATATTGCCAAATCTGTTTAATTTTGACATGAATCTTTATTAACCACTTCCTGTAATTGTCTGAGAGCAACAAAAATTGGCTACTAGTGCTATGAGGTTATTAAGAAAACAAAAGGTATTCTTTGGCGTGTGTGATTTATTTATTTAGACGATCACTCACTGCTATTAACGATATCTAATAAGGAAACGGCTGGAACAAATTTTTTTTGGAAGACCATCTATTTGCAAGGTTTATATAATGATAGGAATATCTGATGAACAAGTATTCCAATTGAGGAGTTTTAGCAGAAGCAATTTACGTAGGCGGCTGCGACAATACGCTTGTAGTTCCGGAGCGTACTGATGGCCATATATAATTCAAAAATGTATTTTATCTTCTTTTTAAGAAGTAATAAAATCAGTCATGTAAAGTGTTGCTCCTGATATTACAATGTACAGAACATTCATTGAAAAGTTAAGAATCATAAATGTTGGAACCATAACCATCCCAACTCGACATCAGAATTAAAGCCAATCGAATGCCCATAAGATCAAGTATGCGCTACTGCATACTTGATCTTATAAATCATTATTATACTGTAAAGTGATGTTAATACAAAATTACAATGGCAAGATGATGGTGACATGAATGTCTAAGGAACCTGCGTTCCTAGCAGAACTAGATAGACAAAAATTATTAAATTATCTGCTTGACTAGAGGGCAAAGTGGAATTCACTGGGTAATATGATGGAAAGTTTTAACGTGTCCCAATGCTAAAAACCGACAAAATATAGTACAAAATTGGCCATGAATTGCAGGGTAATACCAAAGAGAGTAAATATAAAGAGGAACATCTTATATGAACCGCGATTGCATATAAATTAAAAATAGTTTTGAATTATTTGGTGATATAGGTATCTATTCCATTTTAATAGTAAGCGAAGTTTTTAAATAGTCAAATATTTTTTTTGCTATCGTTTGAAAGAAAAACGAAATAAAAAATATATGTTTATCCTATTATGTTTGCCATCACTAACCCGCCGTCTACACTATGCAAATCCACTGATATTTTCTATCATGATATCAAATTTGTCATTGTATGTGTGAGTATATTATACAAATTTTGACACTATCAGCAAATTATTAGGACGCTATTCCGCGAAAATTATAATGAAATTATTAAGAAATGTCAAGTTTTGAGGTTAGATTTCCTCATTATAAATATTAATTTTGGAGTAAAGACGTATTGGCTATATCAACCATTTGAATGGAAACTGAATAACCCCATAATTTTAATTCGATTTTTGTTTTATTTAATAAATATGTCACAGTTTTCTACTGAAAGTACAGATAAATTAATTGATTTGTACCAAAAAACGGTGACAGTTGTAGGAAATACTAGTTGTAAACCCCTGAAGTAGAAACACGTACATAACATTTTATTGTATTAATGAAATAACCAGATTTATTAAATTTTATTGTAAAAAAACCGAAATGTAAAATTTAACAGAAAAGATGATTAAAAAGTCAGTTCTGTTGTGTACCTCTAATAAAAAGTACATAAAACAAATTCAAATATTAAATCCTAAATAATTAATAAAACTATAAACAATAACTTTAAAAATGTATTTGAAAACCGAAAACCAGCCTTGATCCGTAAGGCACACAAACAACACGGTTAAGCCAATTAAATAAAATAAATGTAGAAAAATATATTATTGTGACAGTTAAAACATTGACAGTTCAAAATAATTATCATGATAGTAGAATGCCCAGACATAATATTTGAAGTAAATATTTTTAACAATACATTGAAAAACTCAAATACATTCATAAATTATCATGATAGAAAATATCAGTGAATTTGCATAGTGTAGACGGCGGGTAAATAACAAAGAAATATTTTTTAATTGTTTAGTTTATATGCAACCGAGGTTCATATAAGATGTGCCTCTTTATATTTATTCTCTTTAGTAATACTATAGACACATATCTGGTTTCGTAACTACAGTTTCGAGTTAACCATGATTTCGTTGTAATGTGTCACTGCTAACCATGGTTTGCAACTTAGTTTAAACATGGTTTCGGAATAAGCTATTTTTATTCATCCCATGGCATTTTATACCATGTTTCCATTAACCGAGTTAATTTAGGTTTAGATTTCGTTGAGTTAATAACATGGCGGCGCTAATCCGTATCGTTTCCATGAACAAGTATAGAATAGAGTTAATTTGACAGATGAGTTAAAGTAAAAAAAACAATTCTATTATATATATTTTGTATTACGTTTTCTTGTGTTTCAATGAGTGAAGTTTTCTTGTAGTTCAATAAGACAAGTTTTGATCACATCTAAAAACAAAATACAATATAAAATTAAATATCAAGCAAACCTAACTCAAACGTATTGGTTTCGTTGAGTTACATTGGGTATAACGAAACTGTAACCTAATCTACGTTTCCATGCACGTAAACCTGAGTAAACCTGGGTTCACTCTGTCATGGAAACATGGTACTAGTGACGACAGTCCCAAGTTATACAGTTAGTGAATAGCGAAAACTATAAATATTGGTTTTTTCATGGATTTGTTTATTTGTTTTATAAAAATTGAAGTTTTCAAAATTAATAAATTAATACAGAATTCGATAAATTAACGGAAAATAAAACTAAAAATAGAAATAGGAAAATTTGGGTGTAGGGCGAAACAAAACTATTTTTAAATCATACAGTTAACGTAAGAATTTTAATGAATTATAAACTGTCAAATGAAATGAGAACTGTAGTGGGCCATTCGTCACATAATCACATAACACTTTTCTCGTTGATCTGAACAATTTACTATATTATCGAGATAAACTAAATAATTAATCAATCGAATCCCTGTAAAATTGTATTAAGATGCTAAATGATCAGATGTTCGGGTGCTTGTTCCATACTAATAACATGACCATCAACTCTATATTTATGTACGAGGAATTAGAGGTACATATACTATGCCATATATAAGCGTAAGCGCAGACATATGGCATACTAACTGAGCTCTCCGATAACTTCATTTCACAAAGCAATCTTATCACAAAGCTCACCACTTTGTAAAAAACTTGAGTAGCTCGAACTACTCCAGCTACAGTTCAGATTAACAAAATGAGTCGAGCTTCATCAACACTAACAATGAGCTAATGTATATCCATCAACCAGTGTACAATAGTTATTAAGAAATAAATGATTTTTGTTTAAGTATAGTTGTTGTTGCTGAACTAAGCACCAAATGAAAGATGCGCAAATCTACAATCAGAATTCGAGAAGCTTTGTAATCACAGAAAATAACAATATCACATGTCCCATTAGCGTAGTGTATAAATAGTATTATAATATTATATAACCACTAAATAAATATTAGGTGTAAGTTGGAAATGGCCATAATCTAAGAACAAAAAACCCCAAAATAATAATATTTGCGATTGTACTCGTACAATATTTTCGAAATCATAAGTTTTGAATAACCTCTAAAATCTATAATATTTGCATATCATTTGTTGCATATAAAATGAAGGTGACATGTACGTATATAGGGTGACGCGTATATGACGTGTATGCAGCTTTAACCACTTCTTTACCTCTACTGTCTTATTATAAGAAGCCTAAAATAGAGTAACTATTTTGTAGTCTTGACTCATTTTCATGTTTATAATATCACTTAAGCTCATTTTTTGTTCAGATTTTCAATTAGTTATGTCCTCCTTTGTGCAGGTCGGGTTTGGCTTAATGGTTAAGAGAGTTTCTCATTACGCCACGGTCTCGAGTTCGATTCTCACCGTTCACCCCAAAATTAACATGCACCGGATGACATAAAAATGTGATTGTGTGTAAAAACATTCGTTGGGCTGACCACCTACAACGTGCACCATACCGAGGCAGTTGTAATGACAGGTAGGCTTTTGCCTATGGAATTTAACATAGGAGGAATAAGAACAGTAACAGTACCAACAGCAAAAATTAAGTACTTAGGGTATTGCTGGACCATCGAAGAAGCTTCCAAGAGCACATTAGACAAACGGTGATAAAGGTGATTAGAACAACAACTGGCCTGATTCGATTATGGCCGGCACTTATTCGATTAATGGACCAAGTAAGAAGCAAGTAAGAAGAAATTGCTCTTCTCGGTAGTCAAACCAATCATATTGTATAGGGTACCCGTATGGATCCGAGCATTGGACCCTGCAGAGGCCCGTGATGAACTGGAGCGCGTACAGCGAACTATCGCACTCCGGGTTTATAGTGCTTATAGGACAATCTAGAAAGAGGCAGCCTTCGTGATATCTAGTATGCCGTTAATGGCTAAATATAGAGTCACAGTACTTAGCGGGACTGCTAAGGAAGGCGCAAAACAAGAAATGATGGAACAATGGGAAACGATGGGTGAACCCAAAAACACTGCGTCGTGGACTAGAGAGCTAATTCCTAGAGTTAAAGAGTGTAGGGTGGAGCGTTATCATGGTGAAATCAATTTCCACTTAACGCAATTCCTATCCGGCTTGCTTAAAAAAGCATATTAAAGAGAGACCTTGTTGTTCCTACTGTGATGAACAAGATACCGGAACACATTATTTTTCACTATGAATGGTGGCATCGGGAGTGTCGTGAGTGTACTGATAAAGTACGTCAGTTGACAACGGAAAACATTATCACTAAGATGCTGTCAGCGGAGCGAAATTGGAACACCATTAATACCATGATAATGATGATATTACGTCAAAAAAATGAAAACACAACATGAAGATAACAACATAAACTGATAAGAACATGGGTATCTAACACCTGAAATTATGCAAATTTTGCAATCCCGGTTGTGTGGTGAAGCGGAGGGTGGAGTTTTAGTAAGAGTCCGGCACACTTAAAAAAAAGTCAAGCAACATTTTGCTTTGGTTAGTACAAATTTGGATGAGTGCTTGGGAAGATCACAGAAGAACAAGTACGGACATGACATCAAAATTGGGAGCATGTGCAGCAACACGAAACGAACTGATGATAGTCTCGTCGATTTTACTCATAGTAGACAGTAAATTACCACACAAAAAACTTGGTTTTCACCAAATGTCAGAACCAATCTTTGACCTCCCTACAAGATGTCAGGACTATGATAGGAACAGATGTGCAAAACCGCTGGTACAGACCACTAATAATTGGAGTATGGAATACCTGTATTATATTGTAGAAATGAAAAGAGGGTTTAACTATAACGATCCCAAAGAAAGTCGACCTATAATAGAATGTAAGAACTGGAAAGGTGTCTCACCTCTCAACAGCACGATTAAAATATTTGCGAATATTCCCATCAATCAATGAACAACTAACAATGAAACAAGCTGGCTTTAGGCCAGGAAGAAAATATACAATATAGAACAGTATAGAAAATATAGAACAGTTAAAAAAATGTACTTCACGACTGTATTTACTCTTCGTAAACTTCAAACGTGCATTTGACTCAATCAGTCGAACTACAATCTGGAAGGCACTTCGTATGGTGATGCATACCAAAGAAAATAATTGATTAATTAAAGAATTGTATTGGGATGTCAGAAACAAAGTTTAATACAAATGAAATCAAAATTAAACAATTTTCAAGTCGAGAGGAGTAGGACAGGTCTGTATCTTGTCTCCGCTGCTATTCCTTAAAACGCTTAATGGCACCATGTGCAAATTAAACACCGCCATTGTATCATTCAATTTGGAACAAACCAAACAAACGAAATAGACATTGTAACCGAAATTATAAAGCGCAATTGGAGAAAGATCAGTCACTTACTGACAAAGACTCTAATGACATAACACGAATATCATTGGAATGGAATCTACAAGGAACGAGGAAAGCTAAAAGGGTGAAATTTCTTGGAAGAGAACGGTACTAGTCGAAGCGAAAGGACACGATAAAACACAGGGCGAGCTGAAAACAATAGTCCCCAATAGAATCAGATGGTCTAGTTGAATTGGAAAAAATAAAAACAAATCCCTACCAAGTCAAATACAGTACCACCCGAAGAATTACTTGCCATCGTTGTGTAGTTTATTGCACGTTTTTCCCATGTACGACCATCAACACTACGTCTTCATGTAATGCTTCGATACTTCAGAAACATTATCCATCTACCGCGACGAGGGCTATAAAACACAGTATCTCATAGTGAGACTCTTATGAGATCATTGAACACCATATGCAAGACTTTAATAATATTTTGATCATCCTGATGATCGGTAGCAAGTTGCATGGCACCATTTAATGTTATAAATTGAAATCTTAGATAAATGCCGCAGCCATATACATATATATATATATATATATATATATATATATATATATATATATATATATATATATACATATATATATATATATATATATATATATATATATATATATATATATATATATATATATATATATATATATATATATATATATATGACATGTACGAATAGGGTGACGATATACGTGTTGACACGTTGTAAGTGTATCGAGGAGCTGAAATACGATATAAAATGTAGATCAGATAGTGCGTACATTGAGATCGCACGTTATTAATCGACTCATCTAGAATTGCAATAAGAAATTTCATATTAATTCGAGAAACACTCAGTGAGGTCCAATGTCTAAATTGAATTAATTTTCATGAATTCCAAAATGAACTAGATCAAGGTCTTTCAAAAACCATTAGTCGCATAGTAAGGTCTATAAAAACCAATTATATGTTCAACCTATACCGAAAAACTATTGGACGAATTGCTACGCACATGGTTACTAGAAGTAACTAAGGTATTAAAATCCCGACCATTTACTTATATACCTGTTGATCCAGAATGTTCAAAAGCTTTACCATTTAGCTAATTTTGGAAACGGTGAATACAAGAATATGCAACGATATTCACAAGACGGTCAAAATGGTATGAAAAAGTGGTTAGAATGTAGAGGCGATAAGGGTCGCTGCGAAAAAACCTACACTAGACCAGTTGCTCATCAGACAGAGAGGGAAAATGTAGTTTTGTTATTCTCTTGAAGCAACCTCTTCATTATAATAGTGTAAGTTTCTGAACCACTTGAAAGTGTAAATTTTAACGATTTATTTATGCCGGTCTTCTATATAAATCGTAATACCACATTATTGTATATTGTAAATAAGCAGATACATAAACAGCCCAAGACAATCATGAAATTTAACCGTCGTTTAAGTTTTACAGCATAAATAGACGGCAGGGTTAGAGGAATAGTACCTCATACATTTTGCATCAAAAATATTTTATTAATCGGTTATGTTGCAAGATATTCAAACTACAATAGGCTCTTATAGGTTTAACCATAATGAATTTCCAATTTGAGAAGAACTTCTATATAGTATCATAAGGTATTCGAAAATGTATTACTATGTTTAAGCTGGTAATAAAGATGTCTCGGGTCGCCTTAACCACTGTGAAGATTTATCAGATTTGACAACCAAAATTCATGTTCAGAACATATTCAAACATAAATTTCTTGAAAGATCTTGGTACAGTATTCAACCCGAAAGAATTAAAAAATTTTTTCTTCAAAGTACATTATTGCGTCCCCTAAAACAACAGCTAGTTCTTTATAATAATTTTATGAACCTCTCCTATAATTCGCAGATGCATTGATTGTCGAGAATTAAAAAGGGGACAACACAAGACTAGAGAGGTTTCTTCCGATTTTTTACGTTTATGTTGAAATTTCTGAAAAGCATTTGCATCATCTCCCGTGACCTACATAAAATATTATTAACTAATCTGAACTTGTTTAATAACTCAAGCTAACTGCATAGGGAATTAAGAATGGATTTATATAGTGGAAATCAATTTTTCTGCTAGATTGTTGCCCTAAGTAGCATACTATCTGTTGGTCAATCGTTATAATTCGTATTTTAAATGTCTCAAAGTTCTGTTGGTATTTGCAGATTAATAACGCCAGTTACTTTTCAAAACAGTTCCGAAAAACTTCACTATTTTAAGTAAAAACAATTATCTAATTTAGTTTACTGGTTTATACCTAGTTACTTTCGAGTAAAGGTTCGTTCCCGAGTTCTGCTTGCTTAGAGTGTTTGTCTAGTTTGGAACCGAATTTTGTTTCCCTCGGTATAGGTACCAGTGCAATTTCTATGTTCAATTTCTCATTTTAACAATTCTTAGCTGCTTCACATTTACTTCTATGAATAATATATATATATATATATATATATATATATATATATATATATATATATATATATATATATATATATATATATATATATATATATATATATATTTATATATATATATATATATATTTCTTAATTCATTTTCAATGTTTTTATAAAATATTTATATTATCTGTTATTTGAAACTCATTATTGTAATGCCCTCTTTTGTGCAGGTTCATGTAGCCATTACTTTGATAGGATGATCATGCCATTTTGCACACAAACCATTCATCCTCATCAGAACTAAGCCTTTCAACTTAAACCTCGGACACTCCCTACTAATAGACTAACATGGAGTTATGCAACCTATAGCGATTGGCTGGGCGTAAATAAGCGAACCACGAAAGAGTTGGAAGTGTCGTAAGCCTTGATATTTGATATATGTGGTTTGTGCGTTATGAGTCTCTTCCAGCTTGACAAATTGACGTTTGGTGATTAGAGGTTTAGTGCCAAACAGACTATTCAACATAGAAATGGTTTGCTGTCAGTTTGATTTTGAGAGAAAAACTAACCTATCATATGGCATCATAAGAGTTATCGACTAAATAAAAAGTTCATATTGTAAGTGAACTTGAAACCAGAAAATCTGATTGAACTTTGACTGTTGAGGACGACATCTACACGTGTTAATATCTGCAAAAATCAGTAGAAATGAATTCAAACAGAACAATCAACCATATAGTCGATTCCTTTGAGAACAAGCAGCCAAATCAAGCTGCCTCGAAAAGGTTTCTTATTCTCTCCAAAGAAGTTTTGGCTCCCGTTTGTCTGATTCTTGTAGCATGTACCACGCAGAATAAATAAATATTAAGTTATTAGAATAAGCCTATATGTTAATCACAAACACGATCATGATTTTCCAGAGAAATCTAACATATGATTGAGACTGCCAACTACTGCGGGTGAATATCGCAAAAACGATTGGAATTACTTCCCATCGTTTTTTTCGATATTCTACCACCCACAGTTGGTTTCAATAACGCTTCGCTACACAAAAACCATTACCCATCGTTCGCGACTAGGACAAAGTTCCTATATATAGTTATATAAACTCTAATATGATCATTGATCACCCTATACAAGACTTTAATAAAATTTTGAATTATAACTTAAACTTTGATCATCCTGATGATCGGTTGCAAGTTGCATGGCATTATTTAATGTTATAAATTGAAATCTTAGATGAATGCCGCAGCCACACACATACATTTATATATTTATAATATCGTACTAAATGATCCTTGACGATCTCATAATAATAATTATGTTAACCCTATACATGCGGTAATTGGTTATTGATATATGTGACCTAAGCTAATCTATACATACATATCGGCATCAATTGAACTTGTCGGCTGATTGATATACTTATACATATCTGTATATAGTGGACATGAATTATGTATGCATTATGTAATCAATGTCAGATAATTACAGGTCTTTTGTTAGAATACGTGGTATGATACCACCATTTTCATACGACGAGTATATACACTTGTAATGTACGCGTACGTTCGTATATCAGCAGCCCAGTTTGTCTATAATATACAAAATTAAACCCAACTATCTACACAAATTTTGCATTCTCATATTATGAACGACGTCGACGGGTAGCAGAAAAGGTTAACCATAACAAACATTATCACTATCAGTCAGTTTTTTTTTATATTTGTTTGTCAATTCGCGATCGAAATTTTTTTTATTTTTAATCTGTTCGCGCTTTTTGTGTTGTTGTTGTTGTTGTACTTGTCATTAACGTTTTCTATTTAAGCTCTGAATTATTATACGAACGATTCAGTTGTAAGAAAGATATTACAAAGTGTTACACATATATTTTGCAAACGTTGATCAGTTTTGTTTTGTTGTTGTTAGACTAAGTGTTTAAGAAAAAGAAAATGTACAAACGACAAGGTTCAACGGACGTTGTAAGTGGAAATTAAAGTTCGATTTTCTTTATAAATATATACTTTGTGTGGTGGTAGTTTAATATGTCGTGATCAGTGATCAATTCGGTGTGCGCTTAGAAAATTTGTTCAGTGTTGTGTTTTTCAATTTTCTCCACATTTGGACACTATTCTAGTTATCTCATTCTATAAATGCACATTCAACTAGTTACTTCATTTTAATCAATTCAAATCAATACTTGGTATTCGGAATAATTTAATTCTAAGGGCAAATATATCAGCAAATTTGGTGATTAATAAATAGTTCTTTCGTGAGTGACTTCTATTGAACGCATCAGTGCCTACGATTTACCACAAACCAACGTCTTACCATTTCTGCTTTTACACAATCTTGGGAATAAATTTGCAGAGTCCGTTCAGATTTCTTAATCCCGACTACGTGTTTTTTTAAATGTACTGAATTCGTCTGATATACAGTAAAGGTCTACGAATATCATGAGCCTTGGGGACCACCTAAAGATAAGATCACTCAAATCGATAGCAACAACACAGCTATAGCTATGTCGTCGATATCGATATGAGTGATTTAATCCATGTCGCTGTTTTTGACATATCATAGAAGTCAAGACTTAAATCGTGATTTGGATATGTTCACAGCAGTTCTGTATTTCCTCTTCCTGTGTCAATTCCGAAATCTCTATGAAGTTCACTATTACGAGTGTAACAAAGGGCGTTTACTAATCATCTGAGAACTTTATTATGAAATCGTTGAACTATCTGTTGATTGCTAGTCCCAAATGAGAGTTAGTTCCAACTAGCTAGTACACTTTACTATATTTTAATTGGAGCTCTTCTGCTTTTTTCATACCAAGGCAGTTTTCTTGATTTGTATGTGGTACAGGAATATTATTGAGAGTCACAGGTAGTGGTTCTGTTGATCTATTAGTGATATTAATGTGAGTAGACTTCGATGCATTCACTTTAATTCTCCACTTAGCTAGCCAATCTTACATATTTATGGCTACTTGTAGTTTGAGTGTATGGCTTCATCGATTGTGCCACCAACAGCTAGAATTGTAGTGCCATCTGCAAACGTGGCGATAGTTGTACTTTTCTTCTACCGTAAGTCGCTTATAAACAGTACTAAAAAGAAGGGCCCTGAGACACTTCCCTACGGGACTCATGCTTTAGCTTCTTTTATGCTGGAGTAAACTCCTTCCTGCTTAACTCTAAAATATCTCCCTTTCAAATACGACTGTAACAGTTCACAATACTCAAGTGGCAGAATTTTCTCTAGTTTAAATACTAAACCATCTAGAAATATGAGTGTTTCTCTCTACATAAATTCAAACTGATGGGACGGAATGGCTCCTGACTTTTCAATTTAGTTTTAATCTTGTTGATGTCTTGTTGATTAAGTGTTGATAAACTAGGCTGAAAGGCTCAACATGATCAGCAAAAATTTTCTTCTTTTTGTTGGTGACATGTGCGTAACTGGTATTTAGTGAAGGTGAGAGATTTTAGGTATGAATTTATTGAATTATTTTTAAACTCCCGTAGTCCTCTAGTAAATTGTAGTAAATTGCGTATTCGCTGGGTCTCGTATACTTTGTCATTCCTTTCGAATAGTTCACTAGTGATTTAATTTCAGTTGGGTAGCATTTGCCGTTTATTTTTTTGTTCGTTGAGTTGGTCCTTTCCACGCTACTTGCTGTATATCTTTGACTAGCTTTTCTACCTCCGGTTCTACAGTTTTGTTCTATTTATGTGAACAATCTTCATTTATTTGCGGTCTATAGATCTATCCAATCGATATGCAAGCACTATACTGTTGTCTCTATTCAGTTATTTATTATTCTGGGTGTGGTTGTACTTGTATAAAACTCAGTCGTAAATATGTGAGTACAATGAATGTCATCTTTCTAGATTGTAATGCAAGAGTTATATCGAGATTTTCGAGCTTTTCAGTCATTCCAACGATTCTAACATTGTTCGTTGATCTAAAGATAGTAAGTTCATTATCCTTCAGCAAAACACATTTAATTGGTATTATACGACGAGTCTAGTTACCTTAGTGAGCTTGACGAATGGTATGACACTGGACGGTTTTGATTACTTGGCTTTCGGGGTAATACATAATCATTTATGGATTACCAAACTCTTGGCTTCGGAACTAGTACTCCATATTGTGATCTGATTAGGATATAGCATCTCTTCGGGTAAACTTGACTATTGCACTTAAGATTCCATTGCAAAAGGCGTTTTCAAACTTATATAAAGATATCACATCTTAGATACCTGCTTGTACATTAGTTAATTTTTCAGCTCTAGATTGTGAGAAAACAATCTTACACCATTCATGCTTGGCGTTGTGCTGGTGTTTTCTCAGCTTTAATTTTCCGAAAAAACTTGACTTTACATATTGGATCAGTTATATAAATTTCAATCATGTAGCCGATCGCCGGTAGATCTATTATCATCGATTTTGTTGTCTAGTTCGATATGATAAATGAACGTCCTCTGGTGATAATATAATATTAGTGCGTTGAGCCGCAGATATACAAAAATTCAGTGCAATTTTATCGAAGGATTAAGCGCAAGGTAGTGAAAATAGCACAACCGTCCCAACAAGATAAATCATAGTACAAATATATGCCATTATGAACGATTATGAATGTAATTTAAGCACAGAGGCAGAACACTAATCATGAATTTTTTAGAAAATTCTATTAGTTGATGAGGTAGTATTCTAGGTTAGTTACAGGAGTTTCCCACGTTAACGACTTGACAATTTCAATACTCAAACAATCAGTAAGACAACAGTCTCGTTATAATCACGATTATCTGATCTGGACTAATAACAAATTGAGATTGGTTCGATTAAGAACCAAATTACTCCATAGGTTATATATGTTCGATTTATTTGTCGTTTAGTTCCGACCTGAAAAATGAGAAGAACCAAGCATTTTGCACTCCAAAACGCGATCATACGATATTCTATTACGATATCAACGTACCACTATAGCATATACATAGCAGTTTATAATTTAAACAAACACCGGTGGTCAGCTCTGTAAATTCTATTTTCGCTTCAACAATAGGTACCCACATAAACCTTAGACAAAATTTACCCACATAAACCCTATTAGTGGCGGCACTTCAGCCTTAATTGAACTTGTTGATAACAAGTTCAATTGTTGATAACCACAACATGTTGACATTGTTGAATTCTCAATGATGAGCTCATAGAATGACAAAATTGTGAGGAAATTGAATCTCTTATATGATCTCTTATATGAATCTCTTATATTATATGATCGCGAGCAAACTTTTTAGTCATAGTTGCGTTTCATATGACTATAGCAGTATAGCACATATTGAAGCTTGGAGTCCTCCCTTCATTGTGTATTCGATAAGTACTCTTGCTCTAGTATAGACAACGTTGAAGTTCTGTGGCAGTAACAAGGTAAGCTTTAAGCTCCACTAAATGTGTCACAAAAAATATCAATCTCATTTCTTATATATAAATTATCACCTCAAGTACGACTCAAAATGTCTTATTACTGTCAAAATCGATTGAGATTACTAAACAGACCCTTGGGCCTATCTAGAGGCTAATTTTTTAAATGCAATAAACATTCCAATCCATCTCGACCGCAATTTTGATTAATTTTACGTCATAATTGCTGTTGAGCGAATGCAATTGGACACAAATTAACTTTTTCGATATTGCAAAAAAACCTTGCATTATTTATGCCCAACTCGGTTTGTAATAATAACAAATCACAATTAACGACAAATAATTACAAAATTTTGTTTATTTATTAACAAAAAAAATTTATAATTTTTTGTTGAAACCTTGGCACAACTGTGTATATACAGACAGTGTTGATAATCGCGCAAATTTTAATACAGGGTCAAGTTTATACACACGCCACGATACGCATTTTTCATATTTTCAGACGCAAAATAGTTTCTACGAATCGTATATCGACACTGTGTATAGCGGATGCGCGCGTAAGCAGATGAAGTTCAATGAAACTCGCGGAAATTGTAGTGAAGCGAAAGTATCTGTATGTAAGTTGTAATCTTGTACAAATCTTTCATCATCTTATTTTATTTATAATTAAAAAATGGATTTTACCAAGCTTGATTGTTTCTGTGAAACACCGTTACTGAAATTCTAAGAAAACTTTCGTCAGCTGTATGTCGATTGAAAAATTCCAACAATTAGTTGTGGTCTAATTCATAGAAGTAGACATTCGAAAATAATTAGCTTAGTTCAATGATCATGATTATTAGCATTAATTAGCACACTACTTGGAGGTACACTTTTCTCCTTACATTCAGCTTCAATTGGTTCATTCACTAAACATACTTGAATGCTAGTTCAATTTTGGAAATCTGGTTGCTATAGGCATTATGCTGTTCTAATTATTCGTCTTCTCTTCCTTATCACTTCTCAGACCCAATATCATACCAGACTTAAACCATGCTGAACTGTTTATGTCAATAGCTGATGCATACCAAGACAAATTGTGAGGGACACTTATCAAACTGGCTTTGCATCCTTATAGTACCCAAATCAGTTTTAGAAGGTCATGTCAGCTTTTATGTGCCGATCTAGTGCTCTGATCGTAATCAAATGGTAAAAACTATCTTTTGCACCTCGCTCTTATTTGCTACAAACTGCCTCAACTTTAACTAACGTATCGACTCCCAAGACGAAATCCAGTACATGTTTCATCGATTTTGATATTGAGAAAGCATCCTCTGTAATTTTGTTCAAAAGATATCATCAGAACCTCTATTACACAATACTCCTTGAAATTACCACCTGGTGGTGAGCTTTATAAACTATGATAAACCAAAAACTTATGATGAAAGTGTAAACAGCAGACTCCTTTTATATAAATGATGTCTGAAGAAAATTACCACAAGCATTGAACATTTTTTTCTTTTTTGTTTTGGAGCATTTTCGTGACATTTTCCGTAAGAATTTTAGTATTTACAGCTTAAGTTTGAAACTAATGTCATCGGAGTTTGAATTTGAATGATTTCACCAACTTGTTTTCCGATGAAGGCCACCCTCGTGAATCTGATGATATGGTGATCAGGTCTGATAAAATAGATTACCTGAGTTGTTACTATAAGAACATGATAAGAGTGTCAGATCAACAAGACTAAAAGTCCATCGATTCAGGAATAAATCATACTTAAATCGTTGACAAATGACACTTTGAAATTTTCACCCCATCCTACATCCTTTTCCTCAGACAACTATGAAAGTAATAAGTGCGGTTCATAAAGCGGAGAGTACTAGCCACTAGACAAGCCCTTTGGTGTGTCTGATGACTATACACATTCCAATTAATTTCAACACTACTGAACTACCTTTTAACCGTATAATGAAAAGCTAACGGTTACTAGTTAAGAATTCGAGCACTATGACTTCTTTAGCACGCTTATAGGGAAGAACTTGGCAATAATTAGTGATCTTAGAAACAGGTTAAAGCTCAACAACATGCTGACAATCTGGGATAGATCTTGCGATATGACGATACATGGATAATTTCTTTCAGTTACAAAGTAGGTCTTCCCTCTTATAAGCGAGGTCTATTTATGATAATACGGGATGCTTCACCCATAGTTGAATGGGTTGTAAATCATTATCTTTATTAATTGCTGAAATATCGACCAGGTGGCGTAGTGGTTAAAACTGCGGCAGTTGGAGCGAGAGGTACTGGGTTCGATTTTTCAACATCGATAGTTTGGGCGGTGCGATCGTTGGTGTGAATGAACACATCTGGATCCCTTGTTGAAATTGAGGTCTCTTCTAGCCAATATTGTCCGGCCTAACGGTGATGCATTTTTATGATGAATATCATACATTCTGTTGATACATTGAAGTAACTGATAAATTAATACTGATACCCAACAGAATTTTTGACTATTACTTTGGAAAAACATATTGTCTTGTTATTTCAGGAGTAATTCCAATCAAATTATTAGCTCTAGATAGTATGTTAAAACTCTCGATCTTTCGACGGTAGGAAGTTCTCAATGATCGATGGTCGATCAGATGGGTTGTGGTTACACTCTTTCGACCACCAGGAAAATAAATAAGTACCAGACGAGGTGCTTGTCAACTTAAGACCAATAATTAATAATCAAGACAATAGCTATCGACGATATCGGGATGTATTGTGATAGCCCAACGGTCAAACGACGGTTCAAAGAGTTACAAATACAGACATACTTGCAAATCACAGAAAAATCTGTCTCTGTGCTCTATGATAATAATAATTTAGGATGATTATACATTCTATCCAAAGACTGAGTAAGAAAAGCAATTGTAAATACTAGATATTAACCTCTCTTCCGTCTCCTTGGCCAATGTAGTGCATTTAGGCCGGACCGTAATAAAAGAAACCTTTGACTTGAAGAAACATTAAGGGCTGCAATTAAATTAGCCTTAATGACCCATTCAGGGCATTTCGCTATTATGAAAATCCGATATCGACCATTCCGCGGAAAATTCGACCAGACAATTTCATAATATAGAAAAATATGATATCAGTTTCATAGTAAAAATTCGAAAATCTTCCCAAAACTGGGTTTGCTAAGGTTTAATCAGCGAATATATTAATTCCAGAGGGGCTTATGAAATAATCCGATTTCGGATTTCTTCCGATATCGAAAAATTATTTTCTTATTATGAAACTATTGGGTCGACTTTGTCAAATGTCAGCATAAAGTTAGCAGTTATGATTTTTGTAATTCACATGAAATTGCTAAGTTTCGATAACACAAAATAAAATTCGTCTACTAAATAGCAGTCGGATTGTGATATGCGATTATCGGAAAATCCAATTTCGTTTTTTCTTTTTTGTTCCATAATAGCGGATTTTTCGATATCGGGTTTTCATAATAGCCCTCTGCAAAATTGCGATTTCATAAATTAATACTGTCTCATTGGTAGGCACGCAAGCAGACCTGATATTTTCTCAAATGATCACTGTTGAAACCTTACGTTGAAACTATATATAGTGACAGAGAACATAAAAGAAAACTACACTGCATTTGGATGTTATGCATGTTTGTTTGGCTCAAAATAGACTCAATTTCTTGGAAGCACACTTCCTGTACGTCCTAACCTAGCTCCGTCAGGACCGTTAGGGATATTCATTGTTTGGTTAGAATTTCAAAATTAGGGAGCACTGCAAGGCCAGAACCAGGCATACCAAAGCCTACACAGTCCTCATATATGTCCTTATTTGCCTTTTATTCGAACACAATATAACTTTCTTTCTTATAGTTTAATATTTCATTTTGTTTTTTTATAGCCAACCCTCAAAAAGGGAGGATCTTATATAATTGAGGCCACCGAGCCAGGCGAGGCCCAAGGAACTAATATTATATTTTCACCAAAAATTGAAGAAGCTGGTGCATTGGCGAAGGCATTAAAAATTTTCGAAACCCACTCTGTAAATCTATCGCACATTGAGTCACGCTCGTCGAAACGTTTTCCCGGCTATGAGTTCTACGTGGAGGCGGACACAAATGCAGGTCATTTGGGCAAAGCGATCGAAGAGCTTAAAGGCATGTGCCAATATTTTAGTATGATTTCGCGCGATTACAAAGACAATACGCTAGCCGTGCCATGGTTTCCACGACGTATTCGTGAATTGGATCGATTTGCAAATCAAATTTTATCGTACGGTGCCGAACTAGATTCTGACCATCCCGGCTTCACCGATCCCACGTATCGCGAACGTCGCAAGTATTTTGCCGACTTAGCATATAACTACAAACACGGGCAGCCATTGCCACATGTTGATTATACAGCCGAAGAGATTGAAACGTGGAGTGTTGTGTTCGATAATTTGACGAAATTGTATCCGACACACGCGTGTCACGAACACAACCATGTATTCCCACTATTAATCGATAATTGTGGCTATCGCTCGGATAATATACCACAAATGGAGGATGTATCGAATTTCCTGAAAGATTGTACCGGATTTACGTTACGCCCAGTCGCTGGACTACTATCGTCGCGCGACTTTTTGGCTGGCCTAGCATTTAGAGTATTTCATTCGACACAATATATACGCCATTCGAGTAAACCGCTTTATACACCCGAACCAGATGTATGCCACGAGCTGTTAGGCCACGCACCATTATTCGCCGATCCGTCGTTTGCACAATTCGCCCAAGAAATTGGGTTGGCATCGTTAGGTGCACCCGATGATTATATCGAAAAGTTGGCGACATGTTTTTGGTTCACCGTCGAATTTGGATTGTGCCGACAAGAGGGGCAACTCAAAGCGTACGGCGCTGGATTGTTGTCATCGTTCGGCGAACTACAATATTGTTTAACCGATAAGCCCGAATTGCGCGAATTCGAACCGGACAAGACTGGCCTACAAAAATACCCAATTACAGAATATCAACCAATTTATTATGTGGCCGATAGTTTCGAAGATGCAAAAATTAAAATGATGTAAGTACACTGCTTCTAGTTCGGCAGCTGCAATTGTTGGTGTTATTAACTTTTGTATTTTATATTTTGCAGAAAATATGCCAGCACAATTCCCCGCCCGTTTGTTGTCCGCTACAATGCGTACACTCAGAGTATCGAGATTATCGATACAAAACACCAAATCCTAAGTCTCATGGGGAATATGAACCTAGAGTTCGAGCGGATAATCAACGCATTCAACAAACTAAAATAGGATTTAGCTGATTTAAGGATTAGGATGGAACACTAATAATTTGTACACAGTGTTTTTAGGTATTTGATCATAATATTTAATAATAATATAATACAATTTGTAATAATTTTGTTTATATAAAATAAATTGTACATTTAGAGAAAATGGGGTCTCATTATGTGACCTAAATTTAACAAGAACTTAAAATGGCAAAAGGATCAATAAATCCAATATTTTTTATTGGCACTTCTTTTAATTAATGTTGGTTCCATTTTTACATATTTTATGTACATAATAGTTATGACATATACACATGTATGTTTTATATATAATATAGTTATAATTATAATATTATTATTTAAAATAAAAACAAATTTTTAAAAATTTATTTAACAAAAATTACATTTCGTATAATAATTTGCTTAAAGTTGGAATAACTTTTCATTGATGATATGAATCAGGTAAATGGTGATATGCAAATATATATACTCGCATGTATATAGCCAATTATTTAATTAACACAGAATAAATCACATTGTATGTACTGTCATTGTTTCATATAACTACCTACCAAAAACATCGATATACCGGCAAAAAACTAAAGAAAAGTAACAAAACTGCATAAAAGTTGAGGAAAAGCTCGAACCAAATAAAAAAAGTATTGGTTTCCTCTTATTAGATACGATTTTCCTGACTTGTAACAACAGACATCATTTCAGGAATAAAGGTCTCAGATTTGTATTAAATCAACATGAATAGAGGCATGCAGAGATAAATGCTAGGAATTGTAACAGTTCCTCAAGCTTCATTCATACAAGCTGTCTAATAAATTGTAAGTCTGGTAAAAGTGAACAAGGCCAGACCAAACTTATTTTTCAACTAGTCGCCTTTAAACTCGATACATTTAGTCCAACATTTTTTCGATCCCATAATACGATTTCTCCAACTCTTCAAAATAAGAATTTGTTACATAGATGATTTCCTCATTAGAGTTGAATCTATTTCTGCCGAGCCGTTTCTTCTAGTTCGGAAAATAGTCGCAGGGAGCAAGTCTGATTATATGGCGGTTGTAGGAAGAATTCGAAGCCTAATTTATGATTTTGGCCATGGCAACTACACACGTACATTGCTTGATGAAAGAGAACTTTTTTCTTTGCTAAATGCAGTCGTTTTTCTTTCCAAACGTCGTTGAAACGGTTCAATAAGTTGCACTAATATTCACCGCTCTCCCATTTTGAAATTTCTCTCATTTTGAAAGTAATTTATGCCACGTGCATCCCAAAAAACTGCTGCCATGACATTGTTGGCCGATAAAACTGCCGTTGTCTTCTTCGGTGCAGATTCGCCAGTAGAAACCCACTGTTTACACTGTACTTTGGTTTCTGTTGTATAGTGATGGATCCACGTTTCATCCACAGTTATGAAACGAAGCTAAAACGTGTGCGTTTTTGGTCAATCTAGAACGTTAATTCAGCGCCATCTGTTGTCTATAGATCAATGATGACTTACTCCATGGTTCCCAACAGGCGATTCGTAAAACACTGTCGGTTTATGATCGATTGCTAAAATGGGTAAAAAGTCAACCTGAGGCCTATTAAAACATTTCGTTGCTGTATAGTTCGAGCACAAATCCTAAGGGGCCACCTAGGGCATTTTAATGAACTCACAACTGAATAATTCACTCAGCACAACCTTTATCAACAACCAATAAAAATTAAATACGATTTTGCGCTAAAGTAATCACTGCATAATCGGCCACTTCGAACAGACAAGATTATAGCTACCCAAAAAGAAAGATTAGTATGCTTATCATTTCATGGATCTAATACTATAGACACATATCTGGTTTCGTAACTACAGTTTCGAGCTAACCATGATTTCGTTGTAATGTGTCACTGCTAACCATGGTTTGCAACTTGGTTTAAATATGGTTTCGGAATGAGCTATCTTTTCTCATCTCATCGCATTTAAGTGACGACAGTGCCATGTTATACAGTTAGTGAATAGCGAAAACTATAAATGTTGGTTTTTTCATGTATTTGTATATTGTTTTATAAATTTTGAAGTTCTAAAAAAAATATTAATACAGAATTTGATAAATTAATGGAAAATCAAAGAAAATAGGAAAATAAAGGTGGAAGGCGAAACAAAAATATGTTTAAATCATACAGTAAGAATTTAGAATTTAAATAAATTATTATAAACTGTCAAATGAAATGATAACTGTAGTGTGTCGTGTATTCTCATTTCTAAAATCATAGTTTCATAGTCATGGTTACGAAACTCGATATGTGTCTTTGGTATTACTAAGCTCATTGAACTCATTAAACTCAGTTTTATTTTAGGTGCCCAGAATTATAACGAAATAGACAATGATACCTTGCTGGTCACTGCTACCAGCATTGATATTTGAATGAACCACCCCACAAATTCACCGGTCTGCAACCATGTTTGAATTGGAAACTGCTCTGAGTTTCTTCACAGACATATTCTGGTTAACTTTATTGTTTTTAGTACACCTTCTTCTGTCACTCTCACAGCCGTATCGAACGTCAATGGGCTAACGAAACAAAACTAGAAACTCAAAATTTCCATGTTTAATGCAACAATGATGTTATAATTAATTCTTAGAATTATAAGAAATTCAGTTTACATTTATGTGCAACCTCTTTATAAGAGAATTACTCATCACTTAACATTACGACATTGGTAAAATCTGTGGTGAGTCCCATCAATTTGCTTTTGGAACTGAATTTAGCCTTAGCTGGATATAGTAAATATGTACTGAGTATTGTTGGACTCCTCAGTTTATATATGGACTACTGACATCGTTGCTTAGTTTAATAGTTTAGTGGTGCGGATATTCATAAAACTTTTTACCTCTTTTGCGTAAGACTTGATGCTACCTCTGTAGAGTTTTTATACAGAGGCAGCATTTTAAAGAGATTATATTCCCTGAGAGCCAACTGGATGAGTAAATAATCAATCTTAAAATCTATCGATCGGATATCTTTTACATGGAATGATCCTAAATATAGTTGCTTGTTTGGATTTCGGTATTGCATTCCACATTACCAACAATTTATGGATCTCTAAGAGGAAATGTCCGAACAAATGCAGGCTGTCTAACAAAAAAGTTTCAATTTTGCCTACGAAGGTTGCATCGCTGAACTGATTTATTTTGACTATACATGTGGCTATCGTTATCAAATAATAATCTGCGGAACTGATATTCTGAACCAAGAAAATACGTATGATGCCCGAAAATTATGAAAATCGTTTGTTACAATCATAAATGACATTTCATCCATTATTCCAAGTAGGAACAAAGCCCGGATATCAATGTACGGTTCACATGCTCCAAATCGTTATCTTTTGTAAAGTATATCAGAGTTCAAACATGCGGAATATTTCTTTATTAAAACAATTATTCTTTGAAATATTTGGACATGAAGCTGACAATCGTCTGAAATAATCGCCTCAAGAACTAAAAACATTGTAAAGATCTTATATTATCAAGAAAAAGATATAATACGGAAGCTGAAGCTTCACGTACATCTTTCACTAGTAACATTAAGAACCCTCTTCAAATAAGATCAACCATACTAAAGATTAAAAAAATATCTCAAAAAAATGAGTTATCAGGACTCAGCAAAATCATTCCTAAAAATTTAATTTGAAGGGGCATTGAGTCAATATTGACTCTTAAATTTAAATTCTAGAAACAATTTTTCCAAACACTTGGCACCTACAAACTATTATAAGGTAGTTTCTTACATGGGTGTGAGCTCTAAAAATCGTTTTGTTTGTAAAAGCTTGATTTTTATTTTGCCGCTCACCATAGACGTCTTCAATTGAAAGTGTGTCGGTCTGTATATATTTCATAATTTTCATTCTGATGTTCAACGCGATAGATACAAAATCCAGAGAGTCTTTGTAAACCGTTCTTCTAAACACAAATTAAAACCCTAGCTAAAAGAGTGAAACAAGAGTCATTATTTTAATGGGTTCACTTCAATATAAGCAATAAAATATTCACTGTATAAGAGCCCACACACTTTTATACTCTCCGATTCACTTACATAATGGAAACTGACCAGGTCGTGATTCAAGCAAAGTCAGCATATTTATCAAATTAACTAGAATTTAAATACACGAAGAATCTATAAATTATAGTCGAACTAGTAGGGGCAATACAGTAGCAGGAAGAAGCAATACAACCAATAAAAATATGACTACGAGACCTTATCTTGAGAGCCAAAATTATAGCGAGCAGCGCAAATTACATCAAATAAATCATAAAAATTGTGGATAATATCTGATTCTGTCTGAAACTGCCAATTTACACCTACTATATGAGATCGGTCACTTCATGTTAACACTTAAACGAACAGCAGAATGATTATAGTTATATTACATTTTTATTGTACCCAACGACCCAAACATATATGGGACACCTGCGTAACAACAGCACAATGGGATAGGAACTAATATAATCCTATGTTCGATAACTGGTAGAAAAATATTGTAAAATCATGGTAATATATTGTTACGGCCATGGGTGACCTCTCTGAGTAGAATAACTAAATGTTTAAAAGGAAAATTATACGATGACCTAGAAGTAGGCCAATTGAGTATAAATAGCCGAATAGAAAGCGTAGACAATGTTTTATTGAATTGAAAACGTGACAAGTGAAAATCGATAACCAGTGATATAATAAGTGAAGGAAATAGTGAAAGAAGTGGTGAACAAGTTAATTGTTGTGATAATAATAAACGCTCGTGAAAATAAGCATGGTAGGTTTTATTCACAATTCACAGAGATCGAACATAGTTGATTGAAAAAGTTTGGTTTCTCTACTAGGGATCGTATTACCTAATTGGTGACAGTGGTGAGATTGTAAATAAAGGAAAAAAAACTTCAAGAGTTAAGAGTGTCGGTTGATAGCTGAGCGTACGAGGTTTTCATGCAACGGGTAGTAAAGCTGAACTACAAAGAAGGCTACAACAAGCTTTGTTAGAAGAAAACATGGATCCGGACCAATACGAGTTTAATACTGAGGCACCAAATGCAGAGGATGCGGTAGAAGGGAGAAAAATGCCGGAACGACCTTTCCACGAATAACAAAAAATGAACATACCATTACATTTGGAAATTTCGATGTGTTGCAGTTAATCGCAGTGATGCAACAAATGATGAGTTACAAGTAAATTTGAAAACCGGAATGCTAATCGGACAAGAAAGAATGATGATGAAACAAAAGAAAAATCGCAACATGATGTACGAAAGGTTGGAACAACAAGAGAAAATTCAACAACATTTTACATCGAAAGTGTTTCCGTGATTCTTTTCATTAAATGCCAAAGTGGGTATAGTAAATGTCAAATGGACTAACAATTTGAAGTGACTGATCAACAGTTCCTAAAACTTACAAAGGAGATTATGGCTACTAAACCTAGTGGGGTACTACCCTAATTGTCAAATCATTCAGTTCCATTGCAATAAAGCCTCCGACATTCGACTGACCAACGTCATTTAACATTTTCAAACTACAATTTGAAAGGTGGTGCAGCAGATATACTACAGATTATTTCAGAATCGGAACGAAAGGATTATGATAAAATTATGCTGGCTTTAGAATGAAAATATGGCACTGATCACAAGCGAGAGCTATACAGGATGGAGCTCAAAGATCGATGTCAAAGAATCGTAAAAATATCAAAGGAGTTTGCTACAGACATAGAACGATTGGTACATATCACACATTACAATATGGTTCCTGACTACACAGAAAGAATTAAAATAAATTTACTAATGGTATTCGTAATGTAGAAACAAGACGGCGGTAGTGTTAGCTTCATAAACAACATTTGCTAAGACCATCGCTTGTGCATTAACGATCGAGACTGTCTATAGCATGATCAATCATTGGAACCAGAAAGGTCTAATTCAAAAGGTGACGATAGAATAAGATGTTGAGTCTCTAACAAATTTGTTAATATTTCAAGTGATTGTCTGAGATCGAACGTAAGCAAGCATGACAAGGGATCAGAGAAAGAGGAAAGTCCTTTAGAATACCAGTAAATTGGAAAACTAACTTCTACAACCAAATCTAACATGGCATCCATCCCCGTTCCAAGATTGGCAAAAGGTGGTGATGACTTAACGTTAAAAAAATAAATCAACGGGATAACCTATACAGGAGCAATGCGGACAATTGTGAGAAGGCATTGTCAGAAGAATTATATTGAGTCATCCAAAAAACGTTTGCGGAGAATTGGAAGAAGGGATTGTTACGGAGAAGTTGAGGGTTGTGAAATTCATGAAAGAACAGCAGCCAATCAGATGAAACCTCGGTATGAGATCCAAGGGAATAATATAAGACTTAAGAAAGAGCAGTATGTCGGATGGTTTTACAGCCTAAAATGGATGAATTTATCACCAGAGCTACAGTATATGTAGTTGAAAAGAACCGTATAAGGTGATTTCAAGAACAAACGATGTAATATGCCGAATTCGAGGAAAACTAATAGAAACTTATCTGGGAAGTAAGGTTCTCTACAGAAGAATAGAATTGGATCCTGTTCGGGAGGAACATAGAAAGCGTAGAGAATTAGTTTGAATTGAAATCGCGACAAGTTAAAATCGAAAAAAGTGATAACCAGGAAAATAATAAGTGAAGGTGATAATGAAAAAAATGAACATATAATAGTGGTGAACTAGTGATATAATAGTGGTGAACTAGTGAATTGTTGTGATAATAATAAACGATCGTGAAAATAAGCAAGTGGCACTTGATTCACAATTCAATGATTGAACCTAGAAATCCCTACTAGAGGAAATCGTAACAATATATAAGTATAACCCTGTAAGTATCACACTGAGATAACATTATGGGTCAAACCCGAGTGGACCGTATCAACAATCAAATTATAGAATAGCGGTTTTGAAGAAAAGAATCCTTGTCATAACATATAAAGTATTCGCTTCAAATTAATAGAAGAAAGCAAAGAGCCTACTCATTGAACATACTACGGCATCTAGTTTCAGGTGTTCTCAGAATATTATAACAGCCACTCAAACAAGTAAAAAGCATTAAACTTGTCTAGATGTTTGATATTATCAACATACAATGAAACCAGACAAGCCTAGATTAAACGATCTTACTATAGTCTCAACTAAGTAAAAACAAACGTCTATATATATAATATATATATATATATATATATATATATATATATATATATATATATATATATATATATATATATATATATATATATATATATATATATATATATATATATATATATATATATATATATATATATATATATATATATATATATATATATATATATATATATATATATATATATATATATATATATATTCAAACTGCCTAACGCGCTATACCGAAAAAATGTTATACGGGCAATGATGGTAATCGATTTGGGAAAATGAGAAAAATTAACTTTGCATTTAAGAATGAACAGTATAAAAAATAAGAAATGAACTGTAAATTGACAGTTAACGGATAATATTCAAAATTATTAAAGCAGGAACAATTGCCGATTCAAGCAACACGGACTCAGGATTTTAAAATTCTGACACCTCTGTTGGTCAACATTTCCACAATTTTAAACTCACCTCAGAGGAGATATATGTGAATTGCAAACTCCCGACTCTGGCAAAAGATACTTCATAATTTGCATCCATTAATGTTGGGAAGCTGAGTCACATTCAATATCTCCTTCAAAGGGTGGCTTCAAAATTCATTGATGAGTTAAGCCCCGCATAAATAATGTTGAACTTAACATTCCATGTTTGCAAGATGGAGTGGAGCCAGTGCAATCAGTGTAAAATTTTGACTCAACGTTAGAGCGATTTGTCTCATTGAAGAGGTTTGGTATTTGTCTCAATGTCTCGATAGCATGCCGAATAACTTGTTTTCGTGACTGACTATAATATGACAGGCTCTGTCATTCAGAGATCTCGGGTTCGATTCCCGGGGTGGTGACCAAATATCAATCACGATTGGGTGTTTTTAATCTGTAAGTGTATATGTGGAGTGAATCATGGGCCCTAGTTGCATTGAGTTCTGGAATAATTTCCGCCTTCTTTAATTTTTTTTACAGACCTTTCCCAACCGTTTATGCAGTTCAAAGGTACTTCAATTAAATTTGAACCTAACAAAAAACGATATTTTTGATAAGAAATTCGACTAATCTGAATATTGGCCAGTCGATTAATTAACACTTAAACATGTAAGTATATATATATAGACTTAGAATTAGTTTTATATAATGAATGCCTCTATATGTAGATATTAGAACTAATCTAACATAAATAAAATAATACAACATATAATATTAATATAATAAGTATACATATATAAGAAATTATTGTTACTCTTTCGATGTGATGTGAATATCGATTAATTAATTAATTATTTTATTATACACTTACTAGGCTTGCCCGGATAATTCACACGAAACGTGCCGTGTAGCCCATTGTACACCATACAGGAAAAAAAAATAATACCGGTAACCCCTTCAATATAAAATACAGTACGCAGTGCTTAATTACACCGACAGAATAATAATTTTGACAGCGCACTGCACTGCACTGCACACGGTGTGAATTAATCGGACAGACCCATTTACACCCTAAATTTACACTTAAAACAATAATTAATTAAAAGACACAACTATTAATTGTTAATTATAAAAATATAGTTGATTCATATACACACTATCACTGTATCTTAGTTCAATATATCTTATAGATATTCGAAGAGGATCAGTGTCGTGCTTTTACCTGTAGCCATTATATAAGTTTTATTGCACTATTGTTCGATTGCGCCAAATTGATTATTATGATATAGTGATGTGATTGTGTGGTTCTTGTTCGTTTAATTCAAATTTGATCGTGTTATGGTTGAGGATGTTGATTAACTCCCGACTCACTTCCGTCCGGATTACCCGATGACAAATGCATATATATCATTTCATTGTTTGGCACACTATTCGAATTAAGAATTTGTTGACCCGGTTGTCCCTGCAGACTAGGCGGTTGCGCTTGTATCGACGGAATGACTTGAGACTGATTGACACACATATGATCTAAATTGACTAAATGATGTGATTCGTGCTGTTGGTGGGGTATTATATTCGTATTACTTATGCTACATGCGGGCGGTGTACCTATTGTGGTTGTAAACGGTATGGAAACATTTAAAATGGCCGGCAGTAGTCCATATCGTGCCATTAATAATTGTTCGGACACTCGTCGCAATTCTTCTTGCTGTTGCACAATTAAATGCTGCAGCTCTTCGTGTTTGCGCTGTAGTTGATCCTGGATTTGATTTTGGGCAGGTGTCATTACAACGCCAGGATGAAAAATTTCGGCCGGTGGTTGAAGTGTTGATATAACAGCGGGTGCAAAATCGGTAGCAATTACAGGCTGAACTGGAATCGTTGCTAAGTATTGAGGCGGCTCGAGGAACGATGGTGCAACCAAATTTGGTTGATGCGGCTGGTGATGCACCAATTGCTGTGAAGGTAATGGAACTAGTGGTATTTGATTTGTTTGATGAGTAGTATGCATACTAGGATGTAGTGACTGCTGCTGATTTTGGATTATCACTGCTTGAGAACTATGTTTTGATGAGTGTCTCATTCTCGATCGCTAAAAATGTATAAAATAAATAATCTGAACGCATTCGAATCAAATTAATTTCAAACACTAACCACACTATATTGTGTTGAATGTGACTGCTTGCTTGTCAACGATTCTGTTGAATGGGACGTATCGGTACCTGAACCACAAACGCTATAAAAGCTAGTCTGTCGTCGAATTTTAGTACTAGGCGATCGTGAATCACTAATCCGTGACATTCTAGACGAATTTTTCGCACTCCAAAATGTCGACGAATTGGGTAAATGTTTGTCAAATGTTTGTTGCGTTTCGAATATCTCTCTTGAATTACCAGTATTTTGCAGGCATTCGTTTTGAGTTGGATTTGTGGTTTGTGAATTTTTGATAACATCGGTATAGCTCACCACTCTATGGGTACACACAACAAATTCTGGTTTGGAATTCCATTGATGGTATGTAATATAGAAACGAGTTTGTAGCCAAATCCATTGTTGTCCTTTGGTTAAAAACCGGTAGAAGCATGAAGTCCCTTCACCTTTTTGCAGTACTGGAAATATAGTTTGCTATAAATCGTACCGAAAAGTATATGTTTAAATATTTAACACTTACGCGCTTCGTGACACGCTATCACTTTTTCCAAATCATCGAAATGATAATAATCATAGCCGGATGTTCCAAGCAATTCGAATGGCATATAACCAATGATTGGAGGCGCCCGATGGTCGAGAAATAAGAATTTCCACTCTAAACTATGCCGTGACGAGAATTCAGTCTTGATCAATTCCGAAATTGACAATTCACGAATTAGTTGTGGTATTTGCAATCGACCCGTGCCCACAAATATTAATCGATTTTCTGTATCATTGTAGCTACTACCCCGTGCACTTGGAACTATATTTTCTAAATCTACATCACTACGAAAATATCCGGTAAATTGTACCTGCTCATAGGAAACTTTATCACGATATTCTAAGCTACCACGTTTCAAATAGCAAGAGAACACAATTTGGTTTTCTGAAATAATCCACAATCAAAATTATTACGTTTGTTATAGATTGTACGCATCACCACCTGCTTACTAACCTCTTAGTATTCCATCTTGAAGAGGATCAGCTATATTTGAGGGATTTAATAGTAAATTATATAACTGAGTGTGATCCTCTTCGAACGACAAATCGTATATTGTCATATTTTGTAAATCGCCCTAAAATTAGTGATAAAAAATATTTATAAATCCTAGAATTTGCTGCTCGTATATAGGACGTGAATGTTACCGGTAAATGTCCCAGTAATGATGTTATACTTTCGGACGCATAAATTATATTGCCTTTGGATGAAAACACAATTATAAAGCCATCTAGAGCTTCTAGTATTAGATGTGTAAATTCTTCATTGGATAGAAATGACGGCTTCCAATCCTCTTGGATCTCGTGTGCTCGTGAACGAACTGTTATTTCATTGTGAGTTTTTAAAAATGCTATTGTTGATTTAAGTACTGTTGATTTGTCCATTTTCCGATTGTTCGATGAGACCATTGAACTTAATTCGTTGACAAGCAAGTTAAATTGATCGCGACGCTTCTTCTCGCTTAAATTACGTGATTTTCGCTTTGAGTCATCCTTCTCGTCATTATCGTCCTCCATGTTGGTGAGTAGAATAATTTTTTAAAACTTATAAATTACTTCACTGTCCAAAAAGATGATTAAGTGTGTGAATTGAAAATCAAGATGATTTCTGTTGTTTAAGTTGATTAATAAACACTTCGAGAATCTGAAAGAAATAATATAAAGAAACGGTTAAAATTGGTTACCATAGGGTTTAAAATAGAATAAGAATTCTTATTATGATGACCCAACTCATCGGTTATCAACTTTCTAACGTATGTCGTCTTATATCATTAACATAAACTTAAGTCTAACGAAAAAGCCAGTTATACAACTATCTTAAGATTTAAGTAGAACCATCTGAACATTTCATAGCTTCATGCCAGCCTATAGTACTGACATGAAAGATGGGTTCTGGGAATTTTGCACTACAACAGGGGGTCATAGAACTATCCATGCACATCACCAATCGTAATCAGATGGTGAAAAATCCCATTTGCATCCTGCTTCAATCGAGATTCGAACTCGGTACCTCCCGCTCCAATTGACGCAGATTTAACCACTGCCCCATTTGGTCGGTGTTATTGAATCTTTTCAGGATATTCTAATTAAGAATCGACAAAAATTGTATTACTCTCATAAAGATCATAAAAGCAAAAGATCTTAAAAATAAAAACACTGTTTCTTGAAGTACCTGTAACAATCGAAGTTTGAGCCAGGCAAACTATTAGAGTTCCCTTTAAATTAACCAGCTCATCTAACCGGTTAACTTATTTCCAAGTAGACAATATACTGTCATAGTTCCTAATCTTCTTTAGCCAGCATTTGAAACCTTTTCAATCCTGAACATGCTTATGCTTTTCGTAATAGTGATTTTCCCGTTAGCTGATTTTTGCGTATAAGTGGTTTATGAGAAATATTAACAGCTGATTACGAGTATATTCGTTTTGCTTATCATAGCACACTCCTACCAAGATATCAGCTAGCGGGTAAACGTTAAGAATAAACCAATTGGATTTCTAAAAACAAATGACACACGTTTTTCTTTTCTCTGAATGACTTTTGTTACAATGTAATACAATGTTTAACTGAGTTTAGGAACACTTTACTTATAATTTCTCAACAGGCATCATTCTGGATCATATATTAGCTAGAGAACAATACTGGCTCCTATCCATTAATATATAATATGTGGCATTCAAAACAAAATACAAATTAATCATTCACAAATGTAATAAAAAGTCACGCCACGATAGGAAATGAACATTTTGAGTTTACTATCTGTAATTCGCTAGTACTGATCTTTTCGATCAGAAAGATATAAAAAACACAAATATATTCAATGACGTCATTAGAGATTGAAACTGACCTAGCGGATTTAACATACATATAACAGAAACAAAAAAGACAGATGCCACAAATGGAATGGACTCTCAACGTCTTCAACAACGGCTGGTTGTTCAACGCCTAAGCTATTATAAATCAACGCCACCCTGTTGTGGAGTTCAAGCATAACATCACATCGCTGCCACGTTTACAGCATCTCTTACACACACATCGCATTCTACAGACAAAACAAAGTGGCTCGTGCAATTCTAACTTGGTTGTAATTTTAATCAATATTCAAACCACCAAACCCAGAATTATTAGTCTTTTCTCGAATCATTTATGACCCGACTGAAATTAGGGAAACTTTCTTTCTATAGATATCAGGATTCGAACTGTCGATGCCTTTCGCTCCAATTACCAATTACCACAACCTTAACCACTGCCATTATACCACTACTGTGTAATTTGTAGACGTTTTCTCGTAAGTTTCAGCAAATAGAATTAAAGGCCAATTCAGTAAAAGATTATATTATAGAACCATCTGCTACTCTATTTGGAGGTTAAGAGTGGATCATAACGTGATCATTATTGATTCAATTTGTATACAACCTCGACTCATCGACATAATTCGGTGGACAAAGTCATGTTACGATTTTCAGATGACTTTATTATAATCAGAAAGAGTAAGAATATCAATCAAGCTCAGGAATAAAAGAATCAGGTAACAAATTCTTTGATTGAGTTGAATCTGCATATGAGTCCTAGAAAATGTATATGGCATTTAGAACGAATTGATGCATGAACATGTAATTTAGACTAGATACTTGAGATATGGCTTGACAAACGATTGAATTTTACAGCCGAAACTGTAAGAATAGATTCATTGTGATCAAAACGTTGACTAAGCCATAATGGAAAGCTTATCTTAGTGTGGCTGACATGCTACTTAGGGCGTTGATGTTTTATATGAAATGAGCGTGTATTTTCGGCGGTTGGTCCAATAATCTATATGGTCTGTATTGGTTATTCAATAAACCAATATATGGTCTGTATTGGCCTTTAATTATGAAAAACAATGAATTACAGTGAGAGAGGCTGTGCTTAATTTATGATCAAATATGAGTAGTGATCACCCAAAAATTTCTCCTTACAATCGTTTTGTGTACAAGAATTATTATCATTTGTGTTCTTGTGTAGTTGAGGACCGACTAGGTGTGGCAATTTTAATTCTTCGACGGTTTAACCCAGAGTGCTTACATTGAAAAAAAACTAGGTTGAGGTACTCAGACCCGTGTTTTTGTTGAAATGATGTATGAAAAGTAATTCAATTTATCTTAAAAATTATCCCATAATACATTCGAATTGAAGGTAACGAAATTGCAGATATACTTGCGGTAGGAGGTTTAGTGCTTGAGGAATTTCTTGAAAAAGTTAGTTTGATTTTCTAGAACAGTTTTAGTACACCATTTTCCCATCGCATTTATATATATATATATATATATATATATATATATATATATATATATATATATATATATATATATATATATATATATATATATATATGTCTAATTTATTCTAAGTACTAACAAACTTCACGAGGTTCTTTAAACATCCTTAAAAAGACTATTTAAGATGAAATATATCTTATAATCTAGAAGAGTCAAATAGGAAACCCAAACGTTTAGGACGTATTTGTATTCATATAGAAACTGTTCTAAATGTGTTACACAAGTTTTAATTAAATATCTTTAAAAACATAAGACAGACCGGGAGATATTATTACATCTTTTTGGAACTCTTTTTGAGCTTTTCGATTGGCATAGCATAAGTAAAGTATGAGAAGTAACAAAAAATGAGGAATGTGGTCGTGTTAGGATGTCCTAAACAACTAACATCAGCACTAACTTACTAATTTATACATATAGCAATAATCTGCGAATAAGAAGTAGCAGAAGAAAAATCGACCAAACTAGTTTCATCAAAGAGAGTGGTGGATTACAACCTCACATCCTAGATAGGGTGTAACTAGACCACTTATAGAGAACCGAAACAATATACTTTGTTGTATCACCAGCTGCAAAAATTATCTTTAGATTTTGATAAAACAATTTCCATCAAAATGTAAGAACGAACTGTAAGAACGAATATGGAAAACTGTGAGAACGATCATAAATCGAAGCACAAATCATAAAAGCCAACCAGGCACATCCACTTCCAAAGCTGGCACCGTAGAAGTAGTCGAGCTTATAAAGTTAACTTTACCTCAGCATGCCTTCTCGGTAACTGTAGTTTTCTTTAAAATCTGTTTTCGAAATTTGTCTTTACTATAGGAATTAGCTATGATTAACGTTCGGGATTAATCAAATATTAGGTAAATTTCCAGTGAGAATAATGTCAGATGTCACTATCGGTATCTTTGATAAATATCCTTCTGCACCACGAATTTAGTGTAAACCCACTGGAATCCTCACTGAAATATAAAGCGCAATTTTCCTCGCTTGAGACAAGGAAAGATAAAATTATCACGCTTATTTTGGACAGCAAACAAAACTCGTCTTATTAACTATAATATAGTCTCGTAAAAACTAAATGTTGCCTCACAACGTACATTGACATGCATTTAAACATATTCTTCTGTCCAACTTTAAGTAGAATAGGTGGAGCTTTAAATACAAAAGCCAACCAAAAATATTTAATGAACATTGAAATAACAATCTATGTATATTATTTTGAGTGTATGAGGTTTCCTGTAAGGAAATAAGTATTATACATTTTCCCTTTCATTTCCGAATACAACGGAAGGTTACAACTACCAATAACAGAACCACTAAATTGAATGAATAAAATCCTTATATAGATTTTTATAGAGTGTCACGCCATCGAATTTGACGCTATATAGTAAACAACTAGCAGATGCCAGCTTTTCATGTCGAGGAATCTCTTTAACGGTGCCTCTCCTTTTAATCACGATGTACCACTTGCTTTTAACTATCTCTCTTTAGAGCCTCGGTATGTGACATCACGGTTGCATTTTGGGCCATCTATGCTTCTCTTAAATATCACAGGCCATTACTTGCATTGATCCATCGAGACTCAACTCTTACATCCCTATATGATAATGTGCCGAATCAACACTCTGTACTATTTCAAGTGGATGGCGACTGTATAAATCTCAATAAGTAGTTCACAAATATCCTTTCATTAATATTAATACCAAAGGAAACTAAATACTATTCCACTGGTAATTTCTCACTCTGTTTTCACTTATTAAATGAAAGTATCATCTACAAATACAAAAACTTTATTAAATTACCGGGAAAGAATATTGTGTTTCACTTTTGCGGATCGCGTTCCAGCATGAGAATAAAAAGTATAAGAGATTACCAGGCCAAAATCAGAATTTATGGACTTCAAACCTTAAATACCCTCGCCGACTTGTACGAAATTTTCTAGAATGTCCTGGTCATTTGGTTGAGATAGTTTATATTACAGTTACCAATCACCAATCTTAGATCGTACTTATATAGATTCCATCAGATTATCCAAACTTTAAACATATAGATGGTCGTCAGACCACAGATCTAAAATATTGGAATTTAAATATCTTATATAGAGTATTGGTTTTTGAAAACTTTTGGTAAGCAGTCTTCAGTAAACCATTTTACAGTTACCGTCTTACCCTTTTTGAGAGAAATAGCAGCTGCCATTTTTGATCGGGTGAAGTAAAGTGACATCATTACTTTTGTTGCTTAGCTTTTACGGGTGAGTTTAGACTCCATGCCATGGACCGCTGTTTGATTTCCAGATCGTACTTAAAGAACCAAGATTCGTCACCATTCAAAATGCTCTCGACCCTCTTATTGGGCCTCATTTAAAATTCGTGCAACCCATCGAATTCTTTGTGTATTCCTAATGATTATTTAATATTGGCAATACAGCCATAGTATTCAAGGCGCTTTATCAGAAATAATTTCTTGCGTCAATCGTGGATCTTCGTCACTATAGTCCGTTTGCGTTAATAGTTGAATTTCGTATGATGCATCCTCAGCTATTTTGTGTTTTCTTGTTTCGATTTTAACCGATCGTTCTGAATTTGAAGAATCGATCATTCTGAATTTTTGAAAGGTCTCATAAAAAAATCGCCGGTTGTCACTTAACCTAAAATTAGCATACCCCGGATGACATAAAAAGCGTTTGAGTAGACGAGATTTTATTTATTTTTCTCATAAAACTCAATGCCACGAAGAGCACATTCACACACATATACATACATATACACATCAAAAGCACCCAGTTGGGATTTTTTTTGGTCACCAACCGGGAATCGAACACCCGAGAACTCCTAATGGGAAAGCGAGCGTGCCACTTTCTCTGCCAATGAGTTATTCCACCAATAAGATTTGATCATCAAACCTCCTAATGCAAATGGAACAGCTGAATTTAGTAAGCTGAGTAGCTGAACAATAGCAAACTATAATTTTTCGACGTTAATTTCCATCTTTAAGGTTGTTATTAATTTAAAATCCAAATTATGCAAAAAAAAAAAAATTTAATTAATGCGTCCCCAACTAACGAACATTTATGAATATTAAAATTTAAATTAAAGTAAATTAATTTCGATGAAATATTCAAAAACAATGTGCTCGATTTGAATTGGGGAAAATATTTCCAAGTTTAGTTCCTGCATAATTTTCATTACACGTTCGACACAATATATAGGCAACAGTACTGTTGTTGTTTATACCTGATAGTAGTATTTGCAATTGAACTATACAACAACTATAAATATATATAAGTAATTAAATTATTACATAACTCACGTGATTTTATTAAAATTTATATTTTCGAAATTTTTTCAATAAATTGAATTATTTTCCAGCCGATATGTTGACTAGGTATTAGGTATGCCACAATTTTCAACAAATATTTAAAAGCCACGACACATTTATGTAAGATTTCCATATTACATTAAACTATGCATTGTACACACATCCGCCATTTATTTGTGCCTCTCATATTTTTCACACAAAATCTAGAAACCTTGATACCCACTAAGCATTTTCACAAAACTTATTATATTCTCAATTAGTTATGTATAAAAATTACTATCTAAATATTATCAAGTATTTATCACAGTTTTATTATTTAGCAACAAAATAAAAACAAATTTTTCACTTGTAAAAAAAAAACAAAAGAAAAACTAAATTTCCTCTAATTATTACGACGAAGTGGAAAATTAATGAAACTCTGAATTAGACAATAATTATTATTATTTAGAGTAATTAGACACACTGTTTCCTATCTATCCGCACTCTAAAGTCATTTTTATTCATATTCAAATATACCAGCTATTCAAATTAGATTAAGGCGTATGGAGAAAAATTCGCGAATTGATATACTGCACACATAGCACTCATTGTGTGTACTCGTATGAAAAAATGCAATCGCGATAGTGCTGAGAAAAACAAAACAACTCTCGTGTCGATACATAATAAATATTATATACGCAGACAATTGAAATATGATGATGAATGTGTATTTTGTTTTTCAATGGGAAAAAGGGGAAAACATATATATTTTGTTTTTGTATATATATATTATATGGTATAATTGAAAAGAGAGTACCAACTCATACAGTCATTGAATTCAATTTTCCGATCATGCGCAATTTTCATATCGTTTCTAATTATTTTCTAATACACACATATATAAGATGTTTGACATAAACGGCATTGAATAAAGTGATAGTTTATATAGATTTCATTGAGAAAAGTATATTTGAACACACACTGCACATACGAGTACATCATATTGTAGTTAACCGGACTAATTTTGTTGGCGGGAATACACATGTGGCGCACTAGATCAACAAGTAATAGCTATATAGTAAAAATTTAAGCGTGACGTCTAGACAACATTAAAATATAAAAGAACAAATACAATTATTCTTATTTAATTTCGTGACTTAAATATAAAGTTGTATAAGTACAGATGGCGCTGATGTAATTCATATCGGCATGGATCGAGCCTCAAGTAGTTAACACTTAACAGCAAATCGTAGGTGAAATCATATAAAAGAAGTTGACACAATTGTGCGCGTAACTTACAAAATGTAATTGACAGTTTTTTACATGTAAAATGTATGCGCTCATTTATTATATACTGTAAAGTCATTAATGAATATACTAAAACTTTTTCGTTACAACTGAGCCATCTTTTATCAAATCTAATAAATATCAAAAAATTGACTGTGTACTCGACCATTTATATCGTAGATCTGACATAATTCAAGTAATAAACAAATATTCGATTAAATTTTTAATAATTTTAAATGTTTTTATCAGTTTTGTTGTTGTTTAAGTATAATTTACATATTTTTGTAAAATAAACGAATTCTTTTGGTAATTTACTTTATTTACATGTAAAATGTAAAATATGTTGTTTGCATGTAAAATGCCCAACTGTGATTTACGACAGAGCTGTGATTTTACATATATAAAACGAATTCAACAATATTTACTACTGAAGCAACGGATTTCTCATTATGGAAAGCTTTTTGACAGAAGCTGGGCAAGAAGTGATGTAGAGAAAGCAAATATATTTGCTAATCACCTTAGCGAAGTGTTTACACCTAACGAGCAAGTTGGAAATTAAGAAAATCTAATCAATTTTGCAGATACGTCTGAAAGTAAGCCAATCAAATACAAGTGGCGCAATGTCAAACAAACGATCAAAGACAACGTCGATGTAAAAGACACCCGGACATGATCTGATAAGTGGAAAAATGATGTCAAATCTACTGGATAAATGTATTAAACTAATAACTTACATATTCAAAGCTATAATGAAAACAGGTCATTATCCAGAAATCTGGAAAACTTCAGTTATTATAATGATTCCAAAACCTGGCAAAGATGGAACATAAGTTAACTCATAGCGCCCAATTAGCTTACTACCAACTCTCTCAAAGCTTTTCGAAAAAATGCTCTTGCAAAAACTTAAGCCAATTTTGAACAAGAACAAAATTATACCGGATCATCAATTTGGGTTTAGAGAAGAACACAGAACCGTGGAACAAGTTCACAGAGTCGTATCTGCAATCAGGAACTTCTTTGAACAAAAAAAATACTGCTCTGCAACGTTCCTAGATATAGCCTAAGCTTTCGATAAGGTTTGGCATAAAGGACTTCTACCTAAAATTAGAGCACAAATACCGTCAAGTTTCTGTAAAATTATTTGGTCAATCGAAAGTTTTTGGTGAAATATAATGCAGCATCCACAGATTTATATGATATTCATGCAGGAGTACTTCAAGGCAGTGTACTGGGGCCAGTGTTGTACTTGATCTATACAGCAGACTTACCAACATTAAATTACGTGAAAGTCTCTATTTACGCGGATGTACTGCAATCCTATCTGTCCCTAAAAATTCAACGATAGCAACAAGAATTCTACAAGAACAGTTAGACAAAATCGAAAAATTGAGAATTAAGGCCAACGAGCGTAAATCGGCGCACATTACATTCACACTCCATAAGCTCACCTGTCCGCCTAAATAACATCACTCTCCCACAACACGAAAGTGTTTAATACTATTATATAATAACCTCATTTAGATAGAAGACTCACGTGGAAAAAACACATTGAAGCTAAACGTCAACAAATCAAATTAAAATGCGTTAAACTGAATTGGTTAATTGGAAAACACTCAAAGTTAAGTCTAGACTGTAAGGTCTTGCAGTACAAAATGATACTTAAGCCTATCTGGACATATGGTATTCAGCTGTGGGAAAGAATTTAAAAAATTCTTTACATATACATAGTAAGAAAATTTTTTAACAGGCGGTGCTTTTAAAATAGTTACAATTAGATTTGATAAGAGATGGCGCCACACAAACACATTGATCTTTTTACATAAAATCATTTTTGTATATAGAATGTAAAAAATAACTTTACGTATATTACACGTTTTTAACATGTAAATTATACCTATCGTGTAATTTAAACGCCCAATTGTTTACGATTTTAACATAGTATTATCTGCGAATAGGAGGCAATACGAAATGGAAGGTAAATGCAGACCCATTCCATTCAATACGAAATGGAAGATATATGGCAGTTAAAGGATCTATCGTAGACCTTGATCTATGAAATGTGTCTTACTTTTTTGATAGGAAATTCAGCTCTTGGCTAAATAATCATGGTATGACCCTGGCTCTCGAGAAACCAAAGCTTGCCCTGCTTACTATAGAAGACAAATAGCGACCGACGTGCTGTTCCAGGTGGAGAGAACCTTAGGAGTAAAGATAAAGTCACTCTTTTCTTTAGTAGGTCATAATAGTAGGTCAGAGGTCCAACAACCAAAAAACGAAGATGGTTTATACATTAACGATTGAAAAATACAGGAAAAAAGGGTCCCTGTTCAATGCCGAGTTCGCTAAGGAACGGTATCATCTGACAATGTCATTCTGATAATTACCGGTCTTATTCTTGAGTTTCTACAACGAAAGGCCCTTTTTGATGTTGTAGATTCATTTCCTTTCTAAAGCCATTAGAACAATTGGGGATCTAATGGCTTAAGAAACGAAACGAATCTACAACACTAAAAAGGATCTCGGCGTTGCAGAAACAAAACGAAGAGCTAGAGAATATGTTGTGCTATGCTGGCAGTAAAGATATGAAAATTTATGAAAATGATCGAAAACACCTATTAGTAATCTGCGTGGTCAGAGAGAAAACATGAGGGGATTTCTTACGAGCATTTGGTATTTCCATAAATTTATATTCATAAAATTGTAAATGTTGTGATCGAAACACAATCGTACTGGGACATAATACAACAGTACATAGAAATGGTCCTACGAATTAAAAAACTGGAAATAGATATCTATCATGACAGAAGATTATAAAACAAGCGCGAGATCTTAATGCAATGCCTAAAGTAGTTCCAGGAAGGACTAATGTCTGAAATAAAGATTTGTAGTGGATGCGATCCCACACACAATGCAGAATGTATTTCCCTAGTCACGAAAAAACACCATTTCGCGTATAAAATTGTTCGTTGCCATGGACCGAATTTAATACCTTCGGATAAACTAATTATATTACTGATCAGAAGACAATCCGTTTAGATTACTATTTGAAAATGAATTATTCCAATGAAATACAGTCCCAGAAGAAAAACTCGTGGGCATATAAATCTTAAAAAAAAAGTTAAAGTTTTTCTGGTAGAAGACATATTGATTCAAGTTCTATCACTTTAAGTTTAAGAAAAGAGTTTCAGCAAATGGTGCAGTTGTTACGGTTTCCTTTATAGCCGGAATGTTTTTCACTTGATTACGATCAGTGGAGTAGTATGAAACCCTCTGGTTGGTGTGAAGAACTGATGAACCGATCCATCATACAGCCAAAATCAATAGGTTCGTATGGAATTTGCAAAGATGGTAATTTTGTTGTTTAGTCTAAAGGAACATTAAACCAACTGGCTAAATTAATACTTTTTTTGTAAAACAAAACAGATTAACAGATGAGTTAATAAAAACAGGATAATCATAAACATAATGTGTAATAGATTCTTACCATCTCTTGATGCCTTATAATACTATAAGGGAAATGGTGTCAATTTTCATAGTAAATGCCAACGACAGCATGATTTCGTTAAATATAAGTTTCGGTGAAAATTTCTAGATGGCATACCGATACGTTTTAACGAGAACAATAAATCGCACACGACGTAATTTTTTAATTAAATGACATAATTTAAAAATAAAAAACAAATTTTGTTTTATTTATTTATTATTATTTATAAATATAAGCCCACATTTACTTCAAAAATTTCCAATTTCGATTCTAAAATTAAAATTTTTATTCAACAATTCGTTGAATATCAAAAACTGCAGTTAAAACATGTAAACATTTCGTTCAACTACTACTAGTGCCATCTTTTAATCTTTTCCGAAATTATATCATGTTGGCACATGATATCGACACGATTTCCCAATAAGTTATTTGGGAAACCAAAAGATTGCTAAAGGCGGAATGAAAACTTGGTGGATTTGTGATGGTTCAAACAGTAAATTTTTTTCAACTTGCCTATGTGAGTTTATTTCCTAATATCTATACGTCATTGTTCCTTACTGATATTTTACTTTTTGTAAGATATTATAGTAAGAGCAGAGATTAAGGCTATATCTATAAGTTAACGAATAGCACAAAAAAGAGAAACACAACATTCTCAAAAAACCATAGCTATATAGTAACACATAGATCTCATGAAAATATGTCTGTTTAAATTATCCAGCAGCTCATGAAACTGACTAAAAAATTCAAAAATCATGCAAAATCTGAAGTGTAAACCTCAGTCTTGCAAAAACTATTAACTTCCAATTAGGATGGCCAGAGCTGAATATCTTTAGACCCCAGGTGATGTATTAATGTAAACGTCTAACATCGAAACTTTGGAAGTGTTATGCTTCATCGTGCTAATCTACTAGAAATATCTTTTGACACATAAGCTATTCAACCTGGAATGGTCGTTGATAATGGTAAAGGAAAACTCCTCAATAGAATAATTTCGCTAGGCTGCATTCATTTTTTGCAACATATTTGCAATGAAATTCTTTGAACCGTCAACACATATTAAATAAGAAGCTTACTTAGTTCATGCGTCGCGCTGAATATAAAAATTAGGATTAAAGATGACATTAGAACTGTTTTTAAGAAATTGAAGGATTCATCAGCGTTTATGTTCCATGGAATTATTATGCTCTTGTTCAGCCAGTCGGTAAGTGGAGTGGCTAAAATTAAATAAATATTAATAAATCTCAGGAGATGATACGTGATGACCCTATGCATCAGGATGCACATGGTTTGATGTACTTTGCATAATCCAAACGGCATGACCATTAACGGCAATGACAGTTTTATATCGTGATGAGGAGTCTAGTGGAATCTTTCCACCCTCAGTGATAATGGATAACTATCTTTCCGAGTATGACCATTGACTTTTCTGGCATCCAACCAAAGTCTCACTTTTCTATTAGGTTTACAAAACTTTCTTATTAGCGAACAACATGTCTAGTTACTCGATTCTATTACCCTCTAGGCGAAGCATTCTATCTGCATTCTGCAGTGCCTTCAAAATTGAATAATGTATTTGCTTTATGGTATACAACATATATGGTGGGTGACAAAAGGTGTGTGGTAAACCTTATTTTGTGAAACGGAATTTGTTCGATAATACAGCAGCAAATCGTTGAGCTTGAGTGGAAGTCAAAGACATCATATTTGAATGTAGTGAATCGGAAATGGAATTAATGACATTGATTACCCAAACTGTAATCCAAACTCAAAAACTTCTAAACAGTATATGGATGGAGAAGTCATGGCCATTATAACAACAAATAAAGCTACTCGTAAAAGAGCCTTGATGAAATGCAAACCAATAAATCTTGTTGCAACAAAAGTTGAGTTCTTTGAAGCTACAATAGTAATGTTAATAACATACAGAAAATACATCAAAAGATTGGAACAGACAAAATCTGGCAGATATTTTGTTCATTTAGACCTTCAGAATGTTCATCAATTTGTAATAGCGCAGTTAAACAATTCCATAACGACTAATTCAATACTTGCAAATTGGAAAGCTCTGGAAAGAAAACAGCTTTAATGAAACGCTTCAAGTTCAAAGCAATGAAGCTGAACTAAAGAAGAATATAAAATGTTTATAATTTGCGGCTGTGGACATTGTGGATACATATTAGAAATTATGGTGTTGTACTTTGATGTGATCTAGTGTACTATATGTTCAAAATATGAACAGACAAAATCTGGCAGATATTTTGTTCATTTAAAAAACGATCGACAAATACTTGTCATCTCTCTCCAAGTTTAATGTGTTCCTAAGCCTAACACTATATACAATTCTGAACAAGGATGACTCCTTTGACAGATATTTTGATATGGTTTATTAAAATTCTTTCAAAAGATTTAGTCACATAAAAATATTCGACATTGCAGTTCACTATATCTAACATTCAACTATATACTTATGCTATTTCCTAGAATCCTGTGTTCCTCAAACTGTACATCTTCGAATTCAGAAAACACAGGTCAGCTATTTTCATACACCAGTCGAATTGATGTAATTGTAACTATACACACTCATCTCAATTTGAATTAAGAACTAAGTCATTTTTAGTTAGCATCATTTCTAAGTCATTTGAATTTTGGCCACTTAAGGAACTGGACAAAATTATTTATTTCAGCCGTCTTGTTGGTGTACTCGAATCGTCGGAAAATGGTGCTATTCTTACGACCAAGTAATACTCGCAATTTGTCAGAAAACGTACCAAATATGTTTTATCAACAATTCGTCAATACATGCAAATAATTCTAATTCATCTGATAAAGAAAACTAATATTTTTTATAAGATTGATATTAAGAAAGTCTTAGAGTACTTACTACTGTGAACAACCTCATGTAACGTACTTAAGTTAAATAATATTGAATTTACCTTTATGACTGATCCAGATTAAACACATACACACACACAGTAATTCAAAACAAAGACTGACGATGAAATAATTAATTCCATTCAAATCAATCGTTTAACATAATTCATTCACTTAGTTATGTTGCACGTGTGACAGTATAGATCATCCATGATCTTAATATTCTCGTATATTTATAATTCTTATATTTCTTTGTTCCTATAAACTATGAGTTGCCTCGTTTTCACTCTGTTTTACAATAATTAATTCTTCCGCCTCTAATCCGAAACAACCAACAATCAGTACAAATTACCAAAACTAATTTTGTGTCGCCAAGTGAATCAATTTGAGCTTACAGCAAATTATACCCAGTCTTGATTTTAGTGATTTGTTTCCCATATTTTAAAATTGTAACTTTAATAGCCTGGGGATATCGTCACTCTCAAATTATAAGCTCATCTAAATAAACTGGATAAAAACCCGACAGCCCAACTAATTATTCACTATCACAGCTAATCATATATAAACCAATAAATCAACTGCTGATCTTGTATGACGCTGATGATCTACCCGATAACCGCCCAAACAAAATTCGACAAAATTTTAACAGTACCAACAAATCAAAAATGCAAATAAATCTAAATAGTTTCTATTCTTAACTATTTTATTCATTTCTTTACTTGTATTTGTAACCAACCAAATGGCGCAGTAACCAACCAAATGGTTAAAGTTGCGACATTTGGAGCGGGAGATACCGGGTTCGAATCTCAAAAGAGGCCAGATGCAACAAGAGACCTTTCACCATCTGATTACGATCGGTGGTGTGAATGAACACATCTTTGACCCCTGTTGGGAGCAGAAGTAATATCCCAACTTCCATGTTAGTTCTATAGGCTGGCATGGAGCTCTGCAGTGTACAGATGGTACGTAAATCTATAACCATATGTCCGCGCTTTGGCTGTAATAGCGTTAAGGTAGGACGTAAATAAGCGAATGAGTTGGGAGCGCCTTGAACCCCAAAACAAATTGGAAAGATAAAAACAAACAAACAAAAAAGATTTAATTTAGCTCAAGAACAGAATCTTTAGAATTAGAAAATTAAACTTCGCATGTATTAAAATCCCACTATCGAAATAATTTAGTGCTCACCTCCATGTGGTACTATCTGGACGACAATTATCACATTGAAAGAAAGAATGAAGAAGGGCAAAATCAAACTAGCATGCTTTAGAAAAATATAGAACCTAAACCATAGGATAACTAGATAACTACGATTTACGAGATTGTGAAGGATTCGCTGTTGAAATATATTTCGATCAACCATATGTCAAAACGTGTGTTGATTGTAAATCACTACGGAACCGTTGACAGTAAACGGTATTTAATAATGAATGTTTAGAAGACACTCTGTTTTTAATCAGAGAAATTACTTTGTGAACTTAATTTATACTCCGCTTAAACTTGTACAAATCGTCCATCTTTGAGCGGCAGATATACTATTCCGCTCAAAATAACAAAACCTGAGATTGATATTGTCTTCAATCAGTTATCAAGGACTAACTATATAGACTCAGGGCTCTGAACTGTGATGAATAATCTTTTTCTTCTTGTAGTAATGCAGATGTTTTGGAGATAGGGAAAAGTGTATCTCGGTGCTAAACGGCATATTTTGATACACTTTGGAAAACAAAAGTTCGTCGGAACACACGCTTATAAATGTGCATTGTTCCGGAACTGCTAATTGAGTACATATAAATATTAGTTTAAGGTTTATCTGAGTGTGAGGCCCAAGTATCCTTTGACATTGGTTAAAATTACACATTTAAATGAATGATGGTGTTCAATAGTCTTTGATCGCTACTATTCCATGTTAGTAGTAAATTAAGAATACCCAACTTCTTTATGAAAATCACCATCGACATGGTCGAAAATTCAAGGTTGATTGCATTCGTTATATTGTGCATGAAATAAGAATTCGATGGCTTGGTCACGTTCTCTGTACTGATTTTAAACTGATTATGTACCGTGACTTCTCGTGTGATCTTTTATTTCTGATTTTTAATGGTTGGAAATAACAAGATGATAGTCTGGGTGAAGATGTTTGATTCCAATGGCAGCTACGACCTAAGGAAGGATGTTCTATTTGTTAGACGTGTGACATCTGGCAGGTTATTAATCAAGATTGCAAGTAGTGATATGAATGGATCTACACGTGACTGTAATGCGTCTTACTATTCAATAACTTTATCGATAAACACAAAACACACCTGTTTTAGCAGAGTCTCATTGACCCGTAAGTTTCCCGTACTTTAAGTAATAATTTTTGTCTTAAGTTTTAATTAACCATAATTATGTACAAAGCTTCTTACATTCTTTTTAACAGTTATCTAAATATATACCTACTTAAATTAAAAATTATTATAATTATAAATAAACTAAAATTCTGATGATTAAATAAATAAACTATCATTAGATAGCACCAGTTGCCTTTAACTTTTCATGCTCCTTTCGCTCTTTCGGATGATATTTTTTTCTGTGCAAAGACATATTCCCAGATGAATTAAATGTTTTTGGACAGAAAGAGCATGTGTACAATGCGGCTCCCGTATGCGTCGCCATATGTTCTTTTAAACCGATCGATTGCTTAAACTTTTTTTCGCACATACTACATTCGTAAACTTTATCGGAATGCACCGAAGCGATATGTTTTCGTAATGACTTGCGATTTAAGTATTCTTTGCTACATATATCGCACGAGACCTTGCTCTCATCATGCCGCTTCATGTGCTGCTTCAAATAATATTTGTCTTTCAACCACACGCTACATATCTGGCATTGTACTTTTGGTAAAATTATTTTCTCGTGTACCGTTTGATAATGGTGTTCGAATACGTGCTTACTTCGAAATACTTTGGCACATACATCACATATATGGATGTAAGCATCTTCATGAATTTTTTTCCTGTGGGTTTGTAGTAGAACTTTAGTTCCAAATCTGCAACAATAAAAAATAACGTAATTGAATAGTTTGTTATAATCTAAATTTCATTATATTACGTTTTGTCACATTCTTCACAAATAAATTTCTTTTCGTCGTGAATATTGGCGTGACGTACTAATAAACTCTTTTTTAAAAAACTTTTCGGACATTCCTTACATTTATACGGGCGTTCATCAGGAGATCGATGATGTTCGCCATGTTCTTTTAATCCACGTTTATTGTTAAAAATCTTGTTGCACAAATCGCACCTACAATTAGATTAATGGTTAATTAAGTTATACAAATAATTAAATACGATTAAAATACTTAAATGCATTTGGATTTATATGTCTTTGGATGTGATCAACTAGCCTCGATCGTCTGGTATATTTCGTATTACAACATGTCAAATAGCCTTGCTGATTATGCTCTTTGCGATAGTGTGCCTGTACATGTTGAAATTTATCGAACTCCTTTAAACAAACTTCGCATTCCATTTTGAAGTACTCTCGAATTTGCCGATTTTCTAATTCCACATCCTCATTTTCTGATTTTTGCCGTGCTTTGACTCGATTTGATTTGATAGTTGGCTTTTCATTTACATTGGTTTGATCCATTAAACTCGTTTCTTCTATATTATCGTCTTGATTATCGTCGTGATTATCATCGTCAAAAGTGTTTTCGGATTCATCATACTCATGAGTTTTTTCAACTTGTAGTGTTTTATCCGCTTCATTGGGCATTGGATTGTCGTCTACCTCAAGTTTAACTTTTGTCAGACAATCATACTGGATATTATATACATAATTATAAAAGTTATGAAAATCTTCAACTTTTGTCCAACAAGTGGAACAAATAGTCTTACAACTATCACTTTCGTTTATCTAAAATTAAAAGTTTATATTATTTTTCAATTTATTTTATCAAAGCAAGAAATAAAACTACCTCAAACCAAAAATGTTGTGTTAAAATCGATGCTATACTCTGATTTGATGATTTTTCTCGGAACACATTGATTTGGCCATCAGATGATGTTAAACATAAACGACAATTTGATGGATCTTTGTCCATTTCAACTCGAAGATTGTTACTTAAATTTTTAAGCTCAAATAAGTTTATCTATATAGTCTGCTGTTTTTAGTTCTCTTACTGTTAATTTAAAATCTTATTTTTTCGTTGTCCTACAAATATGTTAATAAGAATTTCAAAATCTTAGAAGTTTTCTATTTCGATGACATTTTTGATGTATTAAATTAGTTCGAATATGCCAGCTTACCCTAGTATGTGAAGAATACCTTACAACAGTATCGTTTCTGTGCTCTGCACAAAAGAATAAAAGTCTGTAGTCGTTGGGTTGTTTGCCGGCATGGAATATTCAAGAGATAAGTTCAATAAATATCAAGACAACTTCACCACTTCTAGATTGTTTTCGATTACCATAACGAGCTTCTTTAACACATGTAATCTGCATTTGATACTAATGGTCTAACGATACTTTTAATGGAATAATCTATTAGTATTTTTGAACAAATATTGATTTACTAGACAGCGAGTGTAGCAAATTCTTCGCATTTTAAATTGCTGCCCGAAGATTTCATTAAACTTGTCTCGATAGATTGTCAGTTTTACTGAATTGATTTCTAATAGTTTTCTTAGTGGTCTGATTTGTATTTGATTATCTTATTTTTTGACTATCACTAAATTTACCAGGGTATTATATTAATTAAATACACGATATACTATTTTTAATGTAGCTATAAATATTTATTTTTCAAAACATTGAAATAATCATAGAAATATCATTTTTATAGGAAATAGTAAACATTTTTTGATATGTCAAAATTTAGTTCAATTCCGACCGCCAGGATCTAATTCATTTAAGTTAAGGGTGCGTTCGCAAGTATCAAATGAATTTCCAAGTATATAAGGCGATAAGTTGAATCTGTAGTACGAAACTCAATATAATAAATATTTGCTTAACCGCCCAGGTGGCGCAGTGGTTAAAGCTGCGGCAGTTGGAGCGGGAGGTACCGGGTTCGAATCCCGATAGGGGCAGGATGGCAAAGGGATTTTTCACCATACGATTACGATCGGTGGTGTGAATGAACACATCTATGACCCCTTGTTGGAGTGCAGAATTCATGGGCCGACCCATCTTCCATGTCAGTACTATAGGCTGGCATGGAGCTATGCAATGTGCAGATGGTTCTACGTAAATCGGACCTATAGCCGTACGTCCTCGATTTGGCTGTAATGGCGTAAGGTAGGACGTAAATAAGCGAACCGCGAAAGAGTTGGAAATGCCTCGAGCCCCAAAACAGATAGTAGAGATAAAAACAAACAAACAAACAAACAAATAAATATTTGCTTATGGATGTGTGTTCAAATGTCAAAACTAAAATTGGCGGGAATATTTTTGTGCATGTATATGTAAAACTTCAAATTCCAATTTTGGTGAAAGCCAATTGTAGTGTGTGTGTGTGTGTGTTCCCACACAATTAAATATATCATAAATAAAACTACAAATATTCAGATTTCAGTGTTCATGATCTTCATACCGAGTGGTCGTTGCCGCTCGGTGTTTGTTTATGTTAAATAAAATAAATGCGTTGGTTGTGTGTGTCTTGTGACATTAAAACCTGATGGTGAATGAGTATCATTATTATATTATAATACTATTTTATTATATTATATTTTTATATAACATTTAGTTTAGTTCTTGATTTTTATATATTATAATATGTAACGTAATAGTGTTTGTATCTTATATACAACATTTTTATATCACATCTCAATATTCCATTGAAAACGACCACATGCGACGTGTCTTTCGTTTTGTCTCGTTTTGGTTACCACATCCCATAGGCCATAATTCGCTCTTCATATAATTCTAAATTTCTTCGATCACCGCCATTGTGCAATCGTTGTATATATTGGCAATTATATATGTACGTTCAATGTTATTTGAGAATTGATACATTTAAATTTTATACATGTTTGTATTGTGTATTGTGTGTGCTTATGTTTAGATGTTGAAAACGCCAATAAACACATTACAGTGTACATTCTAATCATATTATGTATATAACACGTTTTTCGTTTAGTTCATCAAAATTCTCTTTCCTATGCATGGAAGAGAATTTCTTGTTTATTTCAAAATCTCCTATATGAGGCTGTTTTATTTTATATTTTCTTCAGGTGTTATATCCGTACATTATATATATATATATATATATATATATATATATATATATATATATATATATATATATATATATATATATATATATATATATATCGGAACATACAGTTAAACCATCCATATTGCTGGTTTTAGCTATTCAATGGCTTTACACATAAGCTTTAATTTTTGAATTCTATATAAAACTTAAATAGGGATGTTTGTAAGACTATTGCGGTTTTGATGTAGTGCCATGTGTATTAATAGTCGAATAGGTTGAAGAATGTTTTAATACGATCACAACCATTAGATTACTTGACCGGTGGTCTTGACCAGAAAGTGTATTTTACTTTAATAAGAAACTACTTTGCTGCAAAAATAATCCTCTTTTAAACTTTCTGAAATGGATGGCCACTTTGGTGATTTCTTTCATTACTTTGTGGTGTGTTATACGAAAAACATATTTTTGTGTACTGTGTGAATGTTTGTTCTAAAATTTAAAACGGACATCAAGATAGGATGTATAACGGAGCGTAATGAATGCTCGGGTTGGTTGTGACTGTGCTAAACTAATTGTTTATTTAACTAGTTTCCCTCACAAACGAATTGACAGTGTTTTGGATCATCGTGTTGTACATGGAAGTGCAGTTGGGTCATCGCGGAAATTTGTATTTTCCCGCGCGTTGGATGGTGGTGCTGCAGTCGCAGTGCATGACACCTTGCCAATTTAAGTATTTCATCGCTGATATATTCCATGTTAAGGTCTCGATGGAGGTTATTATTTCTAATATACCATGCAGCATTCACAATGCAACGTACTACTTTCTTTTGAATTGTTTGTATGATCTTAACCGTAGTTTTCTTTGCAGAGTCCCAAAGTTTAATGCCGTATGTTCAGATAGTTTTAAGGATTTGTTTATATAACAGTAGTTTGTTTTGCGTTGTCAGCTCAGCGTTTCTTCCAATAAACCACTGCATTTTTCTGAATTTAAAATTAAATGTTTGCCTTTTTTTAAAACTTGCGCTTTCCACCTGAGCTTAGTGTATAGTATCGTGCCAAAGTATTTCGTATTGTCAGAGTACGGAATTTGCTGAGAATTCAGCCTAATATGAATGTATTCTATTTTCTTGTTTGTGAAGTTGATGTGTGTTGATTTTGATGCGTTTAGCGTTATTCTCCACGAGTGTTCACTATATTAAGCATTTTGTAGTTTCCGTGTTTACTCGACAATACTTGTCTCAGTGGTAATAATTACAGTGTCATCAGAAAATGTCCCTATTCTGACTCCTTCCATTATTTTGTTCAGGTTTTAGTACTCTTCTTCCTGTCTCACTCGAAAGTAACGGTCATTTATGTAAGACTATAGCAATTCAAAATATTGTTTTGGTAGACCTCGTTGAAGCTTGAATTTCAGGCCATGGTGCCAAAACTTATCAAATGCTTGGGCTACGTATAGGAATACTGCTGAACATACCATCTTCTCCTCCAACGCCTCTTCAATCGTATCAGTGAGTCTATGTACCTGTTCTATTGTTGAGTGGCCTTCTCGAAACCCAAATTGATGTAGTGGTATAAGTTTTCTATTCTCTATAATTGGATTTAATCTCTTGAGATTAAATCCAATTATAGAGAAAACAATTATATAAAACAATCTTTCGAAAATTTTTGATGTGGTTGTTAATAAAGAGATTTACCTGTACGTTTTGTAATTTAATAAAATTAACGGTTTAGGAATCATTTCACGGTAATTTAACGGTTTAGGAATCATTATAATTTCCACTACTTTCCACTGTCTCGGAAAATAACTTTGTTTATAACTTTGCATTGATATGTGCTGTAGTTTCCGTAGTGCTTAGGTTATTTTCGCTTTTATCAGGTCGTATCCAGGGGCTTTTCTTCTTTAAGATTTATTTCTTGTTTCATTTCTTTCACAGTGACTGGTAGAACAAGTAACACGTAGTTTGCTTACCGGTGTTAAATATTCATTCCCTGCTGTCCAGTTGGTGATTTGAAGGTAATTTCTGTGTTCAGCAAATAGATCAGCTTTTTGTCTATCGCTGCGAGTTCAGGTTCCATCAACCATTTTTATGGGTGTTACTTGCAGTTTAAGTTTTTTCAGACCTTTAGTTGCCTTCAACAACAAATAGTCCGTGACAGGTTTACCTGTCAAGTTACTTAGAAAGCTAGCTACTGATTCATTCTTAATCTCTTTTATAATCAGTATAAGTTCGTTCTACAAATTGTTTAGGATTGTTTTATCTTCAGGGGCTATAATTCTCTGCCAAGTCTTGCGAGATCGTCTTTTTTCGGTTACCAAGTTTCTCCCTTCTGGGAAGGTGGTACTTTTCTGTAATATACCTTGCTGGTTGGTGGTACTTTCCCATGCCGCTTTCTGTATACTTTCAATTAGATTTTCCAGCTCTTCTTCTATAATATATAAGCGTTCGAGATGGTTGCCTGTAGATTGTCGCTCTCTTTGTGTAACTGTCGAAAGTATTTTCAGTTTCTTTTGTTATTTGTTAGTCTTGGAGGGCTTGCTTTCCTTATTGCCGTGTAACTTATTGTCATTAAGACTAAAGAATGATCCAAAGATAGTCCTTCTTCATTTTCGGCTACTAAGTAATTTTCAAAGATACCACTAGATATATATAGAAGTCTAGAAGTTCAGTAATTTTTTTTGGGTCCATTGGCCTGTAGGTTGGCTTTCTACTGGAGTGGAACTCACATTTTAATGTTCTGCCTGCTTCAAATTGCTCTCTTCCTTTGGGAGTAGTTCGATTTGATCTCCAGTGTGTTTTTTGAATTAATAAAAAATATAATAATAATAAAATTGTTACCAAGCGATTTAAAAAGTTTGATGTAGTTTTCATTTTTTGGGTTATATCTGGGTGAACAGTAGATTGCTGATATAGTGTGGCTCTTGTTATTTTTGGTTTCAATAGAAACAGTTGCTACTTATATATAGCTGCTTCCTCTATTTTAAGTTCTGCTTGATGTTTAATATTTTATTATTTTACTTAATAAAGATTTCCGTCCCGCCTGTAGCTATTTCTGCTGAATAAAGAGCAGAAATAGATACAGGCGGGACGGCATACTGGTATCCACGTATTTTGAAATACGAGATTCTAATAGAGTGACTTTCTGAGATATGTATCATTTTTTTTGTTTAAAAATACATTAAATACGCATTCCAAGTAGCAATTCTTTAATAGTGTGTCATTATTTTTGCTTGTTTAGTTTGTATGGATTAGAATTAAGCTATAGTCAATGACATCTCTAGTTTTACCTGTCGCTTCTGTAATTTTTTTAGTTTGGTTCATAGATGTTATTTTCGATATGCGAAATTGCGCACATCCCGGCTGATGTGTGTGAAAGAGTGATGGCTCAAAACAGTACATCGCTGTAAACATGCTCACGGTGGTTATATGACCGAGGTCGAATTCATTTATATTACACCTGGATTTAATTTCAGCTTGGATTAAATATATCAATTATTCTGTTTTATTCAAATATAACATTGTTATGTCCTGATTAGCTTGTCCTTCTATCCTTATTTAGTGTAAAATTGAAGGCCTGTAAATGAAGAAGCGCAACGAAAATATCAAGATCTTGTCAGCAACAGCATTGTGCGATCTAGTGTCCGAAAAGTTTTGAGACCCTCGGTTGTCGATGCCGCCCAGTACACTCTCGGTATAGTGAAAATCACACCAATCAAACCAATCAAACCCTCCTCATCAAACCAATCAAAAATGATTGGTTTGATGAGGAGGGCCATCTTGCATTGAGCATCGAAATATAGTCAGTAATGAAGGGCATACTCGGTTTACAATCGCAAAGAGAAATACGACCGTTCTTGATAGTAGAACAGTTAAACGTATTTGTAGACAGAAGAAGACGAATGGTGGAAGGCTAAGGTTTTAAGAGTACAACTCAGCAATATCTGTAATGTGGTTTCTTTAAAGAAGTCACTAGATTGTATCATCTTAAAATCTCAGTCAACTGTCACTCGGGACCAGGATGAAAACCTATGTGTTAAAGTCGATGCGGCACTCGATACATGGCGGGAAAATTTTCTACCCTATGTAATGTTCCACATGTATCACAAGCTGTATTCAAATACAGACCGGAGAGATGTTGATTGACGGTCCATCCTATGAGGAATTCACCATGGTCATGCAGAGATCAACGAAAAATCGTTCACCAGGAGTTGATGGCATTAATTCGGAGATCTTTATATTCGGAGGGTCACTTTGTCGAACTCTCTTTTCCCTTATTCGATTAGTATGCCGAAAAGTTTGATCGCTTAAAATGTGAGAATTTTCACGGTATATAACTCTCCATTGCACAGCACACAAGTTACTGTCGTACATTATCTTGGGAAGAATGACTCCTCTATCGGAGGAAATTATTGGTGAAGGAGGATTCCGTTCAAATCGGTCAGTGACTGATCAATTTTTATCGCTACGGATGATTCTTTCCAAGTACTACGAAACATCACGCGATCTACACCAGGTATTCTTAGATTTTTAGGAAGATTTGGTATGCGTTTGAATATTTAGGAATACCCAACAAATACGTACATCTGTGGAAAATAAAAGTAAAGCAGTCATAATGCTGTGTTAAAGTTTGTTTGATATACATCAAGGTTGACAGACGACGTCCACTTCTGAAATCAAAATATTTTGCAAATGCGAATAAGATGAAATTGTAGAGTGTTGATCATATCCGTTGTCATGTTTGGATGTGAGAATAGGAGCTTGACAGATCACTTTGAAATATGCGGCTTCTAACAATCGAGAGAATATTTGTTGCACGATGTCGGGAATTCGCATTAAATTCCAGATCTCGTTCTTTTCAATCGCGATGAGGTCGCTGTCGGCTACACGACATAGAGAGATCTGGATGTGACATCTTCTAATTGTTTACAACAATACGAAGAGTTGTTTCGTAATCGAAACCGATCCTGGGCCTATAAAACCAGAAATATTCTCTTTGTCTTTTATATTTCCATTTATTTATTAAATTATTTTCAAATATTTACTTTATTGTAATTTTATTCTACATATGTATAATGATAAAATAAATAATTTTACTTCCATTAGAGAGCACCAGTTGCCTTCAATTTCTCGTGCTCCTTCCATTCTTTCGGATGATACTTTTTTCTGTGTATATACATATTCCCAGACGAATTAAATGTTTTTGGACAGTATGGACATGTGTACAAAGCGGCTCCCGTATGCGTCGCCATATGCTCTTTCAAACTAATCGATTTCTTGAACGTTTTTTCACACATGCTACACTCGTAAACTTTATCGGAATGCACCGAAGCGATGTGTTTTCTCAATGACTTACGATTTAAGTATTCTTTGTTACATATATCGCACGAGACCTTGCTCTCATCATGCCGATTCATATGCTGTTTCAAATAATATTTGTCTTTTAACCAAACGCCACATATCTGGCATTGTACTTTAGGTAAAATTATTTTCTCGTGTACTGTTTGATGATGGTGTTCGAATACCTGCTTACTTCGAAATACTTTGGCACATATATCACATATATGGATATAAGCATCTTCATGAATATTTTTCCTATGAGTTTGTAACAGAATTTTAGTTCCAAACCTGTAACAATAAAGCATAACTTAATTGAATAGTTTTTTATAATCTTAAATTTCGTTTAATTACGGTTTGTCACATTCTTCACAAATAAATTTCTTTTCGTCGTGAATATAGGCGTGACGTACTAATGAACTCTTTTTTAAAAAACTTTTCGGACACTCCTTACATTTATAGGGTCGTTCATCAGGAGATCGATGCTGTTCGATATGCTCTTTTAACCCACGTTTATTGTTAAAAATCTTGTTGCACAAAACGCACCTACAGGTAGATTAATGGTTAATTAAGTTATAAAAATAATTAAATACGGTTAAAATACTTAAATGCATCTGGATTTATATGTCTTTGGATGTGATCAACTAGCAGTGCTCGTTTGTTATATTTCTTATTACAACATGTCAAATAGCCTTGCAGATTATGTTCTTTGCGATAGTGTGCCTGTACATGTTCAAATTTATCGAACTCCATCAAGCAGACTTCGCATACCATTTTGAAGTATTCTCGAATTTGCCGATTTTCCCATTCCACTGTATCCTTATCTCCTTTTTTATGTCTTACCCTAACTCGATTAGTTGTTGAAGTTGGCTTTTTATTATCCTTGGTTTTGGTTTCATTTTCTAAGCTCGATAACACATTATCGTCATCATCGTTATCGCCAAAACTTTTTTCGGATCCCTGGCATTCATTATCTTCGTGATCTTGTTCAGATTTTCTCGATTCATTTAGATTATCGTCTAGCTCAACTCTAACTTTTGTCAGACAATCATAGTGAATATTATATACATAATTATAAAAGGAATGAAAACTTTCAACTTTTGTCCAACAAGTGGAACAAATAGTCTTACAACTATCACTTTCGTTTATCTAAAATTCAAAATTTAGAAAAATTAAAAATTTGTTTTATCATAAAAGCAAGAAAATGGAAGAACCTCAAACCAAAAATGTTGTGTTAAAATCGACGCTATAGTCTGATTCGATGATTCTTTTCGGAACACATTGATTTGGCCATCAGATGATGTTAAACATAAACGACAATTTGATGGACCTATTTCCATTCCAATGCGAATATTTGATTGTTACTAAGATTTTTGAGTTCAAATAAGTTTATCCATATTATCTGCTGTTTCTAGTTTCCTTTTTAATCTAGTTTAGTTTTTCTAAAAGGTGAGTAAACGGCCAAAGTTAATTTAAAATGTTATTTTTTTCGGTATCTTACAAATATGTTCATAAGAGTTAGAAATTCTTATACGAGTTTTCTATTTCGATGCCATTTATGGTGTATTAAATTAGTTTGAATATGCTAACATACCCTAGTATGTGAGGAATACGTTACAATACTGTTCGTTTCTGTTCTCTACACAAAATTCTTAAATAAAAGAGGTGCTTTTACAGTAGTCGTTTGCCGGCATGGAATATTCAAGAATGTAGTTGAAAAATATTTAAGACAGCTTCACTACTTATAGACAGTTTTCAATTACCCCATAACGAGCTTCTTTAGAACTGAAGTAATCTGCAAGCTATACGAATAGTGTTATCAAAAGATACTTTAAATGGGATAACCTATTTATATTTTTGAACAAATATTGATTCACGAATCAGCGGGTGTAGCATATTCTGTGCATTTTAAATTGCTGCCGAAGATGGTTTTATCAAACTTTTCTTGATAATAAAGTAGTCACCCAAAGATAAGAATCCATCGTAGATTATTAGATCATACATGAATTGGAATCTTTTATAACAGGTAGTTTTTTAAAGATAACACTTGTCGATTATTTTTTTTGTATACCATAAAATTCTAGTGAGTTCTGTTCTGTGTAATCTCTCATTATTTACATTTGTAGAGACCATGTTTTTACATCGTTTGTCAATCTTTTTTTAAATGATGTTTAGTAGCTAGTGTTAGTGGTTCGATTTGTATTTGATTACCTCACTATAACCACTAAACGTACCAAGATATTATATTGATTAATTACACTTTATACTATTTTTAATGTAGTTATTGATGTTTATTTTTCAAAAACATTGAAATAATAAACATTTTTTGATATGTCAAAATTTAGTTAAATTCCGACCGCTAGGCTCAAATATTTTATACCATTCATTTCAGTTAAGGGTACGTTCGCTCAACAGCTAGTATCTGCTTGGGTTCGGTTCTTATTTGTGCTAAATTAATTTTAAAAAATTTAGTTAAGGCTAGAAGTGAACTACTGGCGGTTCAGTAGCAGATACTTGCGGTTGGCCAATTGCAAAAGTATTAATAATTTAAACAAACTTGTCGCTTTGACAAATTTCCTTTAAAAGGACATAATAGAAAACTATCTACTCTACTATGTTAAAGGTAGATGACAAAATATTGAAAAAGCCAAATTTCAGAGCTTATATTGATAAGATTTTTTTTATAAATAATAGATTATGTCGAAATGTCAAGTTTATCCCAAAATCATTGATGCTATTATAAAATATATGTTCCAAAAGATTACAGAGTTGAATTTGCTCATCAAATTTCACTTTGAAAATCTATTTTATTTGTTTAACAGATATTAGCATTTATTTGAAAAATAATTTTATTTATTAAATGTTAGACAGATTATTAGTGATAGTAAATTGCCATCTCTCTGGAAACATTACCAATATAATCAACAGTAATGACGTTTAGTGATAAAAATAAAATTTTCAGAAGTACGAAAATATCGCAGTTGTATTGTGCTTCAGTTCAAATGAACCAAATCAGTTGATTTGTCGCCGTTTAAAAGAATTCAAAATTTATCAAACTCTCGCTTACACCCGTACAATTTACTCAAATTAACTCAGACACTTAAGCCTCTTGATCATTCGAAGCGTCGAAACTTCCCGACTCAGTTGTGCTAAAGTTTGAAAAAAATCTCAAATTTCAAAATCTTCAGCGATTCTCATTTTTGGGTGAATGGCTTAGTCATGTTGTTGATGATGAAATAATTTTACTTAGATAGCACCAGTTGCCTTCAATTTTTCGTGCTCCTTCCACTCTTTCGGATGATTCTTTTTTTTGTGTGAATACATATTCCCAGAAGAATTAAACGTTTTTGGACAGTATGGACATGTGTACAAGGCGTCTCCCGTATGCGTTGCCAAATGCCCTTTCAAACTAATCGATTTCTTAAAAGTTTTTTCGCACATGCTACACTCGTAAACTTTATCGGAATGCACCGAAGAGATATGTTTTCTTAAGGAGTTACGATTTAAATATTGTTTGCTACATATATCGCACGAGACCTTGCTCTCATCATGCCGCTTCATGTGCTGGTTCAAAATATATTTGTCTTTCAACCAAACGCCACATATCTGGCATTGTACTTTTGGCAAAACTATTTTCTCGTGTACCGTTTGACGATGATGTTCGAACACATGTTTACTTCGAAATACTTTGGCACATATATCACATATATGGATGTAAGCATCTTCATGAATATTTTTCCTGTGGGTTTGTAGTAGAAGTTTAGTTCCAAATCTGTAACAATAAAGCATAACTTAATTGAATAGTTTGTTATAATCTTAAATTTCTTTATATTACCGTTTGTCACAATCTTCGCAAATAAATTTTTTTTCTTCATTTTTATGAACATATGCGTGTCGTATCCATGAATACTTTTTAGTAAAACTTTTCGGACACTCCTTACATTTATACGGACGTTCATCAGGAGATCGATGCTGTCCGATATGCTCCCTTAACCCACGTTTATTGCTAAAAATCTTGTTGCACAAATCACACCTGCAGGTAGATTAATGGTTAATTAAGCTATAAAAATAATTAAATACGGTTAAAATACTTAAATGCATCTGGATTTATATGTCTTTGGATGTGATCAACTAGCAGCGATCGTTTGGTATATTTCTTATTACAACATGTCAAATAGCCTCGCTGATTATGTTCTTTGCGATAGTGTGCCTGTACATGTCGAAATTTATCGAACTCCATCAAGCAGACTTCGCATACCATTTTGAAGTATTCTCGAATTTGCCGATTATCCCATTCTACTGTATCCTTATCTCCTTTTTTATATCTTACTCTAACTCGATTAGTTGTTAAAGTTGGATTTTTATTATCCTTGGATTTGGTTTCATTCTCTAAGCTCGATACTAACACATTATCGTCATCATCGTTATCGCCAAAACTTTTTTCGGATCCCTTGCATTCATTATCTTCGTGATCTTGTTCAGATTTTCCCGATTCATTTAGATTATCGTCTACCTCAAGTTTAACTTCTGTCAGACAATCATGGTGGATATTATATACATAATTATAAAAGGAATGAAAACTTTCAACTTTAATCCAACAAGTGGAACAAATAGTTTTACAACTGTCGCGTTCGCTTATCTATAATTAAAAAGTTTTGTATTTGACATTGAATCATAGCAATGGAATTGTGGGGTACCTCAAACCAAAAATGTTGTGTTAAAATCGACGCTATAGTCTGATTTGATGATTCTTCTCGGAACACATTGATTTGGCCATCAGATGATGTTAAACATAAACGACAATTTGATGGATCTATTTCCATTCCAACTCGAAGATTTGATTGTTACTAAGGTTATTAATTTCAAATAAGTTTATCTATATTATCCGCTGCTTCTAGTTCCCTTATTGATTATTCGGATTAGGTTTTCTAAACGGTGAGTAAACGGCCAATGTTAATTTAAACGATACTTTTCGGTGTCCTACAAATATGTTCATAAGTTTCAAATTCTCAAAGTTTTCTATTTCGATGCCATTTTTGGTGTATTAAATTAGTTCGAATATGGTAACATACCCTAGTATGTGAAGAATACCTTACAATACTGTTCGTTTCTGTTCTCTACACAAAATAATAAAAGTCTGTAGTCGTAAAATTCTTAAATGAAAGAGGTACTTTTACAGTAAGGTCGCTTGCTGACTTGGAATGAATATTCAAGAATTTGGTTCAACTAATATTTAAAAGGCAACTTCACCATTTACACAGTTTTCAATTACCATAACGGGATTTTTTAGAACTGATGTAATCTGCATCTGCATGCTATACGAATGGTGTTATCAAATTACTTTTTATGGGATAATCTATTTATATTTTTGAACAAATTTGATTCACGAATCAGCGGGTGTAGCATATTCTGTGCATTTTAAATTGCTGCCGAAGATGGTTTCATCAAACTTGTCTCGATAGTAATGTAGCCATCCCAAAGATAAGAATTCATCGTAGATTAGATCATACATTAATTGGATCTTTTATAAAACTATCTTTTAAAGATAACACTTGTCAATTAATTTTTTGGTATAACATAAAATTCTATTGAGTTCTGTTCTGTGTAATCTCTCGTTATTTACATTTGTAGAAACCATGTTGGCATCGTTTGTCACTTTGTTTTAATTGATTTCTAGTAACTATTGTTAGTGGTTTGATTTGCATTTCATCATCTGATTTGTTGACTATAACCACTAAACTTACCAGGATATTATATTTATTAAATACACGATATACTATTTTTAATGTAGTTATTGATATTTATTTTTCGAAAACATTGAAATAATAAACATTTTTTGATGCCAAAATTTAGTTCAATTCCGACCGCTAGGCTCATATACTTTATACCATAAAGTCGGTTTTGCTTTATACCATTCATTCAATTAACGGGCGTTTGCAAGTATCCAAATACATTTAGAAAAAATTAAAGTTCGTTCGTTGTAAAATAATCAGTGTTCACGAAAGTCATACAGTTCAGACCAAATAATTTGATATATTAATGTTCGTTGAATGATCGAAAATATTAAATGTATTTTCCAATTTATAATAAAAAAATAATAATTTAAATATACACCGCTCTGCAAAATTTCCGTTAAACGTAAGAGCTGCAATCTAGCAGGAAAAAATAGAAAACTATATACTCCCTATGTTAAGGGTAGGTGACAAAATGTTGAAGAAAACAAATTTCAGAGCTTTTGTTCATAAAATTTTGTTTATAAATAATAGATTATGCTGATACGTCAAATTAATCTCTCAATCATTGGTGCTATTCTCTAACATAAAAAGTATTTGAAGATACAAATTACTGTTTCAAAAATTACATAGATAAATTTGCTAATCAGATTTCACTTTGAAATCTGCATTTATTAAAGATAGCAATTAATCTATTTGATTTCTTAACAAATATTAGCATTTAGTTGAAAAATAATTTTATTTATTAAATGTTTTTTTTTTTTTTTTTTTTTTTTTTTGTGTTTTAGTTTTTTGTGGTCAGATATTACTATCCATATGACCTATTGTTCCTGTTTCTCCAATTTCTCTTACAGGGCCTTCTCCTGGAAGGTCTGAAGCTTGGATGAGTAGTGTTGTGTAGAATTATGACTATTTGAATTTACTATTAGGATTAATTAGTCATCTTCTTTTCTGGAATATATTATTTTGAGTTTTATTTATTTGGTTTATTTATTTTAATATTTAATTCGTATTTTTTAATCAGAGATTCTCTGATTATATTCAATTCTTTAGGTTTTGATTAGGTTGTAATATCAATGATATTATTAGTTGTTAATTATTATAATGTTAGTGTTTGGTTAGTGTTAGTCTGAAATGCTTATTATTTCTATTGGTGATATTAGTGAATCTATGAGATAAAAGAGAGATTGGATGAGTTTTGGTAGTTAAATATTGTAGTTGATTTCATTTATGAACTTAAGTATAGTTTTGTACTCCGAAATTTCTTCGTGAATGAGTATGTCCGTTAGGGATTTTTGTGTAAGGAGAGGGTAGTTGTTTCTGATAGTGTTATATAATGTGCAGTGGTTGATAATGTGTTCATTGTCTTCAATAGTGTTGCAGTTTGTGCAGTCTGGTGAATCTTCTAGTTTTATAATGTGTTTGTATTTTTTATTGTATGAATGACCTGTTCTAATGCGGCACATTCTTTTAATTTCTTGTGTATTAAGATCATATGGTTTAAACCAAAGCTTAGTTTTTGGAGATGGGGTGATTTTTTTGTAGAATTTCCCAATGGTGCTGGTCATAAAGTTGTAATTTATTTTCCATTCCGATTGTATATGGTTGTTTATTTTATTTATAGTGTCTGTTATGGTTGGTTCGTTTTCCAGGATGTGGGTGGGTGTCTGTGTAGCTTTTTTTGCCAGTTTATCTGCTGTTTCATTGCCCATTATTCCGCAGTGGCCTGGTATCCATTGAATTGTAAAATTTTTGTTTTTATTGTGTCCTACGGTGTCAATTATCTGGTTTTCAAAATGTCTGTTTGTATTTTCCTTTTGTGCCGAAACTATGGATTGGCATGCACTCTGAGAATCGGTGATGATTACTATATTATTTGATTTTAACCCAAGTGAAACGGTTACGGCTATTTTGATTGCTATAGTTTCTATAGTTTTGATGTTTTTTAGTTGAATGGCGAGTTTTAGGTTGCTACTATGAATGAAAATTCCTATTCCGGCCTTACTTTCTTTTATAGAACCATCTGTGTATATCTGATCATGGCTAGCGTATTTATGTAGTGTTTGTTTCGTTATTTGTTGGAGTTCAATATTATTTGATAAGTTAATATTTTGTATTTCTTCTATTTTTTTGATTACTCTTAGATTGCTTGGATTTGTGGTTTTAATATGAACTGGTTTGATCAGTGGTAGAAAAGGGTAATTTTGGTAATAATCGTTTAATTTGGTTAGTGAATGTTGATGCTTAATGTCTTTGCCTATTTTTGTATTTTTGTAGATGTGATTGGCTATGTATTTTAGAGTTTTTATTTTGTTGTCGAATTCAGTAGGCATCTCTGAGGCTTCTGATAATAGGGCAGGTGTAGGTGTAGTTCTTGTTAGACCTAAGCAAGTTCTAATGGCGCTGTTTTTTATGCTTTGACAGATGTTATGAGCTGTTTTGTTGTTGTCCTCGGTAATTATGAATGCATATTCCAGTTTCGGTTTTATTATAGCTTTATATATGTAGTACATAGTCGTGGGGTGGGCTCCTCCTTGCCTGTGTGTGATTGTTTTTAATAGATTTATAGATTTTTGAGTGTCTGACTTAATGTTTTTATAATGGTTTGTGAGAAGAAATCTATTGTTTATGGTAATTCCCAATAGTTTTGTTTCCTTTTTTTCGGATATTTGTGTGTTGTTTATATGAAGGTTCAATGTATTGCTGTTATTTTTATTTGTAAACATTCTTAAGTAATGTGTTTTGTTAGTGTTGATTTGTAATTTAAGAATGTCTAATTTTTGTGTAAGTTTGTTTGTTGCTTTGTTGATGTTATATTGTAGTTCTTCATGATTTTTACCAGTTATAATTAAACATAAGTCGTCTGCGAATTGGAAGATTTTTCTATTAATGTTGTTTATTTCATGGAGGCTAGTGGTATAGATGTTGAAGAGGGTGGGGCTCAGACAGCTGCCTTGAGGGATTCCCATGTTGGTACACTGTGTAATTGTTTCCAGTTTATTTTTTACTAAGATGTTTCTGTTTGTTAGGAAGTTATAGATCCATTTTATAATCGGAGGTGAGAATTTATGATGTTGCATAATTTCTATAAGTATTGTTTTGTTAACATGTCAAAGGCCTTGTGAATATCTAAATTAATGATAACTATTTTGTTGTTCTTTTCCTTTTCACTGTTTAGATGGTTAAGCATTTCTGTGAAATAGTCCATTATATTTTTGTTTTTTTGGAACCCAAAATTATTCTCGTGTAGAATGTTGTTTTTGCTGATGTGGTCAATTATTCTATGTAATATGAGTTTGTTGAAGATTTTAGAAAATGTGGGTAGAAGGCATATGGGTCTGTAATTTGTTATGTCTCGTTCATCCTTTCCTGGTTTTTTTATAGCTATGGCGATAGCCTTTTTCCAATTGTTTGGGTATTTTTGTTTTATCCATATATTGTTGAAATGATCTCTTATGTTTTCAATAAATTGTGGGTTGATACTTATTATTTCTTTTATAAGTTTATAGCTGATGTTGTCTGTCCCTGGAGCAGTGTTTTTGGTTTTGTTTAGTGTTTGTTCGATTTCTAGAGTATTGAATTCTGTCGGGTTTATATAAGTGTTTATGTGCTGAAGAAAGGAGTTGGCTTCTATTGACGCTGGGAAGTTAATATTTAATAATAGTTTGGCTTGTTTTTGGTCATCTAAAATTTTGTAGTGTGATTGCTTTTTGTTTTTTATTTTATTGATATTGTTCCAAATGTCCTTTATGTTTGATCTTTGATTTATGTTGGTTAAAAATGTTCTCCAGCTCTCGGTTTTGGCTTTTTTGATTTCCAACTTTAGCTTTTGTATGTTTTTTCTTAACTCTATTGCTGTGTATAGTGTTTTGTTTCTGTTATAAATTTTTTGTTTTTCTGTTTTAATATCCCATAAGTTTTGTAGATATTTATTCCACCACGGTTTTGGAGTGAATTTTTGTTTTCTAGTGACTTGTATTGTGTTGCGTTTGATAATTTCTTCTATTGATTCTTCGATATTTTTAATAGAGTTTGCTGGTGTATTGTTTATGTCTTTTATAATTTTTGACCAATTTGTAATTTGTTTGGTGTATTTTTCATTTAGAATATATTCTATATAGATGGGGAAGTGATAACTTCCTAAATTGTCCGGTGAAACTCTCCATGACAATTTGTTATGTATGTTTGGAGTGCATAGGGTGATATCTATTGCTGTTGTCTTGTGTCTAAATGTGTCTATTCTGGTATAAGATCCATCGTTGAGGATTTGAAAGTTGCTATTGGTTATAATTTCAGCAATTTTTTCTCCGAGTTTATCTTTATTATAAGTGATTTGGTTATCCCAGAGAGCATTGTGAGCGTTAATATCTCCTGCTAGTATAGTTTCCTTTTTAGTGTTTTGAATAAGGATGTTTTCAAATTCTCTGGCTACATCGTCCGGGTTTCTATTTGAGTTATTGTAGAATGTTATTATGTTCAGGTCCAGTTGTTTGTATTTTATGTTGACCTTTAATGTTTCTATTCTATGGTAGTTATTGTTTTGGTTGATTATTTTTGAAGACATTTTTTTTTTATTAATATCCCTACTCCTCCGTATCCATCTATTCTATCTTTTCTTAATAGGTTGTAGTTGTTAAAATTGATAATATCTGTTTGTTTGGTCCATGTTTCCGTTATGATTACTATGTCTATTTTGTGTAAATGGATATATTGTTCTAATATTGTTCTATTGCTCTTTAGGCTGCGACAGTTAATTTGAATTATTTTTATATTGTTCATTTATTCTAAATTGTTTGTTTATTTGTTTGATTTTTTTTTTTGATTATGGTTTATGTATTAGATTGTGTTTGAATTTTATCTGAGGTAGGTTTGTGCATATGTAATGCTTTCATGATTTCTATTTTTAACAGGTCTATAGTAGCTGGGTTCTCGTGGAGTTCTTTTGGTTGTTCTATGAATTTGTATATATTCGTTATTATTTCGTCTTTTTCTGTTAATTGAGATTTAAGTGTGTCTACCAAGTTTGTGAGGATTTTAATTTTATGCTCTAGCTTGTTGCTATTTATTACAGGCCAGGTTTCCATGGATAGGTTGAGGTTATTATCAACTGAGGAGTCTAAGTTGATTTTAGTTCTTTGGGGATTTCCAAATAACTGTCCTTTGGCTTCATTGAAAGTTGTTTTGTGGATAGTCATGTGTTCGTATATTTTTTTTTGTCTTTGTCTTTCTCTGCAGTTTTTGTTGTTGGTCCTGTGCCCTTCTCCACAGAATTTGCAACTTTCTTTGAAATCGCATTTATGGACCGTTTCTTCTACCTTTGCGCATGTTGGACATCTGGTGTTATCCTTGGACCTGCATTTACTGATAGTATGTCCATAATTTAAACATTTTTTACAATGAGTTGGATTGGGGATGTAAAATTGAACCCGTAATAGGATGTTATCGTATAATACAACATTATATGGTAATTTGTTTGATTTGAAATATATTTTTACTAGTTCCATGTTCGAGGCGCTTTTTGTTTTTTCGTCCCATTTTGTCATTCTCTCGATTTTGTTTATTGTACGTTTGATTTCAAATTTTCTTCAATTTCTTTTATTGTGAGATTGGTGGGTACGTTTTTTATAACTCCAATTGTGTTGTTGAAGTTGTTTGGGATAAAAGCATTATACTGATCGATGGTTTTGAATTTAGTAGATTCAACACAGCTATTTGCGTCCTGGGACGTTTTGAACATGATTCGAGCCATGTTCTTGCTAATTTGTTCCACGTTTTCTATATTCTTAAAATTGTTTATTTTTAGAGCTTTGCCTAGACTGATCATATTCATATTTTCTTTTGTAATTATCACTTTGTATGGGCCTGTATCCTGTCTGTTGTATCTATTGGGTTCGTTGGAGCTTTCATTTGTGATTACTTGTTCCGGCATTTTGCTGATAATTCTTTTCCCACTGTCTATGTAATTATATCTTTCTATTATTGAGGATTCTGTTTTTTCTGATTCTTCGGATTCAGGGTTTAGATTCCGTGCAATGTTTATGTTTTTTTGATTTGTTAATATTATATTTTTGTTTATAGGGTTTTTATTAGTTTTTAGATTGTTATTGTCGTCATTTGATAGTCTGATTTTTTTGTTTAATTCTTCATCATTAGAGTCTGTGTCTGTTGAGTCACGTGTGGAGTATGGTCGGGTTAAGTAGTTGGTACTACTTTCCCCTTTTGTTTTTGTGTATTTAGGGTGTTCTTCTATTTCTGTTCTACTATTAACTACAATATAACTACTAAAACTTACCTTCTAAATAATGTTATTAATTAAACTTAAAATTATAGAATTCACTTTATTTACCAATATATTAATTCACAGTTCAATAAATTGTGATCACAGCGAAAATTGTAATGTTGTGCAATCAACTTTCGATGATCGAATGTGTATTAAATGTTTGACAGATTATTAGTGATAGTATATTGCCATCTCTCTGGAAATATTACCATTACCAACATAATCAACAGTAGTGACGTCTAGTGATAAAAATATTATAGAAACGAAATTTTCCGAAGTAGTTATTGCTTCAGTTCAAATGATGAACCAAATCAGTCGATTTCTCGCCGATCACCGGATTCAAAATTTATCAAACTCTCGCTTACACCCTTACACTTTACTCAAATTAACTCAGGCACTTCCGCCTCTTGATCATTCGAAGCGTCGAAACTTCCCGACTCAGTTGTGCTAAAGTTTGAAAAAAATGTCAAATTTCAAAATCTTCAGCGATTCTCATTTTAGGATGAATGGCTTAGTCATGTTGTTGATGATGAAATAATTTTACTTAGATAGCACCAGTTGCCTTCAATTTTTCGTGCTCCTTCCACTCTTTCGGATGATACTTTTTTTTGTGTGAATACATATTCCCAGAAGAATTAAACGTTTTTGGACAGTATGGACATGTGTACAAGGTTTCTCCCCTATGCGTTGCCAAATGCTCTTTCAAACTAATCGATTTCTTAAAAGTTTTTTCGCACAAGCTACACTCGTAAACTTTATCGGAATGCACCGAACGGATATGTTTTCTTAATGAGCTACGATTTAAATATTCTTTGCTACATATATCGCATGCAATCTTGCTCTCATCATGTCGCTTCATGTGCTGGTTCAAAATATATTTGTCTTTCAACCAAGCCCCACAGATCTGGCATTGTACTTTTGGCATAACTATCTTCTCGTGTACCGTTTGATGATGGTGTTCGAATACATGTTTACTTCGAAATACTTTGGCACATATATCACATATATGGATATAAGCATCTTCATGAATATTTTTCCTGTGGGTTTGTAGTAGAAGTTTAGTTCCAAATCTGCAACAATAAAACATTATTTAATTGAATATTTTGTTATAATCTTAAATTTCGTTATATTACGGTTTGTCACAATCTTCGCAAATAAATTTGTTTTCTTCATTTTTATGAACATATGCGTGTCGTACCCATGAATACTTTTTAGAAAAACTTTTCGGACACTCCTTACATTTATACGGACGTTCATCACGAGATCGATGTCGTCCGATGTGCTCCCTTAACCCACGTTTATTGTTAAAAATCTTGTTGCACAAATCACACCTGCAGGTAGATTAATTGTTAATTAAGCTATAAAAATAATTAAATACGGTTAAAATACTTAAATGCATCTGGATTTATATGTCTTTGGATGTGATCAACTAGCAGCGATCGTTTGGTATATTTCTTATTACAACATGTCAAATAGCCTTGCTGATTATGTTCTTTGCGATAGTGTGCCTGTACATGTTCAAATTTATCGAACTCCATCAAGCAGACTTCGCATACCATTTTGAAGTATTCTAGAATTTGTCGATTTTCTAATTCCACAATATCCTGATATTCTGTATTTTTCCGTGCTTGGAGTCGATTTGATTTCGTAGTTGGCTTCTTATTTACATTGGTTTGATTCACTAAACTCGTTACATCAAAAGTGTTTTTCAATTCCTTAAATACTTGATTTTTTTGTTTAGATTTCGTAGTTGGTTTTTTATCAACCTTGGGTTTTGTTTGATCTTCTAAGCTAAGATCTTCATTATCATCATTACCATTGTCACCAAAACTTTGTTCGGATCCCTTACATTCATTATCTTCGTGATCTTGTTCAGATTTTCCCCCTTCATTATCGTCGAGCTCAACTCTGACTTTTGATAGACATTCGTAATGGATATTATATACATAATTATGAAAGATATGAAAATCTTCAACTTTTGTCCAACAAGTGGAACAAATAGTCTTACAACTATCATTTTCATTTATCTAAAATTAAAAGTTTATATTATTTTTCAATTTATTTTATCAAAGCAAGGAATAAAACTACCTGATACCAAAAATGTTGTGTTAAAATCGAGGCTATACTCTGATTTGATGATTTTTCTCGGAACACATTGATTTGGCCATCAGATGATGTTAAACATAAACGACAATTTGATGGATCGATTTCCATTTCAACTCGAAGATATAATTGTTTCTTAGATTTTTATGTTCAAATCTATATAACGTGGTAAGTTTGTTGATTTGTCGTGATCGGATTAGATTTCACTTATTACGATGAGTAAACGGTCAATGTCAAATTGTAGTTTTTCTACGTGTCCTAGAAATATATTCGTAACAGTTTTAAATACTCATAAGAGTTTTTTATTTAGATGTCATTTTGAATATTTATTAGTTCAAATATGCTCATATCCTAGTATAAGAGAAGGGAAAAGGCTGTGGTTCTAAAATGGACAGGAGTGCAGCTTACCGATTTAAGGTATTTTAGAATTTACTTGATAAAACTTGTGAATAAAAAGTGAAAATTCACAGATTTGAACGAAATACAAAACATAGTTGAACAGAGTGAGAGTTAAGGATACCACCAGTTTTCGCTCAAAAACAACGAAGAAAGCAGATAAGCTACAATTGTGGTATTGATCAGGGTCATCAACATTTTTCGTTACATATAGTTTTGTTGGTAATATTGTACCACTCTTTACAGAACTATGTAGTATCTATCTATTAAGACAAAAGAGTTTTAATATCATATATTTATGCACACTATTTGTTCTATCTGTCTGTTTCTATTCTTGCAATCTGTTTGGGACAGAATGCTCTCTCAACTTATTCACTTATTCACTTATTTACGTTGTACTTTACGCCATTTCATAGCCAAATCGAGAACGGACAGCTATAGGTCCGATTTAAGTTTATTGTTTCAATTTGGGGTACAAAGAGTAATGTCTAGTTCTGATGTCTGAAGGTGTCTTGTCTTGTGTGGTATCCATCGTTGAGTATGAGGATATTGTTTTGTTTAAATTTCGGCAACCATTTGAAAGAGATATTGTTTTTTAAGAGGATATTTTCAAATTCATAAGCTACTTCCTCCGGATTTCTGTTTGAGTTGTTGTGAAAGGCAATTAGGTCCATTTGTTTACATTTAATATAAACTTTAAATGAATCAATTCTGTCGTAGCTATTAGGTTGGTAGACATTTTTTTATTCATCAACACTCTGACCCTCTTATATCTTTCTTGTCTTACTTTCCTGAAAATGTTGTAGTTATAAAAGATATAATATCGGTTTGTTTTGTCAAAATCGATGTTATATCTTTCTATCGATGTTATTATGTAGTTAACATAGGTTTCTGAGTTTCTCTAATCGACTGAGAGGTCTGGATTGTTTACAATTATTTGTTGTTTAAACCATTATTGTTTAAACCGAATATTTGTTCTTTGGCTTCCCTGATATTTCCTTGTCATATGTTCATAAATTTGTTTTGGTCTATGTCGTTCTCTGCAATCTTTGCTATTAGTTCTGAGTTCTTTTCCACAAAATTTGCATTTGTCTTCCATCTATGTTAGCCTTCTTCGATTTCGGCACATGTGCGACTTTTTTGTCTTTTCACCTGCATTTTTTGATTGTATGTCCGTAATTGAGACATTTTTTTACAGTGCATTGGATTTGGAATATAATATTGTATCCCCATTAGAATGTTGTCATATAGTGCAATATTGTATGGTACATAATTTGTTGGATTTGAAGTCTATTTTTACTAATTCCATTAGTAGCCGTTTTGGGTTTTGTTTTTGTCAGTCTATCGATTTTGTTTATAATTATGTTTGACTTGAAATGTCCTTGAATCCTTTATTGTTAGATTAGTAAGGACATTTTTAATTATTCCAATGGTGTTGTTGAACTTTTTAAGTATAAATGCATTGTAATGATTGATGGTTCTAAACTAAGTCAAATCCACACAGATGTTTGCAGCGTAATGAATAATGATTGCATTTTGAACATGATATAAGCCATGTTTTTACTTATTTGTTTTACGTTTTCCATGTTAATGAAATTGTTAAGGATTTTCCTAAGCTGATCATGTTAATGTTTTCTTTCACTATTATTACTCTATATGGACTGTCTTGTCTGTTGATCTATTTGGTTCATCTGATCTTTTGTTTGTAATATTTTGTTCTGACATTTCTATGATACTGTTTTTAGTACTTTCTATATAAATATGTCTCTCTGTTATAAAAGATATTGTATATTAGGATCTTACGGAGTCGAAGTTTAAATCCACTGATTTGTTTTTGTTAGTCTGATTTTTTAATTATATCTTCATAGGTTGAGTCTGTGTCTATATTTGGTACATGTGTTGAGTATGTTCAAGTTAAGTTGTAGCTTCTACTTTCCTCATTTATTTTTGTTTGTTTCACGACTTCTATGTCTAGTCTACTATTAACTATTAATTACCACCATAACTTACATTTTAAATTATAATATAAGCATTACTTAGATTATATATAGAATTCACTTTAATTCAGCAATATATTAATTCACAATTTAGACTAAGAAAATCTAAATTGTAAATGATATAAATGTTCACAGTAAAATGGCTCTTTTGACAGTAAGCTTGTGGCGTTCGACTTCACATTAATTATTCGAAAGCTCTTAATTAATATTTTTGTTTCTTTGTCTTTTTTTCTTACTGTTATCTAACGGTAAACATTTTTAATTATTTTTTTTTTTTTTTTTGTGTTTTAGTTTTTTGTGGTCAGATATTACTATCCATATGACCTATTGTTCCTGTTTCTCCAATTTCTCTTACAGGGCCTTCTCCTGGAAGGTCTGAAGCTTGGATGAGTAGTGTTGTGTAGAATTATGACTATTTGAATTTACTATTAGGATTAATTAGTCATCTTCTTTTCTGGAATATATTATTTTGAGTTTTATTTATTTGGTTTATTTATTTTAATATTTAATTCGTATTTTTTAATCAGAGATTCTCTGATTATATTCAATTCTTTAGATTTTGATTCGGTTGTAATATCAATGATATTATTAGGTGTTAATTATTATAATATTAGTGTTTGGTTAGTGTTAGTCTGAAATGCTTATTATTTCTATTGGTGATATTAGTGAATCTATGAGATAAAAGAGAGATTGGATGAGTTTTGGTAGTTAAATATTGTAGTTGATTTCATTTATGAACTTAAGTATAGTTTTGTACTCCGAAATTTCTTCGTGAATGAGTATGTCCGTTAGGGATTTTTGTGTAAGGAGAGGGTAGTTGTTTCTGATAGTGTTATATAATGTGCAGTGGTTGATAATGTGTTCATTGTCTTCAATAGTGTTGCAGTTTGTGCAGTCTGGTGAATCTTCTAGTTTTATAATATGTTTGTATTTTTTATTGTATGAATGACCTGTTCTAATGCGGCACATTCTTTTAATTTCTTGTGTATTAAGATCATATGGTTTAAACCAAAGCTTAGTTTTTGGAGATGGGGTGATTTTTTTGTAGAATTTCCCAATGGTGCTGGTCATAAAGTTGTAATTTATTTTCCATTCCGATTGTTGTTGTTTATTTTATTTATAGTGTCTGTTATGGTTGGTTCGTTTTCCAGGATGTGGGTGGGTGTCTGTGTAGCTTTTTTTGCCAGTTTATCTGCTGTTTTCTTGCCCATTATTCCGCAATGGCCTGGTATCCATTGAATTGTAAAATTTTTGTTTTTATTGTGTCCTACGGTGTCAATTATCTGGGTTTCAAAATGTCTGTTTGTATTTTCCTTTTGTGCCGAAACTATGGATTGGCATGCACTCTGAGAATCGGTGATGATTACTATATTATTTGATTTTAACCCAAGTGAAACGGTTACGGCTATTTTGATTGCTATGGTTTCTATAGTTTTAATGTTTGTGATGTTTTTTAGTTGAATGGCGAGTTTTAGGTTGCTACTATGAATGAAAATTCCTATTCCGGCCTTACTTTCTTTTATAGAACCATCTGTGTATATCTGATCATGGCTAGCGTATTTATGTAGTGTTTGTTTCGTTATTTGTTGGAGTTCAATATTATTTAATAAGTTAATATTTTGTATGTCTTCTATTTTTTTGATTACTCTTAGATTGCTTGGATTTGTGGTTTTAATATGAACTGGTTTGATTAGTGATAGAAAAGGGTAATTTTGGTAATAATCGTTTAATTTGGTTAGTGAATGTTGATGCTTAATGTCTTTGCCTATTTTTGTATTTTTGTAGATGTGATTGGCTATGTATTTTAGAGTCTTTATTTTGTTGTCGAATTCAGTAGGCATCTCTGAGGCTTCTGATAATAGGGCAGGTGTAGGTGTAGTTCTTGTTAGACCTAAGCAAGTTCTAATGGCGCTGTTTTTTATGCTTTGACAGATGTTATGAGCTGTTTTGTTGTTGTCCTCGGTAATTATGAATGCATATTCCAGTTTCGGTTTTATTATAGCTTTATATATGTAGTACATAGTCGTGGGGTGGGCTCCTCCTTGCCTGTGTGTGATTGTTTTTAATAGATTTATAGATTTTTGAGTGTCTGACTTAATGTTTTTATAATGGTTTGTGAGAAGAAATCTATTGTTTATGGTAATTCCCAATAGTTTTGTTTCCTTTTTTTCGGATATTTGTGTGTTGTTTATATGAAGGTTCAATGTATTGCTGTTATTTTTATTTGTAAACATTCTTAAGTAATGTGTTTTGTTAGTGTTGATTTGTAATTTAAGAATGTCTAATTTTTGTGTAAGTTTGTTTGTTGCTTTGTTGATGTTATATTGTAGTTCTTCATGATTTTTACCAGTTATAATTAAACATAAGTCGTCTGCAAATTGGAAGATTTTTCTATTAATGTTGTTTATTTCATGGAGGCTAGTGGTAAAGAGGGTGGGGCTCAGACAGCTGCCTTGAGGGATTCCCATGTTGGTACACTGTGTAATTGTTTCCAGTTTATTTTTTACTAAGATGTTTCTGTTTGTTAGGAAGTTATAGATCCATTTTATAATCGGAGGTGAGAATTTATGATGTTGCATAATTTCTATAAGTATTGTTTTGTTAACATTGTCAAAGGCCTTGTGAATATCTAAATTAATGATAACTATTTTGTTGTTCTTTTCCTTTTCACTGTTTAGATGGTTAAGCATTTCTGTGAAATAGTCCATTATGTTTTTGTTTTTTTGGAACCCAAAATTATTCTCGTGTAGAATGTTGTTTTTGCTGATGTGGTCAATTATTCTGTGTAATATGAGTTTGTTGAAGATTTTAGAAAATGTGGGTAGAAGGCATATGGGTCTGTAATTTGTTATGTCTCGTTCATCCTTTCCTGGTTTTTTTATAGCTATGGAGATAGCCTTTTTCCAATTGTTTGGGTATTTTTGTTTTATCCATATATTGTTGAAATGATCTCTTATGTTTTCAATAAATTGTGGGTTGATACTTATTATTTCTTTTATAAGTTTATAGCTGATGTTGTGTGTCCCTGGAGCAGTGTTTTTGGTTTTGTTTAGTGTTTGTTCGATTTCTAGAGTATTGAATTCTGTCGGGTTTATATAAGTGTTTATGTGCTGAAGAAAGGAGTTGGCTTCTATTGACGCTGGGAAGTTAATATTTAAGAATAGTTTGGCTTGTTTTTGGTCATCTAAAATTTTGTAGTGTGATTGCTTTTTGTTTTTTATTTTATTGATATTGTTCCAAATGTCCTTTATGTTTGATCTTTGATTTATGTTGGTTAAAAATGTTCTCCAGCTCTCGGTTTTGGCTTTTTTGATTTCCAACTTTAGCTTTTGTATGTTTTTTCTTAACTCTATTGCTGTGTATAGTGTTTTGTTTCTGTTATAAATTTTTTGTTTTTCTGTTTTAATATCCCATAAGTTTTGTAGATATTTATTCCACCACGGTTTTGGAGTGAATTTTTGTTTTCTAGTGACTTGTATTGTGTTGCGTTTGATAATTTCTTCTATTGATTCTTCGATATTTTTAATAGAGTTTGCTGGTGTATTTTTTATGTCTTTTATAATTTTTGACCAATTTGTAATTTGTTTGGTGTATTTTTCATTTAGAATATATTCTATATATAGATGGGGAAGTGATCACTTCCTAAATTGTCCGGTGAAACTCTCCATGTCTATTTGTTATGTATGTTTGGAGTGCATAGGGTGATATCTATTGCTGTTGTCTTGTGTCTAAATGTGTCTATTCTGGTATAAGATCCATCGTTGAGGATTTGAAAGTTGCTATTGGTTACAATTTCAGCAATTTTTTCTCCGAGTTTATCTTTATTATGAGTGATTTGGTTATCCCAGAGAGCATTGTGAGCGTTAATATCTCCTGCTAGTATAGTTTCCTATTTAGTGTTCTGAATAAGGATGTTTTCAAATTCTCTGGCTACATCGTCCGGGTTTCTATTTGAGTTATTGTAGAATGTTATTATGTTCAGGTCCAGTTGTTTGTATTTTATGATGACCTTTAATGTTTCTATTCTATGGTAGTTATTGTTTTGGTTGATTATTTTTGAAGACATTTTTTTGTTTATTAATATCCCTACTCCTCCGTATCCATCTATTCTATCTTTTCTTAATAGGTTGTAGTTGTTAAAATTGATAATATCTGTTTGTTTGGTCCATGTTTCCGTTATGATTACTATGTCTATTTTGTGTAAATGGATATATTGTTCTAATATTGTTCTATTGCTCTTTAGGCTGCGACAGTTAATTTGAATTATTTTTATATTGTTCATTTATTCTAAATTGTTTGTTTATTTGTTTGATTTTTTTTTTTTGATTATGGTTTATGTATTAGATTGTGTTTGAATTTTGTCTGAGGTAGGTTTGTGAATATGTAATGCTTTCATGATTTCTATTTTTAACAGGTCTATAGTTGCTGGGTTCTCGTTGAGTTCTTTTGGTTGTTCTATGAATTTGTATATATTCGTTATTATTTCGTCTTTTTCTGTTAATTGAGATTTAAGTGTGTCTACCAAGTTTGTGAGGGTTTTAATTTTATGCTCTAGCTTGTTGCTATTTATTACAGGCCAGGTTTCCATGGATAGGTTGAGGTTATTATCAACTGAGGAGTCTAAGTTGATTTTAGTTCTTTGGGGATTTCCAAATAACTGTCCTTTGGCTTCATTGAAAGTTGTTTTGTGGATAGTCATGTGTTCGTATATTTTTTTTTGTCTTTGTCTTTCTCTGCAGTTTTTGTTGTTGGTCCTGTGCCCTTCTCCACAGAATTTGCAACTTTCTTTGAAATCGCATTTATGGACCGTTTCTTCTACCTTTGCGCATGTTGGACATCTGGTGTTATCCTTGGACCTGCATTTACTGATAGTATGTCCATAATTTAAACATTTTTTACAATGAGTTGGATTGGGGATGTAAAATTGAACCCGTAATAGGATGTTATCGTATAATACAACATTATATGGTAATTTGTTTGATTTGAAATATATTTTTACTAGTTCCATGTTCGTGGCGCTTTTTGTTTTTTCGTCCCATTTAGTCATTCTCTCGATTTTGTTTATTGTTACGTTTGATTTCAAATTTTCTTCAATTTCTTTTATTGTGAGATTGGTGGGTACGTTTTTTATAACTCCAATTGTGTTGTTGAAGTTGTTTGGGATAAAAGCATTATACTGATCGATGGTTTTGAATTTAGTAGATTCAACACAGCTATTTGCGTCCTGGGACGTTTTGAACATGATTCGAGCCATGTTCTTGCTAATTTGTTCCACGTTTTCTATATTCTTAAAATTGTTTATTTTTAGAGCTTTGCCTAGACTGATCATATTCATATTTTCTTTTGTAATTATCACTTTGTATGGGCCTGTATCCTGTCTGTTGTATCTATTGGGTTCGTTGGAGCTTTCATTTGTGATTACTTGTTCTGGCATTTTGCTGATAATTCTTTTCCCACTGTCTATGTAATTATATCTTTCTATTATTGAGGATTCTGTTTTTTCTGATTCTTCGGATTCAGGGTTTAGATTCCGTGCAATGTTTATGTTTTTTTGATTTGTTAATATTATATTTTTGTTTATAGGGTTTTTATTAGTTTTTAGATTGTTATTGTCGTCATTTGATAGTCTGATTTTTTTGTTTAATTCTTCATCATTAGAGTCTGTGTCTCTTGAGTCACGTGTGGAGTATGGTCGGGTTAAGTAGTTGGTACTACTTTCCCCTTTTGTTTTTGTGTATTTCGGGTGTTCTTCTATTTCTGTTCTACTATTAACTACAATATAACTACTAAAACTTACCTTCTAAATAATGTTATTAATTAAACTTAAAATTATAGAATTCACTTTATTTACCAATATATTAATTCACAGTTCAATAAATTGTGATACAGCGAAAATTGTAATGTTGTGCAATCAACTTTCGATGATCGAAAATGATTTTTAATTATTTCCCAAGTTATAGTGTAGTTGACATTAATTTTTCAGAAACTAAATAATAAACATTTTTGGATGTTAAATTAGTTCAATTCCGACCGCTAGGATCTTCTACTTTGTACCATTCATTTAGGGTTGCGAACCCACCCGTAAATATCCAAAAAATATATTTAGAACAAATAAAAGTTCGTTGTAAAATATTTTGATATATAACTTAATGTTCATTACACGATCGAAAATAATAAATGTAACTTCTAATTAATAATGAAATTGAAACGCTTTGGGTGGAAGCAGCCATGTTTCGTAAATATTTCGAACGAAACATAAGACCCATAGAATACCACCACAATATCCAGAGCCTGTTGTTGGAGGTGACTCTTCTTGTTGGATCGCTAGGCTGACGACCCTCATCTGTAAGAAAAAACAACCGTTAAAAATGTCAAGAAACAAAAAAAATGAATACCGGCAAAATTACAATGAACCTCCGCTTAAGTAGCCGAACACGAGATTAAGTCACTTAGAAAACTAAGCACGTTTGATGGCCTAATCACATGTATGAAAGAGTAGGTTGTTGTCGAATTTCGGCGACGACGACTCCACGGCATGGAGTTTGATCTGGCATCTTACAACAATAAAAAGAACTGGCTCGTAATCGATACCGATGGAGTCAGATTGTTAGCCAACAAGGGACTGTAAAACCTATAGTAAAATGTCATTGAAATCCCGATTATCTTTTATATTTGCTTTTATTTATTATTTAAATATTTACTTAATTGTAATTGTATTCTATAGATGTATGATGATGAAATAAATAATTTTACTTCCGTTAGATAGCACCAGTTGCTTTCAATTTCTCGTGCTCCTTCCACTCTTTCGGATGATACTTTTTTTTGTGAGAATACATATTCCCAGACGAATTAAATGTTTTTGGACAGTATGGACATGTGTACAAGGCGTCTCCCGTATGCGTCGCCATATGCTCTTTCAAACTAATCGATTTCTTAAAAGTTTTTTCGCACATGCTACACTCGTAAACTTTATCGGAATGCACCGAACGGATATGCTTTCTTAATGAGTTACGATTTAAATATTCTTTGTTACATATATCGCATGCAATCTTACTCTCATCATGCCGCTTCATGTGCTGGTTCAAAATATATTTGTCTTTCAACCAAGCCCCACATATCTGGCATTGTACTTTTGGCATAACTATCTTCTCGTGTACCGTTTGATGATGGTGTTCGAATACATGTTTACTTCGAAATACTTTGGCACATATATCACATATATGGATATAAGCATCTTCATGAATATTTTTCCTGTGGGTTTGTAGTAGAAGTTTAGTTCCAAATCTGCAACAATAAAACATTATTTAATTGAATAGTTTGTTATAATCTTAAATTTCCTTATATTACGGTTTGTCACAATCTTCGCAAATAAATTTTTTTTCTTCATTTTTATGAACATAGGCGTGACGCACCCATGAAAACTTTTTACTGAAACTTTTCGGACACTCCTTACATTTATACGGACGTTCATCAGGAGATCGATGTTGTCCGATATGCTCCCTTAATCCACGTTTATTGTTAAAAAACTTGTTGCACAAATCACACCTACAATTATATTAATGGTTAGTTAAATTATAAGAAAATAATTAAATACAGTTATAATACTTAAACGCATCTGGATTTACATGTCTTTGGATGTGTTCGGCTAGAAGCGATCGTTTGGTATATTTCTTATTACAACATGTCAAATAGCCTTGCTGATTATGTTCTTTGCGATAGTGTACCTGTACATGATGAAATTTTTCGAACTCCTTTAAACAGACTTCGCATTCCATTTTGAAGTATTCTCGAATTTGTCGATTTTCTAATTCCACAATATCCTGATATTCTGTATTTTTCCGTGCTTGGACTCGATTTGATTTCGTAGTTGGCTTCTTATTTTCATTGGTTTGATTCAGTAAATTCGTTACGTCCGAAGTGTTTTTCAATTCCTTAAATACTTGATTTTTTTGTTTAGATTTCGGTGTTGGCTTTTTATTGACCTTGGGTTTTGTTTGATCTTCTAAACTAAGATCTTCACTATCATCATTATCATTGTCACCAAAACTTTGTTCGGATCCCTTACATTCATTATCTTCGTGATCTTGTTCAGATTTTCCCCCTTCATTATCGTCGAGCTCAACTCTGACTTTTGATAGACATTCGTAATGGATATTATATACATAATTATAAAAGGTATGAAAATCTTCAACTTTTGTCCAACAAATGGAACAAATAGTCTTACAACTATCATTTTCGTTTATCTAAAATTAAAAATTTACATTATTTTCCAATTTATTTTATCAAAGCAAGAGAATGGAAGTACCTCAAACCAAAAATGTTGTGTTAAAATCGATGCTATACTCTGATTTGATGATTTTTCTCGGAACACATTGATTTGGCCATCAGATGATGTTAAACATAAACGACAATTTGATGGATCGATTTCCATTTCAACTCGAAGATTTAATTGTTTCTTAGATTTTTATGTTCAAATCCATATAACGTGGTATGATTGTTGATTTGTCGTGATCGGATTAGTTTTCCTAAACGGTAAGTAAACGGCCAATGTTAAATTAAAATTGTACTTTTTCTACGTGTCCTTAAAAATTCTTAACAGTTTGAAATACTCATAAGTTTTCTATTTAGATGTCATTTTGAGTTTCGTAATTAGTTCAAATATGCTCATACCCTAGTATAAGAGAAGGTAAAAGACTGCGATTGTAAAATTCGCACATCCGAAACGGAGGAGATGATTTTGACAAGAGTGCAGTTTACCAAGCTACTTCCTCCGGATTTCTGTTTGAGTTGTTGTAAAAGGCAATTAGGTTCATTTGTTTACATTTAATATAAACTTTTAATGAATCGTTTTGGTCTATGTCGTTCTCTGTAATCTCTGTTATTAGTTCTGTTTTCTTTTCCACAGAATTTGCATGTCTTCCATGTCGCATCTATGTTCTTCAAATTTCCCACATCTGTTGTTGCCTTTTCATCTGCATTTTTTGATGGTATGTCCGTAATTGAGACATTGTTTGCATTGCATTGGATTTGGAATATAATATTGTACCTGCATTAGAATCTTGTCATATACTGCAATATTGTATGGTAATTTGTTGGATTTGAAGTCTATTTTTACTAATTCCATATAAGTAACCGTTTTGGGTTTTGCTTTTGTCAGTCTATCGATTTTGTTAATAATTATGTTTGACTTCAAATTTCCTTGTATTTCCTTTATTGTTAGATTAGTTAGGACATTTTTTATTATTCCAATGGTGTTGTTGAACTTATTAAATATAAATGCATTGTAATGATTGATGGTTCTAAACTAAATCAAATCTACACAGATATTTGAAGCGTAATGATTGCATTTGGAACACGATACAAGCCATGTTTTTACTTATTTGTTATACGTTGTCCATGTTAGCGAAATTGTTAATTGATAGGGATTTTTCTAAGCTGATCGATCATGTTAATGTTTTCTTTCACTCACTATTATTATTCTATATGGACTGTCTTGTCTGTTGTATCTATTTGGTTCTTCTGACCTTTTGTTTGTAATATCTTGATCTGACATTTCTATGATACTGTTTTTAGTACTTTCTATATAAATATGTCTCTGTTATAGAAGATATTGTATATTAGGATCTAACGGAGTCGTAGTTTTAATCCACTGATTTGTTTTTGTTAGTCTGATTTTTTTAATTATATCTTCATAGGTTGAGTCTGTGTCTATATTTGGTACATGTGTTGGGTATGTTCGAGTTAAGTTGTAGCTTTTACTTTCCTCATTTATTTTTGTTTGTTTCACGAGTACTTCTATGTCTAGTCTACTATTAACTATTAATTACCACTATAACTTACCTTTTAAATTATAATATAGACATAACTTAAATTATATATATAGAATTCACTTTAATTCAGCAATATATTAATTCACAATTTAATCAAAATTATAAATGATATAAATGTTCACAGTAAAATGGCTCTTTTGACAGTAAGCTTGTGGCGTTCGACTTGACATTAATTATTCGAAAGCTCTTAATTAATTTTTTGTTTCTTCTCTTTTTTCTTAAATTCTTACTTTATACAGCTGCCATCTAACAGTAAACATTTTTAACTAGTTCCCAAGTTTCAATTTTTTTTATAGATTTATTTTCAAGTATTAAAATTATTGATATATGAATCAATTATTATATAAATAAATTAATATTGAATTAAAATGAAACATATACCGTTATTATAAATATAAAAAAAATAATATTTAAACAAATTCAGCAACATATTGTGAAGTGAGAAGTAAGGTATACATCCATAACCTGTCCACTTACAGGAGGAATAAAACAAGACTCTCACAAGCTAATTAGTAATGTAAAATGTTTATGTAGTTAAAGTTATTGGTATTAATTTTTCAAAAACATCAATAAACATTTTTGGATGGTACAAATTAGTTCAATTCCGACCGCTAGGATCTTCTACTTTGTACCATTCATTTAAGTGTTGCGAACCCACCCGCAGATATTCAAAAAATATATTTAGAAAACATAAAAGTTCGTTGTAAAATATTTTGATATATTACTTAAACGATCGAAAATAATAAATTCTAATTAATAATGAAATTGTGGCCCTTTGGGTGGAGCAGCCATGTTGCGTAAATATTTCGAACGAAACATAAGACCCATAGAATACCACCACAATATCCAGAGGCTAGGCTGACGATCCGCATTCGTAAGAAAAAAAAACAACCATTAAAAATGTCAACAAACAAAAAATGAATACCGCCAAAATTACAATGAACCTCCGCTTAAGTAGCCGAACACGAGATTAAGTCACTTAGAAAACTAGGCACGTTTGATGGACTAATCACATGTATGAAACAGTGTCGCGTGTAACTCGTAGCTTTCCAAGAAATTCGATTATTTAAAAATGGACCGCATATGTCTGACAGTCTGAAGCCAGCGGTGAAGAGGTGGTTGTCGAATTTCGACGATGATGGCTCCACGGCGTAAAGTTGTTTACAACAATAAGAAGAACTGGCTCGTAATCGATACCGATGAAGTAAAATTGTGGACGCGGTAATGGCCAACAATGGCCTGTAAAACCTATAGTAAAATGTCATTGAAATCCCTATTATCTTTTATATTTGCTTTTATTTATTATTTAAATATTTACTTAATTGTAATTGTATTCTACAGATGTATGATGATGAAATAAATAATTTTACTTCCGTTAGATAGCACCAGTTGCCTTCAATTTCTCGTGCTCCTTCCACTCTTTCGGATGATACTTTTTTTTGTGAGAATACATATTCCCAGACGAATTAAATGTTTTTGGACAATAAGGGCATGTGTACAAGGCGTCTCCCGTATGCGTCGCCATATGCTCTTTTAAACTAATCGATTTCTTGAACGTTTTTTCGCACATGCCACACTCGTAAACTTTATCCGTATGCACCGAACGGATATGATTACGTAATGCTTTCCGATTTAAATATTGTTTGCTACAAATATTGCAAGCGACCTTACTTTCGTCATGCCGATCCATGTGCTGCTTTAAATAATATTTGTCTTTCAGCCAAACGCCACATATCTGGCATTGTACTTTGGGTAAAATTATTTTCTCGTGTACCGATTGATGATGCTGTTCAAAGACTAGTTTACTTCGGAATACTTTAGCGCATATATCACATATATGGATGCAGGCACCTTCATGAATATTTTTCTTGTGTGTTTGTAATAACGTTTTGGTTCCAAATCTGTAAAGCAAAAGGCAAGATATTCTTTAACAGTATTTCACGAAAGCTAACATTTTAACGGTTAAAATTACGGTTTATCACAATCGTCGCAAATAAATTTTTTTTCTTCATTTTTATGAATATACGCGTGACGTACCAATGAAAACTTTTTAGTGAAACTTTTCGGGCAATCACTACATTTATAGGGACGTTCGTCTGGGGATCGATGCCGTTCCATATGCCCTTCCAATCCACGTTTATCGTTATAAATCTTGTTACACAATTCGCATCTGTAAATTAGATAAATGATCAATTATATTATCAAAATATTAGCATTGTCGTTTAGTACTTAAATGCATTTGGGTTGATATGCCTTTGAATGTGTTCGACAAGAAGTGATCTTTTGGTATATTTTCTATTACAGCATCTCAAATAGCCTCGCAGATTATGCTCTTTGCGATAGTGTGTCTGTACATTTTGAAATTTATCGAACTCCATCGAACATATTTCACATTCCATTTTGAAATATTCTCGAATTTGTCGATTTTCCCATTCCACAACCTCTGTGGAATTTTCTGATTTTGGTCGTGCTTTGACTCGATTTGAATTGATAGTTGGCTTCTCATTTACATTGGTTTGATTCCTTAAACTCGTTTCATCTATATTATCGTCTTGATCATCGTCATCAAAAGTGTTTTCGGATTCCTTATATACATGATTTTTGTCATCATGTAGAAATTTATCCGTTTCCTTTTGCATTAGGTTATCGTCTACCTCAAGCTTAACTTTTGTCAGACAATCATAGTGGATATTATAAACATAATTATAAAAGGAATGAAAATCTTCAACTTTTGTCCAACAAGTGGAACAAATAGTCTTACAACTATCGCGTTCGCTTATCTATAATTAAAAAGTTTTGTATTTATTTCAATGTCATAGCAATGAAATTGTGGGGCACCTCAAACCAAAAATGTTGGGTTAAAATCGAGGCTATACTCTGATTTGATGATTCTTCTCGGAACACATTGATTTGATCATTAGACGATATTAAACATAAACGACAATTTGATGGATCTATTTCCATTTAAATTCAAAAGTATTATTTAATTTTGCTCGAAAACGTTTTATATACAAATACAATTTTATTAGTAAACATTTCTAGCTGTCAAAATGTAGTTCAATACCGACCGCTTGGTTACGATAGTTAGACCATTTAAATGAGGGGTAATGTTCTAATGGGATTTCAAAACATAAACTAATCGATCGTTACAAATGGGAGGTACCGGGTTCAAATCCCGATAGGGGCTGGATGCAAAAGGGATTTTTCACCACCTGTTTACGATCGGTGGTGTGAATGAACACATCTATGACCCCTTGTTTGAATGCAGAATTCATGGGCCAACCCATCTTTCATGTCAGTACTATAGGCTGGCATGGAGCTATGCTATTTGCAGATGGTTTTACTTAAATCGGACCTGTAGCCGTACGTCCTCGATTTGGATGTAATGGCGTAAGGTAGGACGTAAATAAGCGAACTGCGAAAGAGTTGGGAGTGACTTGAGCCCCAAAACAGATTGCAAAGATAAAAAACAAACAAACAAATCAAACAAATCAAACAAGATCGTTAGAATTAAAACTAAAGTAAATATCACGAAATTTATTACATTTCTTATAATTTACAATTTTAATAGAAAAAGAGAGATAAAGGTAAATATATTAACAATCATCAAACTAAGCGAATTAAATTCAATACGTTTTCCTCCATTTTTTTTGCTTTCATCAGTTGGAATTTCATTTTCCTTATCTTTTTCCTTTATTATGTTCTCCTGTGTAAATTCATCATAGGCTACATTTAATGCACTATTTATAGTTCGCAATAGTTTAAAGTTTGAATATTCGTCTTTCGGATAGTTTAGCGTAACTCCAGCAATTGGCTTAAAATCAGCGTATGTGTCTTTGTCAGGCTCACAAACGCCAAGAAAATCGTCTGTATCAATCGACCACACCATAACACCACCTAGTTCTTTCCTTACAGCATATCGAACTTTATTCGCTATCGATCGGGCTGAGTCGTATGTTACCACTTTTGTTTTGTCAAAATCGTCTTTAATTTTTAATAAGCCTTGTGATGTCTGTGGATCAAAACTATCGATTACCTCTAATGAACTATTAAGCTTCGCTTCGCATATTTCGTTGTAGCCCATAAACCCATCTTGCTTTGTATATGGTCCGGCAAATCCGGGTCCCTCTGTTGGATCACCCAAATTTCCTTCACCATTCGCTGTAAAAGTTCGCCCGTAGAATGGTAATCCTACGACAATTTTTTTCGGCGAAGCTCCCAATCGAATAAATTCATCTATCGATCGCATCACATTCAAATCACTCGAATCAGTCAAAGGTGCATTATATGTTACTTTATTATCCCAACTACCGCCATAGTCGTAGCACATGATATGGAAAAAATCGAACAAACCGTTTAGTGCACGTACATCATATGCCTCGTTTATAACTTTAATGCTGGCACCGAAAGCCGATGTTAAAAGTAGTTTGTATTTGTTTAGTTCAACACGTAATTCACGTACTAGTGCTACAAAATTTTCCTTGTCCGCCGGTGCACCACCTCGCTGTGTTGGATATTCCCAATCCAAATCCAATCCGTCGAAATTAAATTTACGAATAAATGCCACAGCTTTTTGGACAAAATCACGTCGACGATTAGGTTTCGATACGAGTTCCGAGTATTTGGCCGATCCTTCATTCCATCCACCAATTGCTAGCGTAACTTTTAAATGGGGATACGATCGTTTTAGACCAGTTAATCGTTGATAACCGTCTTTGCCAAAATCATCTTTTAAATCTTGCCATGGATCTATAATTTTTAATTAATTAATTTTATTCGAATATTTTTAAATTGTTGCTATATAATAATTACCCAAAGATTTAATTGTATTTTTTTCAGTGTCCAAACCAGCGAAGGCATAAATTAAATGAGTACACAAAGTAGGATCAATGTGGTCCAATGAAAATGATCCATTTTCAGGAAGTCGATACACAGCCCATGTTGAGATATAGCATACCACGACTTTGTTGTGTGCTACCCCTGGAATTATACAAATTATGATAAAATTAGGCAACAGTTACAGTTTCTCGTTCGATCGTTATAAATATATTGTAATGAGCTATATCGGAAGTAAAATTCCACTTTTCGTTTTCGAATAGCATGTGCTAATGACCAATTAAATTTGGTTAATTAGTATGAGTCAACGATTGTGGGACGGTTAATACTTCAATCGAATTTTATTTTGGACTCTGAGCACATATTAAATTTACATATTGATCTACATTTATTACAGTACGTACATATTGAATACCAACCCACTATTTTCGACTATTAATTACAGTATTAAATTTCTCAATTTAAAATTAAGATTTTGTCAGAAATTAGATATAATGTGAATTTAGGGTACTCATATAGTTAAAAACGTAAAGGAAAAAAGTGTCACGTATTTAAGTTGATTTTTTTATGTCAAAAAACGTCTGGTATAGTAATCTAATAAATAACTTCCTCGAACTCCTGCCAGATCAACTATATAGTAGGTATATGATAGAAGGTATATGTACACATTTGAGAGATAGATTCTTTCATTCGACACCTGAATACCATAGTTTTGTGAGTACAACCTCATTGGAACATTTGGAATCGTTGAGTTACTAATACCACTTGGCTCATCTTCTTGAGTTCTATCAGGTCGTGAAGGAAGCCTGCCACAATAAACTTTAGACTGGTTTGAGCCAAACTAGAACAGATTTTTCGAAATTACTCGTATTTACAGCTTGGACAGCAATAGTGTGAGAAAAAGACCGTCACCATATTGCATTAGGAAGTAGTTTTATGAAATGTTGCTAAAATGCCCGTTCGTTCGAGGTAATCTCGGTCAAAATGAATTTTGAACTGATCAGTCATCTTGTTAAGCCTATATATAGTGGTTGAGGCGTCGCCTTCGAGTCACCTAATGTACAACTTTATAACCCATAAATTCAAAGCGGCTTGATACTCATCCAGTTGTCTCAGTTGGAAAAATTTCTTGAAAATATCAATTCGGATTGATATATAGATAGTGTCCTTAATATTTAAATAAGGTGTTACAGGCCCGTAAAGAAATAGGTGTTATGCTTATAGCTTGTATGCTCAAGAAATTCGGTCTGACACAATGACTATAACCGCATAACTTTGGTATTTACGAGGATAAAATAGATTGTTATGGATCGGAACGTACGTGAATGTTGAGTCGGTGGTAATTTCAAGGGTGTTGGAAAGTGCAACTTAACTTATACCGAATCGTATGTATTGGCAGATAGTAACGGTAGCCGCCAACAAAGAAAGATGATGTTCTTCAAAATATATTGTCAACGAACATGAAATAGAGTTATTTCAAGGTTCTCTGACTGTCATAAAAGCTCTGATTGCCACAAAGAAAGTTGTTGAAAGCTGTAATGAGCTTTTTAGCAAAATTCTGCTCGTAAGTTCCCCGTTTAAGAAGGATTTCTCGATATCACATATAATTTTCCAACATTTTCAAGTGATAATAATATAAGCTAATATATCCGCTTTCTCACGTTAAATAAACGTTATATAAAACCAAACAGTTACAAAATTATCCCACGGTTCCAATTAAGAGTACCTTTACAGATTAGGTTTAAGCTGCTGTTTTCTATATATTGTCGCACAGTTATTTATACATCATACTTAACTAATTAACAGGAAGATGTGGTTTAATTTAACCCACTATACTTCCACAAAATTAAGACGGTACATTTTAATGTAAATAGTTGAGTTAAAAAATGTTTGATCGGTAACGCCTTATACTATTGTATTAAGCATAAGTGGGTTGTTGTATATACTATTTCATGCGAGTACATAAAATCGAACTTATTAAATTTAAAACAAACAACCCAGATTGAAGTATATAGAATCATTCAGGATTGTTTGTTTTTATTTCTTGAAGTTATTCAACGTTTACTGGAGCAGTTGTTATTTTATTGTCTTACTTTACGCAGAAGGAGTGTCTGCACATTGTACATTATTCTATGACAACCTATAGTACTGATTCGCCGGTTCATTAGTTTTCGGCTCCGACAAGGGAGCACAAATACGATCATCCACACCACCGATTGTAATTGCATGATCAAAACGACTGATCAAGGCCAATTACCTTATCCAAACCTTGATCCTCTTCTATCCTTTTATAATATTCACGAGGGAGATCCAAAATAATTGAATCTTATTTTTGAATTTAATTTGCTCTACATGCTGAAAGCATAGTGATCAGCATCGATAATCAAAAATTTACAATGATCTCCAATCCAAACAGAATTCACTAACTATGATCGTAAAATGCTATTTCTTATACATAATCTCGTTATTTTCATTGCCTCTTTTCATCGTACCTTAATAATGACCACACATTGTGATCATCACTTACGAATTTGGCTCCGTACATGTACGATCTCTTATCTGTCATTGGATATATATGTCATCATTAAAAAATTGTCTAAATTGCCATAGAACACTTATGGTCTCCACTCTTAGAACTTCGAGTTTTTTTGGAGAGCAACGAGTTCCACAACGCACCACATTGTTTACTGTAGCCAGTTAGTTCAGTGTTAGGTTGGCATAGTAACCGATTTTGTTTTTGGCCAGTTAAAGTTTTATACTGTAGAGTTACAAAATATGAAGATCCACCGTCACCGAGTCATTCAATTAAATGCAGTAGCGCATGTCGCGAAGCTATTCAGTTTTTACACGACAGCAGTGCTAAGTATTATCTCCACTGCTATTCCTAATAACGCTTAATGGTATTATGCGCGTACTCGACACTATATATTAAAATGATACTGCTAGAAGACCACTAACGCGACCCAATGATCTGGACTACGCAGATATCATTTGTCTGCTAACACATAGACAAAACCAAAATCATGAGATAAAAGACACAATTGTACGCCAAAACACGGACAGAAGACATCAATCAACAAGCCTATCTGTCGAGGAAAACTAAAGTTACAATTGTTCAATGTGTGTGTGAAATCAGTTCTGCTGTTTGGGTGTGAATCATGGAAACACACACAGAAGATAAAAACTATAGGTGTTTGTTGAGAAATACCTGAGAAGAATAACAAAATGGTTCTGGTCAGATAAGATCAAATATGAAGAGCTTCTGGGACAACCAAACCTTACTAGATATTGAAACCTAAATCAGAAAGTGCAAGATAGATCGGTAACACATTAAATAGACCACCAAATGACATAACACGAATATCATTGGAATGGAATCTACAAGGAAAAAGGAAAATTGGAGGGAAAGCAATGCCCTGATAGAAAACGATGTTAACCTCATCTAAGTCTTGCTTAAAAAAGGTTTATTTTCGCGCTATGGATAGGGATTTCCTTACGTCATGTTAGTAAATTTGCCTGGGTCTACAGAGCTGCCCAATGGTGCTGGATACGAGCCAAAAGACCACAAATGGATGCTAAATTTCTTGTTCTTCGTTCCAAGGGAAATCGTTCCAAAACGTCGCCAAAATTATAAGTGGCCTTGGCCGAAGCAACTGGAACCAAAATCTCTACCTCTACTATCCGGAGAGGATTAATAGAGTTAATATGAATGCCTTAATGATGTATATAGCCCAACAAATATAATGGATTAATGATTTGGGGCTGCTTTAGTAATGGTATCTTAGGCGAACTGGCGCTTGTTGAATGCATAAGTGTATCCGAATATTCCTGAATACCACCGGAAGTCATCAGTTATGCAGTGGTATATGCAATCTTATTTTGATACATTGAACACTTTTAGATAAAACGTAGGGCAAAAATATAGACACACGTTCTTAGATGTTATTTTTCTTTTGGGTGCAATGGCTCACGTAAAGCTAAGATATTAAGAAACTGACAAAAGAAGCCTACATCAAGACTGTCACGAAAGTACTCGGCTAGCAAAAACACATTCGGAAATTTTGTATTATTGATGATACATGGAAAAAGATTGAAGACGGTCAACTTAAGTTGCAAATGTACCAACGCAGATACGTATAAATAGCATTTCAAGTAAAGAAGATTAAAGAAGATGCCAAGGAATGATCCAAGAAAATATACAGAAATTCTCAAGTTGCTGAAGATTTACGAGCAAACGAAACTATACGAGCACTCACTAGTGTGCAATAAAAGTCACCGTCAAAATTACAAACTTCTCATCTATAAGAGATGATAGTATAGTCAAGTATTTACAACGGATAAACCACAGTTAAAGAGATCGAAAGAATATTTTAAGGAAGACGTTATCAACAGCACTGCAAATCCTGGTCACCAACTTAGAACGAAACTAGCAACACCCATCCACCGAAAGAGCGGGAAGTTAAAAGTGTCATTGAAAAGTTGAAGAATCTACAACTGCAAGCACACTAACACCAATAATCAATAAGATGTTTAGAATTTTGGCAGAATACCACAAAACTAAAAGCTAGTCTTGACAGTTATAATCCCCATGAAAGTGACATAAGGGAATGCAAAAATTGGATAGCAAAAAAAACTCTGATGATTGTCCTTGACAGAATCTCACCTATGATCAAGTTTAGACCAAGAGGTAGTTGCACTATGAATATTCATTTCTTGTATGATCCCGATTCATTTCTTGTATGAGTTCAATCAATGAAATTGGTTGAACTCATACAAGAACTGAATCGGGATGCTGGAAACCGAGTTTAAATGCAAATGAAGCGACAAATACTATATAACACTCGAGCAGCAAACCAAGAGTGCTTACTTTTACCAATGCTGTTCTTGATCGTATTGCATAATATAATGAGGAAAATGAATGTCACATCTCCTAAGGGCATACAATGGAGATTAACAAGTAAACTCAATGATCTGGAGTGCAGATGATATATGCCTGCTGACACAAAAACACTCAGACATGCAGCAGAAGATGTAAATGAATTTGTATACCCTGGCTGCATTGTATTCAACATATTACATAAAGTCTGGAATTCTTCTGCTCTGACCCGTAAGACCAAGAAGCGAATGTTCAACTGAAGTCACTACTACTGTATAGGTGTGAGACATGGAAACACACAGGAAAAGTGAGAAAGATAGTACCAGATATTAGTAAACAAATTCCTTCGACGAATACTAAAATGCTTCTTGCCTAACAACATAAATAACATTGAACGGCATAGAAAAAAAATAAGTCTGGTATAGATAACGAAAAAGAGAACCAAAATGGATAGGCCATACACTTAGGTAATCACCAAGTGACATAACGAGGAGATTGGACTGGAATCCGAAAGCGATGACATGGAAGGGAACACTGTATGTGAAATTAAACAGCTTGGTAAATAATGGGAAGAGATAAAAGCCCCCCCAACAGTGTAAGATGGTATATAGTGAATAACTTTAACATTTGTCAACCAATTGCCTTGATGTTTTTGAAACGTAAATTCAATTTTAACCATGAATTACTTAACGCCGAAACAACGCACCCTTCATCAATAACTTAGAATGATTGAAGCAGTCTTAGAAAGCTTTGGCCAGAATCCAAAAGTTTCACTGTCACGATCAGCATTTTGGTGTCAGTGGAATATTGCCAACAAACAGTCCACGTCATTTGAAATAAGGCCAAACATATTTCTCGAATGGTTGACACTGAACCTAATTTCCTGATTAGGAAACCCAGTATTTATTGACTATACAAGAAATCTAGCAGCTCTTATGGCGTAGATTTGTAGCCTCGGCCGACAATAGTGTAACTGGTGGAAAAATTAAAGCTGTTGGGACAACTTAGTGATGTGAAGAATTGAAACCGTGTGCGTCGCTCAGGAATAACTGAGAATATTGTTCTATGCCCGTAGTGTTGAAGAAAACCCGCAGGTTTGTCGATTCCTCGTCGATCTTTGGAATAAGACATCTCACAAACTCCATTACGTACGTCATATTTTGCATAAAGACTTTAGTCTTAAGGCTTTTATAGTTCAATTAAAACAAGACCTCAAGACGGTCGATCACCATAAAAGTCTTATCTTGGTTGATTGGGTCCTTTAAATGCATCAAAATGATTCGGATTTTCATCGGAAAATCATTTTCAGTGATGAGGACCATTTTAACCTCGAAGGCTACGTTAATAAGCAGAATTGTCGCATTCAAGAATGATTGTTGAAAAGTCTCTCCATCCTTAACGTGTCACTGTTTGATGCGATTTTGGACTCGCAGTTTGATTGGACCTTACTTTTTCGAAAGTGAAGCTGGCTATTTCTCGAAGAGGTAAACACAATTGGCCACCGAGATCATCTGATTTGACACCCTTAAACTTTTTTCTTTCGAGGAACGTGAAAGATATAAGATCTATGCCAATGCTCCACAATCGATTCAAGACCTTAAAGGTGGAAACGTTATCGAGGACACAGCCGCAATGTGCGAATTGGTTATATAATATTTCATAAAAAGGATACGTTGCTGAAAGTGTAGCCGTGGCGGCCATTTGACTAATAACGTTTTCAAATGTTAATGGCATATAGTTTATAGTTGTATAATTGTACACTCATTCTGATGCAAACGATTTTATCTTAAGGAAATGACTAAAATTCTATATACATACAGAGATAATCTGAAGTATATGGATTCAGTTTTTGGGAAATAACTGACTATGTTATATCTAATGAGTATTGTGACTGTATATTATAGTGCGATGACTAACACTATAAAATATATGGTAAATAACGCAAAAAAAACCTGTCCATCAAGATATTAGACCTAATTAAGACAGCAATAAACAAAATAACATTTCTAGTCTTTATATTACAGAGATCACAGTGGATTTTCGTGTATACAATATACTCTTATATGATGACATTGAAATTGGTGGTTGAATCTTAAACTTGAAAAGCTGTTTGATACAATTATGATATAACATGCCCTTATCGTTTCAAAAACAGTGCGTTGTGTCTACACTAGTGTGAAACCGATTACACACTGATTAATAGAATTTGTAATAACACGATATCACAAAATCTATTTGATCTTGATATGAATGTATGTTTTCTTCGGATTTGTTTTTACACTTCCGATCAATGAGTAACACAACACTGATTATGAATCATCATTGTTTTTATGGTTTTTGGATAGTTTTTTTTAATGACTTGTACAGATTATTTAACAACATAAATACAATGCTGTGAATTCGCGATTCGCTTAGCCAAATCGAGGACGTACAGCTACATGACCGATTCCATATCTGCATATTGCATAGCTACGGGTCAGCCTATAGTACTAACATCGAGGAGATTGATCGGTCCATGAATTCTGCCCTCTTACACGCGGTCATTTGGTCGGTGTGTGAAATGTGGTTAAGAATTATTGTACAAGTGGACATAAATTCGATATCGATATCACAATCAAATATAGCATCGTTTCCTTATATACAAATATTGGTGAATATATTGTAAACAGAATGACGAACCAAATCGAATTAATCATTAATTTTGAAGCATCAAAAAAAAATTGGAAGACATTGTGTTATATATATGTATACTATACACACAGTCGATTTGTAAAAGGTTAAGCTGTTCAATGGCGGCGATTTCGGCGCCTACATATTTGTATATTATTGTATTTGGTATGTATGGCGCAACCCCGCGGTTGCAGTCTCTCTACATTACAGGTATGTATTTGTGACGGCTACTATTTAATTTATGACCTATAATTAAATTATTGGTTTGGTATATTGCCTTCCCACACCAGTTCGTTTGTGTCCACCAAAGAATATATGATTTGTTTATACATAGTTGGTTGTAAACTAACTGCAGTGATGTGGAAAAAAAATAACACACGTAATAGAGAAAGGGGATAGTGACTTAGAGAGATTGTTTATTTACTATATACACACATATTCATTACAAATAAACTTTGTATAAACTTTATATAAAACACATAATAAAATAACGGTTTGGAATGTAAAGGTAATCACAAGCCAATTAACGTATCAATATTAATTACTATCCAATTCACAGGTCTAAGTAATTTAATTAATCCACAGCCAATCGAAAATCTTGTTTATCACAATGACAACTTATATCAAACGATCTCATCTTACCTGTTTCACCTTCGATATTTAAGACATTTAAAAATCCGATATACAGCAACACTATTACAGATATTACTTTCATTTTGTTATTTAAAATATATTTTGCACAACGTTTAGTTAATTTGAAACACCAACTATTATTAAATTTCAACTGTCAAATAATTAATAATAAATGTTACAGGCAGGTAAATTATAATTTCTACTTTTTGGTTTATTCTACTTAACACAATATATAATAATAAAATTCTTTAAGAAGTGTATAGCCTAGTTCACATTCACTTTATATACCGATTTGCACTTACACTTCCTTACTTTTACATATTACGAGTATGAATAAGCAAACGATTTTGATCAAACTGCTATTTAACAATGAAGAACGCGAAGACAAAATGTTGAATTAAAAACCAGATCGTTTACATATACCATTACGCATACACACCCATATACAATCAAATAAACTAATTTTATAATACAGTTGAATACTAATAATTGTGATTTTAATCGGAGATGTATCGCAAGGTGGGATTTTATGTGTCAACGTTACTCGCGATTTTCGGTTGAAATTGCGTCTTTATGTTTGATCTAGCGTGATGTACTGTATATAGCCATCATGATCTACTGTATATTAGCATGGGAGGTAATTGATGTCTGAATAATTTGTATGAGTTTTCCTTCAATTATGTCCGTTGACTGTAGTTGTCTTCCAGGACCGATGGGGTCACCAATCTTAAAAAACTCTCACCGTCTAAATTGCTGACCCCGACGCGACCGAGGTTTTCGCTTGGAATACGTTGTCGTGATCTGGAGAACTTGCTATATCTATTGGTCGCAGTGTTGATAGCCAACTGGTCTCTCGCTCTCTAAACTAATCTCTCGCTCTATAAACTAGTCTCTCGCTCTCTAAACTCATTTATCTGTTTACGGCAACAATGAATGTTGTTATTAGCTGACCAACGAAATCAACGCACCTCAGACGGTCTTCCATAGAAATGTATTCAACAGATAGCAAAATAACCATTTTCGTCAGTAATGTCGAGCGCGTCTTTAAATTCCTCATGCTGGTTAAATGTCGAGGAATCAAGCTCGAAATCATCTATTGTTTTACAAGCTGCCAACGAAATGCGATTATTTGTATTTTCGCTAAGCCAGGTTTGGGCATCCACCATCCAAAAATCTTGCAGTTTGACTGCACTCACTGGCTTAATTCACCGAAATTATTAATAATTCAATTATCCAGTCTACAGTCAAAAATGTAAATTTAAAATATTTTGGCGATTTAATGGTTTCTATATCAGAGCAGAGTTGGAACACTCCCATGCGCGCAACAACAAATATCCACCGAAAATGGAGGAAGAATGATTCGATTATTCAGGATCTCACAGTGACAAATGCATTTGTTCCCAACTAAAAAATCAACTTGAAAACATTTCAAAGACAAAGATCATATGTTGATCTAAAAAAACGGCTGTCTAAAGCTAGAGATCATATAACGAACCTCAACACAATACATACAGGCCGTCACCACCTATGATTCTAATTTTCATCCGAGTCAGAGATGACAATGGAATAAACATTGTGATTATCTTGAAGGTCTTCTCAGTAATGGAATCTCTTGTTGAGTAAAGTAATAAAAACTACATTGAAGCGCCAACTAGGGTTACAAATTTAATGTAAAATAAACCTGTTCCTAGCAGCACACCTTAAGGAGACAAACAATGCGTGAATCATGGAAAATTGAAGACAGCAATGAACGCAATTCACGTGTTTGAATTAACGAAGTTACCGGATTGCACCATACCTTGAAATCTGGGTTCTCTGCCATGCAGGGTGGACATTTTTGATGATCAATCCATCTTGTGAACATTTTTCTTATTTACTTATTGTTCCACACGCTTCACAGGTTATGACTTAATGTCTTTAGTAACAGATTCATTGATCGTTCACAAGCAGTTGATTGCATTAATTCAACGCGTTGCTATTTGGAACATTAACTTGTTGGGGAAATATCTCATAGGAACAATATTCAGCTGACTTTGGTCTTAAAAATAATGAGTCCAACTCTCTCAACAGAGGTCTTAGAGACTTTGGTTTTACCTTGTCAAAGCCAATTTTCCGTAAAGCTGAAATTGTACAGAGTTGTTACGTATGGATGTTATCATTATATGATATATGGATGGAAGAGTTGTCATTAATTAAGCGTATATCAAAACTCGCAAAAATTGATGAATGTTACTAACCGGGGTTAGCCTTTCCAATAATCATAGTCAGCTCTGTTATCGTCAACTTTTTCTCGATATCTTATGAAATCAACCGTTATAAACTCACATGAACCATTTACCGTTGTTAAAATCACTTGGAATACTCTGAACCTGCGAGTACTAACTAATTAATGGAACAGTCTCCAACTACTTGCTTAATATAACCAGTTTAAGACAAGTATACAAGCTTATTCCATCCATTGAGTTTTGAAAACGTTTCAAGGGAATTGATTATATGATCATCATCAGCCATTTTACATTTGAAGGCGTTCTAGCTTCTAGTAAATGAGAATATTTACCTGTGCAGGCGATATGTTCTATATACTATCTTCCGCACACCATCTACCAAACTATTGATTCCAATTGCAAACGCGTTTAGGCTTAGAGCTTAACGTTTAAGTCTGCTGCTAGGAGCAGTAATATCTCATTACTAATACTGTGTAATTATATTATACAACCCGATTTAGTACCAAGTGAACGCTTCCTGCTCTAAGGTTGAAATTCTAGATCTATACTCATCTGAACCAAATCAGCTTTTTCATCACTACACCAATCGGTGATACTCAGTTGGACTGAGTTGAACATAATTTATAGATCGACTCTAATTTAATGCCATTGGTGGTAATGTTAGCATAACGTACGCAAATAGCCTTAATAAATCAAATCGGAAAGCTGTCAATTGGCAACAGTGTAAAATAATACTGTTTGAGAGTGTATGTTTGTCTGTTTTTATTCCACTCTGTTTGTTCAACTCTTTCGCTGTTCGCTTATTTACGTCTTACCTTACGTCATTACATAGCTAAAACGAGGACGGACCGAGGCTACGGACATAGAAGATAGGTTGGCCCATAAATTCTTCACTCGAACAGAGGGTCATATATGTGTTCATTCACACCACCGATCGTAATCAGATGGTGCAAAATCCCTTTTGCCTTACCGGAATTCGAATCTGGTACCTTCGGCTCCAATTGCCGCAGTTTTGAAATCAAAGCAGATTTCAATAAAATTTGATTGGAATTCAATCTTATACTTAAACTTTCTTTTATAGACACAGAAATATTTTCTATAGTTGGAAATGCAGACACTGCAAGCAAATACATGCGAAACAAAGGGTTAATATAAATCAAAATTATTTACCTTTGTCATTTTACTTTCTATATAATTCCGTTTTGTCGGAATTATCTAATCTCAATTATTTGTTCTGTGCAAACAATTTACCTATTTTAATAATTAATTATATTGACAGATAAAATATTAAAATAGTTGGAAAAGCACTTATCACTCTTACTTTTATGTAGACACTTTGATATATATACCCGTTATCTAGTTACAAGTAAGCTAATCACTTTTATTATATTGGAACACTGTTTTGGGATTGTTACAATTTTACCGAGTGGGTTTGGCCGGTGCTAATTGATATTTACCATTATTATGTGTGTTTAAAATAAGCGAGAGACCCAACTAGGTATTATTAAGGGAGTTTAGTATTCAACTGCTTATAAAACCGATGGCGATAATAAATTGCCTGTACAATTTATCCGCATTTGTTGTTATATGTATACAGATAACGATAAAACAGCTTAGTTTAATATTGATAGTATGGTATATAGCTACTTACTCGTTCTATTCAATGATTCAGTTGCCATAATTTTGTGAAAGATGTAGCACACCTTGGTTTGGTAGTGAGCCACGAATACCTATTCTGGCTTAACGTACTTTACTTTTGTATATGTCATATACACACTCTGATAGATATATTTACTGTGTTGGATTGGATGTGTTACAGTTACACCCCAATATTGAAATGTTTGAGTCATATAGCGGGTAGAAGACTGTACTCGACTATATAGTATCAAATTAGTTGGTTTCGATTAAATTACTACAGCACCACATCATTTTATAAAACGGAATGATTTCAAAATTTGTCTGTTATAAAGCAATTTGGCTGCAATTTATAAGTGCAAAGCAAGCTGCAATTTACAATTGCATGAAGATGAAAAAAGTAGCCACAAGAGTACGCTGTGCAGTTTGAGATTCAAATTAAATTTCGTGAACATGTTTGATATCAAAGCGAGTTGCAACATAACATAGTGTAGCTCCTGAAGTTACCACTTATTTGAGAGATGGTTCTGGCGGAATAACACTAGCAACAAAACTGATGTGGCAGCATGAGTTGGAAAGAGATAGCAGATCTGAATTTTTTAAAATATTGGTTTGGTACCTCGCAATTGTTTATTAGAAAGTAGAAAGGCAAGGATCAACGTTTTATTAATGATACAATTAATATACCTGAGGATCCTGAAATTGTTGGAAGTGGCTCAATTTTAGCGTATTACTGAGTTGGAGATGAGGATACTACGGACGTGTTTAGAGACGTCTGTAAATACCGCAGATAAAATCGAACAAGCAACTGCGGCAATAATAAAATCTTCAACATCAAATAAAATGTTGTCTAAGTCGATTTGTAGATCGAGATAATGCTGACGAGATAAATGTATGATGAGATAATGCTGTTCTTGGTAATTGGAGAAAGTATTTTGAAACTTTACAACAAGTTTCGAAGCAAAACGAGCTACACTACTTCTTTGGCGAAGGAAGTGCGAAATGTTCTAGCAGAACATTTTATGAAAGACAGATCAGTACAATGGTGGGATAGGTAAAATTAAAGACTGGAAATTTATTAATCTGTTTTATTTTTCATTATTTCATTCATGTATGTCGCGAAATGCAGTTGGGCAGCGTACTTTTCTTGTGTGGTCAGTTGTCTTAAAAACAGTGTTATTTGTTGACCCATTATTTGCTCCATGTCGGCTTGGGGTAGAGGCGCCACATTACTTTTATTTATAACATTTGCCATTAATTGATGAAGCGGCTCTAAATAGTTTCCTGCGGATGGAGATGACGCTGGTGTAATCGATGATATATACTCGCATTCGTTTGTGAATATATTCGAAATCATCTTTTATAATCTGTGTTAATTATATAAATTTTTTTATATTATATCTTTATTATTTTAAAATAAACAAACCAAATGTTCAATCAAATCACTTACCGATTGACCAATTTAAAAAAAAATGAAAATAAAGCCTGATTTCCATTATGAAAAAATACTGACAAAATAGTCAAGGCGGGATAAAAAATTAATTTTTTCTTAAAGTGCGAGTGAAATAAAAAATATTTCCAGTACAAAAAATTTAGTCAGTACTGAATAAATTTTTATGGTTACTGAGAAAATAATTATAGCAGTACTGACAAAATATATCAAGAGAAGTATTTTTATTCAGTACTGGAGAAAGGAAAAAACGATCTCAGTCACTCTAATGGCATTTTTACTTTTTTTTCTCGCTTTTGCTTTTTCAGTAAAAAATACTGACAAAATTTTTTTTCATAATGGAAATCAGCCTTAAATGTGAACAAATGAAAGTGACAGCTTGTGCTTAATGCAGGGTTAAACAACATTTAAAAAAAAAATTTATGGTGGAAACAAAATATGTGTATACTGTACGTGTGAAAAAATTTAACAGATTGCAAATATTTGCAATGCCAGAGGAAAGTTCAAGGCAGTGTCACTTTATAACACTTATATGAACTGTTTTGAGTATAAAACTTATTGAAACTTGTGCTTTGTATACAATCCAATCTCTCCTTATAGTTATAACTTATAACATATTTACAAAGATTTAATAATACAAAATAAAAAAATTTCAATTTTTCATATTCAATTAGTATATTCTATTAATAATAGATGTCACTATGTAATGAGCTCACCGCTAGCTAGACGTTGAAATGTGTTGTGGTAAATATAATAGAACGACATAAATGAAATAGTTATGTTATCTTTAACAAAATAATCTTTAAAACTGGTTTAAGAATATAAATAAAATCATCTTAGTTTTAAAAGTTAACCTTAAAACTGATTATATGGATTAGAGACGGGTGATACTAGTTTTATTCAAAATCCGGTAGAGGCGGCACATTTGATAATTTCAACTTGTCAATTCTATGGTAAGAAGAGCGTAATTGATATTCTTTTCCATAATACAGTGTGTAGTTCTATCGCAAATGTCATTTGGAAAATAAAAATTTTATTGTGTTTTCAATCAAAGCTTTTGTTTTGTTTTTATTTTGTGTGTAGATTGCGAAATAAATCAAAGTGCTAAAAATTGTTTCACATAATCTAACTATACAAATGGTGAACGTTGATACAAATTAAATTATTCAATAACAATTTAATTGCGAATTTATAATAATAAAGAGAGTTACTTAGATAGTTTGATAAAATTTTCTTTTGACGCAGAGACGAAAAACTTCATTCAACAATGACAGCAGTTTGCCCTAGAAAAATGCTATCACGTTTTCATCCGTATCACGGTGAAAATATAATCTTATTTGAGGAAAATACAATCGCATATCGTAAAGCTAGCTTTGCGAATGCTCTTACATTCTCAGAGAAACCAATTTTGCCGGGTGAGATATTTCTACTGGAAATTGAAAAAACGGAACGCGGCTGGTCGGGCCATATGAGATTAGGTAGGTGGATTGTACATATATACAGTCAATATATGGTTTTAATGTTTTGTAATTGATAGGATTGACACAACTTGATCCGAAAATAGCGGCCGCATCAAAAGAGAGTTTGCCACAGTATGCGCTACCAGATCTAGCAAATTTAGGCACAAGTTGGGTATATCCGATTACAAAGTACATGTCCGAATTACAAATAAATCAAAATCAGCGGGGCAATATACTAGGCGATGGTGTAAATATTCGAACATCGCGTGGTTTAATATCGCGCAGCATACTAAAACCGCAAGATGGTAATGGGGCTGATATTTTACCGACTGACAAGAGTTCACGTATCGGTTTACTCTTCATACCGACAGCGAACGATTCGAATCGGGCACAAATGCATTTCATAATTAATGGCGAGGATCAGGGTCCGTGCATCAAAAATATACCATACAAGGAGGGGCCATTGCATGCGGTTGTCGATGTTTATGGAACGACGAAACAAGTCAAAATAATTCAACTGTATGGTGTGTCGTCCCTGCAGAGTGCATGCCGCGATGTCATCCTAGGCCGAATAAATAAAGCGGAAATAACAAAACTACCACTTCCACCTAGTATAAAAGAATATCTGCTTAACACGTACTCATAAGTATCAACTACCTATATATTATCTCCAGTTTTTGTTTAGTATTTTTATATAGTTATTAATTTATTTTGTAAATTTATTACATATTATAATAATATTTTGTATATTCCAAATCTACTTTCTCTTGATATAATACTTATACGGCAACAAACAAGAAATTAAATGTTTTTAAAAATAACGAAAAAATGGCAGAAAATTAAAATATTTTATTATTATTTTCAGCTAGACTAAAGCATATGTATATTCTTATGTGTAATATATATAAAAGAAATATAAAAAGAATAAATGTTTAATTGTGATACATTAAATTTGTTTGTTTAGTTATCAAATTGTGGGCTATCAAGAAAATTAAATCTTGAACGCTATCTTTACCTCTTATGATTACTGTACGCACATACGTCTTCACCTCTCTCATAATATAATACTGTTGCCAAGTTCTGATAATAAATAAGTCAAGATCGCGGTTTGTTGGTTTATTTAAAATTATTTATTTCTTTTTAATGTAATTTAAATAATTTAAGAAAGAATTAATGATAAAATTAAGAAAACGAAATCCCATTTCCCATAAAATACATAATCAAAAACGAATATACAGTAGAAAGAAAGTAATGTAAAAAAAAATCTATTACTACATATAATATACATTTAGGCGATAAAATAAATTAAAATACATAGACTGCCATCTAATGATAAATAGAAAAAAAAAATAAATACACGAAGCTTTCGTTTTTAGAAAATTTCTTTTCTGAACGCAAAACCATATTGATCACACTTGTAACGTAGTGTTTTGGCTAATTGGGGTGGTCCACAATAGAATACAGTCACCTTGCCTTTTTTCTGATCTTGAATTTGTTTAAACACCTTATCCCAATTAGGGCGGCCAGCATTTGTACGTGTTTTTAGACCCGTAATCAAATCTCGCTTCTCCTTCTGATGCAATAGATCGAGAGCTAATTGCAGCCCAACCGCTTTCATATCGGTCTTTTGTAGTGCACTCGTTATGTACATATGCATTTCAAGGAATCTACAAATAAAATACGATTAACGCATATATTATATACAGTTTGAAAATTATACCGTTCCATTGCGCCACCCAATTCGGCCTGTTCAATTTCCAGTTGTGATAATAAATTAACAAACCATTCGAATGATCGTTGATCTCTATTGATCCAAAAGAAATCGACTTTTCTTAAATTCATAACTGTTGGTGGAATTTCACTCGCCCAATTGTAGTTGCAATTGGGGCACGAATGTCGCGCTTTCCAATAACGATGCATGATTGATTGTAAAATTGATGCGAACGGTGTTACCCCAATGCCTGCAATGTAATATATGATCGATATTGTGGTAAATAAAAAAAAATTATTATGCTGCTCTTACCTGTTGCAATCAGTATGGCATGCTGAGCTTGGAATATGTGACTCGATGGTGCACCATATGGCCCATCAATATAAATCTATAACATTATTTATTTACAAAAAATATTTACAAATAAAATTATAACAATTTATAACTGTACGATAACCATCCATCAAGCGGGTTAGTAAAATACTCCAAAAGATACTAAGAACCAAAAGAATTAAGCACAGATTATGAAGATATAGATAAAGCTTGTGCAGTCTTAAGAATACAAATTGATAATTTTAGCTTCGGTATAGGTTCCTACGCAAATTGTGATTAAATGCGGTTCGGGATTTAACAAATTATGGCAGCTTCTCCTATGGGTGACGACTAGCATCAAAACCGACTAAACGAACAATGGCTCTGCTAGCATCCGTTACGACCAGGGTAGATTCGAGATGTCCATGTTATGATGGAGAAGACAGAGGAATCACAATACGAGTCTCTGATGAATGTTTGATAAATGAAGAAACGATATAAAGATTTTGTCAGCAGTACCATTGAAGTGACTTCTGGGAGGTATTAAAAACTTCGGTTCTTGATGTCGCTCAGTAGACTCTTAGTATGAGGAAAGGTAAGCTTAAAAATGAATGCTTTGATATAATGAGGGTTACCTTTATAAGAACTGACTTTTCGATTGTTATATCCTAGTGTACCTCTCTTTTGAAGAGCAAATAAGTTACTGGTCAAAATGTTCACTATACAGATAATTCTCTTGTGATTAACGTAAGATTCCAAAACCAACTCAATTGATTGTGATAGAAAAAAACAAACGTTTCGGAGAATGATGAGATTTAAGTATCCTGGATTGAACATTAATAATGAGGAAATAAAAAAGTAATCACTATTTATATCTATCGCTAAGTAAGCTCACTTAGATTTTTTTAATTCTACTATACGCTTGAACATAAGGGTTTATCTATGACTTCCTGTTGGAATGCAGAATTCATGGGCCAACCCATCTTCCATGTCAGTACTATAAGCTAACAAAGAGCTGTGCAATTTGCAGATGGTTCTACGTAAATCGGACCTTTAGCCGAACGTCCTGTCATTGGCGATATAATGGCGTAAAGTAGGACGTAAATAAGCGAACCGCCTCAAAACAGATTGCTACGAAAACAGACATAAGGGCTTATCTGATAAGTATTGCAACGAACAGTGATAACAAGTTTTATTTGCCGGAAACATAATGCCACATTTGGTCAGTTTTCAAAGCCAGAACCAATCAAAAAAATACAAGTTGATATCGTAATAGTTGATATGTTGAGAATTATCCAGTGAACGAATATATAAAAACAGGTTCACTAACGGGTAAGATTACGCAAACTTGACACTCATCTCTTAACACAATGGGTCAGCATTTCCACATCTAGAGTACCTAGGTTTTTTGATACTCGGATGCCTTGAGGAACTGCAAGACAAACTAGTCAACATTGGTTTAACTCGTAAACTACTACGGGAAACTGTAGAACTAGAGTGGTCGATTGCAGCTCTTGCTAAAGAGGACTCAGCTCTACGTCCAGCATAGCGAGACAGATTTGGCATAAGCTGAACTTGAGACACTCGAAAACACTGTTTATGATAATTATTTCGTTTGAGACTGGTTGTACGAAACTAGGAATACTAACAGGACACTGCTCTCATGGAAAACAGGCGACATGATACGATCTGAAATCTAATGACCTCAGCAGGAGCTGGTGAGGACGTGGAGTAGATGGAGTCAACTATTCACTTTCTCCGCATCTGTCCAGTACTACTACACAAAACGAATACCTCTTTGAAATCGGTAATAGAAATGTGGCATCCGAGTAACCAGAAACCTTGACTACTACTGGAAAGTGTAGAAATGGAGTGGTCTATTACAGCTCTAGCTCAAGAGGCCTCGGCCTTTTTTAACGTGCAGTATAGCGAGACAGATTTGGCCAAAAATGGTTGTAGGAAGTTAGGAACACTAACAGAATACTGCCCTCTTGGGGAACATGTGAGATGACAGGATGTGAAATATAATGAATTCAAGAGGAGCTGGTGAGGACGTGTGGTAGGTGAAACCAACGACTTTCTTTTTCCGTATCTCCAATGGTATCACGCAGAAGGAATATGTATTTGGGCAGGTGCGTGATGGATTGCCTCTCTGAAATAGACAGTAAAAATATGCGAGAAATTTTACGTTTGATGAGGAGAAACAATTGGTTTAATGATTGTGTTATAAAATTATGGTATCTCGACCACAGCAGATCGCCTCATGTCTACTCAAGAGAGTTTTGTGTTTTCTAAAGGAAGTATATGAAGTTTAAGAATCTTGGATCTCTCAAAATTTATAGTGTGTGAATGGTCAAGATTTTTCCATCTTGAAAATGGAAAAGAGAAAATATACGAATGGTACTTTAAACGGTAAAGAAAGATATGGCTTCTTCAGGTTGTTTACAACAATATATAAAAGCTAAGAGCTGGCTCGTGGCCAAAACTATAGTACTAGAATACGACAACTATAGTGATAGCTTAAGTTAGCTTTAACTAATGATTAATTCAATTCAACTTTCTAATACGCCAGAAAAGACAACACCACTACTACCTTAACATCCTATCCAGTAACGCTGAACATGCCGATTATTATCAATTTGTAACATCAACACTACACTTAACATAGTTAGCGCATTAAGTATATAAACATGAAATTAGTACACTGTACAAACTACATACACCAATTCCCAAACCTCCATTCCTTCTCCCAATAGTTTTTCATCCGATCGCGTTGGGACACTGTACTTTGATTTCAGTGTTGGTATTAAATGACTTGATGATGGGCAACTATCACTTAGTATAGCACACTCAAGCGTGACACATGTCTTAATAATGTAAATTAAAATAAAATATTATTATCTGGATGTTTATGTATATGTGAGCCCTTGTTCCAATTAGCTCGGATGGAGCAAGGACTCAGTTTAGTTCCTGTAAATGCGACTTTAACCAAATTGTGATAAACGTTAAATTGATGAGCTTATTAGTCTAAATAAATTGATCACATACCTCGAGCGGCTTACCAACTGGATAATTAACTGGTCGTTTATTTCCAGAATCTGACAGTGTTGTACTTGTGTCCGTTGAGCGTTTGATAATTTTTCCTTCTTCGGCTTCTTTTTGGGTATATACTCCAGGCGACACGACTAAAATGGATTGGACAAAGAATTATACGTAAACGGATTTATAATTAGGAAATTAGCAATATACTCATTGAACCGGTCGACGGACGATTTTCACAATTCTCGAGGCTCGGCGTTTTGAACGCAATAATTGTCGGTTTATTTCGCATGTACCGGAAACTTTGGGCAAGCGATTTATTTTGCGGACTCAAGTAAGCCAAACCGAGTGATTGCATACGTGCTTTACGAATTTGTACCTCGTCGAATGAACGTTCCGATTCGGAACGTTGATATTCACGCAGCGCCATGAAACGTTCCCGTTTTTTCAATTTGTTTTGCATGTCGGGCATCGAAAGAGACTTCTCGAGTGGTGCTTTCTGATGCATGATTAACATTTGTAGTTTTTTCTCTGGGGTCATTTTTCGTTTGGGTGTTTTCAAATCATTTTCTAGTATTTCTTCGGCGGTGAATGCTTCATTGATGTGACCCGCTCTGTTCGTGGTCTTAGCATTATTTTTGGTTGAAAATGTTCTTTGGAGCTGTCTGTGAATAGAACAATGAATTAGTGGAACTCGAAAATCTTAATAATATATAATTAGGTTACGCTTGAATTTTTTTTATCGCCTTATTTTCAGAAATTTGTCGCTCAAATTTAGGTCGTACTGGTTGGGCACCTGAAGAAGCTGAATATTGTTCAGTCACCAATTTTGATGTCCCCGGGGCGGCTCGAGGTGGTTTAATTGGTTCGTCACCCCTTTCGATTGTTCTATTGTTTAAAGTTTCGAGACAAATTGAATTTATGACATCGCCGTTTTTGTTATTGAACGTTGGACTCCCGCCTCGAAATCCGCTACTTTGCACCAAATTTTTCGCCAAGAAGTCCTTTTGCGGAGTCATCTCCATGCCGATTCTCTTCTTCATTTGTATCGGCGTCGAACTATTCGGAATACTAAGAACAGGTTGTATTTCGCCGTTATGCAATCGTTCTTGTTCCCGTTCGAAGTACGCATACAAACGATTCGTCCATTCGCCAACACCACGAATATGTAACCACATATAATCTTCTTGTTCCGGTGCACTACTCAACGTAAATGGATGCCATTCATATTTTGCAATGGTTGGTATATTGACAAAAACATAATCACCGGGTCGAAAACATAAATGAAGCGGCCGTTTTATGACCAAATGCGTTACTTTCGATGGCAATAGTATTCCCGACGAAATGTATGTTTTACCGCGTTCCGATCGCATCCAAACCAATCGTAAAATACGTTCGAACAAGTAAATAAGGCCGGGACCAATAAACCATTTCCAAAAATTAGGTCCATGGAATAGGACGAGTATCCAAAATGGAATGTATAACAAATGGGTCCAATAGAATACTTCAAAACTTCCACCACGTCGTACAAATGGCTGAGAACAAATGAACATAATACATAGTATAATTGCAAGTGCTATCCCAGTTGGATTAGCGCAACCCCCGACTAAACCAAAAAGACCCGGCCGTGTTGTCAGCAACCATTCCGTTAGAGTATAATTGTTTGCATTTATAACCGGATCGTTTACAACAATTAAACTAAAATTGAACAAATGCATAATCGTGTGCAGCAAACTGTACGCCGAAATGAGAACCCCGGTCAACTTATGTAAATAAATGTGCTGATCGAGTGGCAGGACGGCGGTGAAACCACGCGTTCTCAAAAACGTAATACACTGTCGTAGCATCAGAACAAGCACAAATGCACACGTAAAATTCAAACATTGTCCGCAAGCTCGAGCAAATATAACGAACCAATTACTAGCCCGATATTGTATCGCTCGCGATATAAACAGACCAATATTGACCGCCACAAAGGCGACTATAAACGCAATAAAAACGTAATTATTTCGTAGATACGGTATGGTTAGTTGATGGGGAAGTGGTTTCTTGCGATGTTTTTTCGAATCGGTCGGCAACGGAACCAACCATCGATCAATACTGATACTTAAATTTTCTAATAAGCCACCGTGCTTTTCTAATTGATTTTTTAACGCTTCGTACGTAATTGTTCCACGATTGAGCGGATCGGCATCCTCAAACATGGCCATCGTAAGATCTTCAATCTAAAATACAAAAATGTGATATACAAGTTGGTAATATATAATTATGCTACTCACTTGATCTTCAGAGAATTGCATTCCGTTCTCCTCCATACAGGCGCGCATTACATGTTGCAACTCTTTGTGCTGAATCAAGCCATCGCCGTCCAAATCGTATACTTTAAAGAGAAATTTAATTTTGTCTTCTGGTGATTGACCGGCAAATTGATGTATTGCATCAATAAATTCTTGTAGCGATATTGACCCGGAATTGTCTTTGTCGAATATTTGGAAGACGCGTTCGGTGAAAAATGGCTGCAATTTGCATCGTTTAAATTGGAATTGCGGATTGGTCTGATATTGGTGCAATGGTTATATACTTACATTTTTGGATGTCACAATTTTTTTGAAATCTTCTCGTCGAATCTCCTTTTTCCCCTCACCGACTGTTTTTATGAAAAGTTGTTCCAATCGTTCTAATGATCCCTTGTCAAACCCGGTTCGTGGTCTGTAATATAATATTGTGATATAATGAAATTGTTGATTAAACTGCAAAATTAACAAATATTGATATAGATTCGAGTAGTATGTTACACTCTTTGCCTGTCTCATCCGATGATATTCAACGAGCGGCAAACTTTCCGCTGTCACATAATCGTAGCATGTATAAATCGAATTTAGCATCTCATTATTTCGAGAGCTACCTGATATTCATCTTGAGCCGTTTTTCATCACATTTTTCACAGAATACTTCGGCGATAGAACACCAACTAGCTCGGTAAACTTCACATTACCCAATAACGTTGACAACGAAACCATAAACACCCATCCACCAACGGAGAGGGAAGTTGGTAGTGTAATTGACAAATTGAAGAGCAACAAGGCACCCGGAACGGATAACATACCAGCAGAATTATTCAGACACGCTACACCCACAACAATGAAAACCATAACGCCTCTCCTAACCGAAATATGGAACACGGGTAAAATACCGCGGAAATGGAAAGAGGCCATAATGATTCCTAAGAAAGGTAATCTAAGGGAATGTAAAAAATGGCGAGGTATATCGCTTCTTAACACAATAATCAAGGTATTATCAATGATCATCCTCGATAGAATATCGCCTACAATAAACACGAAACTTAGAAAAGAACAAGCTGGATTCAGACCAGGGTGAAGTTGCACTGACCATAAAAAAATAATTCACATCAAACAAGTAAACGATTTTCTTAGTTCTAGTAAATCAAAATTATATCATTATTTGCTTAATTTAGGCGTAGTATAATTGATTTGTGCAATTACTATATAAAATAAGTAAATTGTATCATCATTCAAGAATCGCTCAATTTACGTAAATCAAGAAAAATTTACTCATTTAAATCGAATATTTTTATGAGTGTTTGGCTGTTTTTATGATTACTATATTTTGAACAATATTTTTGTTCGTCAGTGTTAATTCGATGTTCATAGTACAAACATAGGAACCTTCTTTATCAAGTGTTTTAATGAAGACCAACAGTTGTCATTAATTATATTGTTTAAGTCAAGATTATAATTTATATTTAAAATATAACTAGCGACGTTATTCCATACTTGAATAATAATGCAATTAATAGTGGTTCAGTTTCGCAGACGAATATGGAAAAAACTGTAAAATTTTTCAGAAAATAAGGTTTGATAATGGATGAAGTTTTGCCCATAATAATTTGTTATTTTATCTGTTATATAGAAAATAGAATATTTAAATTTTAAGAATTGGAATATTCTTCAGATCATTGAAATTCAGCCAGAAAACTAGGAACCATAGGAATATTTCTACGAGGGAATGCTTGAACAGAAAAATTCAAAAATGAAAAAGGTGATATTTATGTAGAATATTTTTTATTAATTGTGTAACAAATTCAGTAGTAGGATTAAAGTAAATAGTAATAAATTTTAAGACTACTTCAACTCATCAAAAACGACCGTACTCATTTGGGAACGCCAGTTTAAAACTTAATTTTTTCCAATGTAATGGGTTTAAAAATTGTTTTTTCCTCGATTATTTGTTTATATAAATTGGGGAAAAACCTTAACATCTTCGTTTGAAGTATATGTCTGTTATTATTATTGTTTTATCATCGGTTATAAATAGTCGATCTTTTCATTCTGACTTTAAGATACATTAATACTTTTTTTTTTTCAAAAACTGTGCAAGTTGTAATTGTTTTTGTGGTTCAATATAAATTCAGAAATACTATATTTACCGTCAGTAAAATTAAAAATTTAATATTTTCACTTTTTCTATCTATAATTCTGGTTTAGATATTACCTTCCTCAAACAAGTACGTCAGGCGAAACAGTAGTTTTGTAGTGAAATGGATACTCGGCTATTTTATAAAAGAATATAATAGAGACAAAAGAATATTCCCGATTGGAAGATGTCTTGGATCATAATATTCCAATTTATTAATTTGGTGTCCATGATAATTTGGAAATGTACATTACTCCACAAAACTTAGACGAATTGACAGACACCGAAGATTTTGATGAAAATATTTTGTAATGCATATCCATCTGAAATTCCAGGTAGTGTTGATATTTTACCCAAGAAGATGTGTTCTTATCGAAAAATGAGAATCTTGATGAAGAAGAGCAAACCCCTGACGCAGCAGCATATTTCGATTTTAAAAAACCTAAATAGACGAAAAAACATCCGACTTACGTGCCTTTTGGAACAAACGATTTATGGTAAAAATAAAACATTCGTCACCGCGTTAATCGTTTGAAATGCTTTTTACTGATGAAATTGTAAATAAAATAATCGATCAAACCATTACATGTGTTCAGTAGAAACTAATCACGATTTTTGAAAGCAACGATGTCACTAGCAACGATATTCGAAACTTTTTTGGAATACTGCTAATGACAGGGTACCATACAACACCTCAAGAACGAATGTATTGGTCTTTGGACGATGATTTGGGAGTTCCGTGCATTAATAAAGCTATATGTCAAGAGATCGTTACCTTGATGTGAGAAATATTATATTTGAAAAATATTTACATTTGGCCAACAATGCTGAAATTGGATCATCATAATATCGGATGTTTTTAAAATAAGATCGCTAATAATTAATATGTTTACTAAACAGTTTTGCTGGTGGGAATTTTATTTTCTCAAAGATTTGTCAATTGACGAGTCAATAATAAAGTATTTTGGGCATAATACATGCAAGCAATGTATCTGCGGTAAGCCAGAGAAGTTAGGGTATAAAAACTGGATCATAAATAATTCGAGTGGATATTGTTACGTTTTTTGCAGAAAACCAACAGACGAATCGAGAACTCAGAAAGGAATACCAGTTGGTCGAGAGTCTTTATTGATTTATTGCCACATGTACCGAATCCCACAATCCATATAGTTTTTTTCGACAGCTATTTTACTACTTACTCACTCATGATTAATTTGAAAAAACAAAAGATTAGAGCTACGGGAACAGTATGAGCAAATCGAATAAAACAGTGCCACTTAATGCCGACTAAGGAAAAGAAAAAAACGGAAAGAGGAACGTATGACAATAGATTTGATCTGAGCAACGAAATTTTGAGTATAAGATAGAAGGATAACAACAAATGCTCAGTTTTCACAAATTACGATTTTGTTAAACTGTTACGTTACGTGAAACGATGGTCGAAAACTAAACAGGTAAAGGTCAATGTAACACAACCTTTAGCGTTTTCATCATACAATAGTGGAATGGGTGCTGTAGATACTCATGAGCAATGTATATCATTATACAGAATTGCCGTGCGAGGAGAGAAATGGTGGTGGATTCTATTCACCTTCATGGTAGACATGACCATACAAAATGCATGGAAGTTGCATTAAATGACAGCTGAGGTTAAAATGGATCAACTTGAATTTCGCCGGTTACATCGCACGAAGCTATTTGAAAGATGCTGCATCATCAAGAAGCTTCAAGTAGAGGAAATCTAGAAGTTTCGTAGAAGTCAGTGAAGGATTTCACTTTCCAGAGAAGCTTTACAAACAAAGTGTGTAGATGGTCATATAAGAAATGTGAAAAAACAATGTGCTTGGAAAAGGTGGTTTTGTAAAGAACCACGTTTCTGCCTATAATGTCCTCATTCGAGGACGCCTATTTTTCCATGAAAATACATTTTCTGTCAAATTTTTGTTTTATTTATTTTCTTAAATTGTAATCTCTTTGATATATTGAAAATGCATTAAAACTTCTCTTTTCATTCTTTCATCTTAATAAGCATGAAACAATGATGTAAATGGAATAATTCACGCTCATCACAGTATTCGACCTCAACTATAATAGTGTAGCTTCATAAGTTTGTTAAGTAGCACTTATCATCTTTACAGAAGCTTAAAATTCATGAGATATGAAATATAATCTGGCATTTTTCAACAAACCAATTTTAGACCTAAAAATCAAAGTTACTGTATATATGAGTTTTATTAAATAAATTTTATATATATAATATTTTAAAAATAAAGATTTAATTCTAATTAAAATTAATAAATTTTATGTTTTTGTTTTAAATATTTGGAAAATTATTACTTGAATCACGCAAATAATGCTATAAAAATTTAATTAAGTTTGACATAATTTTAGAAAATTTATAAGGTTATTTGAGTATATAGAACATAATTTTTATGTATTAATTCCATGATTTAATTCAAATTTACTTAGTAATACATGTACAAATAGCATAAATTCAATCTTATTTACTTGAAAATTTCATGCGCTTGTTGCTTATTTCATTCATAATAATGCATGATTGATTTCTACTTTCATGCAAAGATTTTCTTCAATCAAGAAAAAGTTTACTTAAATTTTAGTTAATATAAGCAAGAAATGCTTAATACCTGAAATTTTATTTTTACTTAAAATAAGCAAACGAATTCATATTTTACGTCAAGTTCTACTAGGCTCGAAAACGATAGGGTATATGCATATTTTATGTTAGTTATGCATTGTTATTTCTTTCCGTGCATCATCATAGAGCAATCAAATGAATGAAACTCATCACTATACCTTCTGTACTATACCGGCACCCCGATCAAAATAATCCAACTAATACAAGAAATGTATCGGGATACAGCAACCGAGTACAACACAAAGGCAAGCAAAGTGAAACGTACTACAACGAAAATACGAATTTTCAACTCATGCGTGAAATCAGTGCTTCTATACGGCTGCGAAACAAGAAAATATCCAATACCGAGCTACATAGGCAAACATATCAAGAAAGCATTGAGTTGAGACTAATAGACGAGAGCATTGAGACTAATAGACGATATAACTCGAACGGCACTGGAATGGAACTCACAAGGAAAGAGAAAAGTAGGAAGACCACCTGTAACGTGGAAGCGAACGATAATTGCGGAAGCCAAACACATTGGAAAATCATGGGCTGAAATAAAATCAGTGGCCCCAACCAGAGTTAGATGGAAAAGTCTAGTAGACGCCCTATGCTCCTAAAAGTGGAGATGCAGAAAAAAAATATGTAGTCGTGAGTAAATACTTGAAAATATTAAGATATCGAAAAGGTTGAAGAGACAGCATGATTTTATAACAGTGTCGGTTCTGGCTAATAGATGCGGCTAAAAAAAATATCCATCTCGAACATATTAATGCTACTCTGTATTTCACTAGAATTGCTACCGTGACTACTTCGTGACCCTGCTGACGTACGACATGTCAATGAATTATAACAAGCTGGCTACGCCACCAATTGTAATGACATATAGGGTTGGGTGTGTTGTAGGTTGGTTGAGAAGTTAGCATTTGCATCGTCTGACAATTGATACTTTTTTAAAATAATTCCTCACAGATTTAGACACATTGTCCCAATACTTTAAGATGAACTCGCTTTACTTGATATATCTGAGCATGGCTTACTGACTCATTGTTATAAACACCGATCAAACCATCAACTGTTATTTTTATTACTTGGGCTTGAGATGTATCAGGTTGCACGATAAGATGATATATCGACCAAAATGCGACTTGTTTACGAGAATGGAAACAAAATCGAATTCGAAAATATTCTTCAATAATCTTGGTCTAGGGTCCACTCCTGAAATGTGACTAGCCAAACTATACGATTACTGTCTAGAGCCAACGAATTCATCCACATCATCAAGCTCACTGGACTTTTCATGACCCCATATGACTATTCGCCTTAAGCTATTCTGGAGTTTAGAGGAGTGATAGGGCCCAAGCTATCATTTGCTAGGCGGATATTTTTTCATTAAGTAGATGGAATGCCATATCGTTTGACAGTAACAACATAACTAAAGTGAAATGTAGGTAACCATAAGAATGTGGTCCATTGAAAAGCCGAACACCTATCCAATCCATAACAATTTACTAAATAGTTCGTAACTTAAGTGATCAATAGAAGATCACCAAGTACAAAACCCATTTCCGATGGCCATTGTGCTTAACAATACTCTAGCACTACTTGATTTTGAACTTCCACGATACATCTGTTGCAGTGAGACTTAGGTTTTCTTAATTATAAATAAAATATAACTCTTCAAAGATCTAATGTACTTAGCAATAATCAGAGAACCTTAATGCGGAGATTGCTACACCAATACAGGTGCCACAACAGTCGACAGCGAGAATTGAAGAAATTCATGGCTATACAGCGAATGCTCTGTATCGAGGAACCACCAGTTGCTGTTCATCATTGAATACATAATGAACACGAACGGGACATCCTAATGAAACCACAACTGAATAAACATTTAAATAAAACCATAATACTTTTATTGCGCCGATAATCAGACATTATCATTTGGAAATGAAGTTGTCTGTAAAATGTGTCCTGCGAATGGCACCAAAAGTTAGAAAATGGAAACTACCTACAACATGCAATACAATTAAGTTTTTTAGACCATCTGGAGCAACAATTTTGTCAATTCAGATTTTCCCACTTGTTGCCTTTCCAAATTGACTACTGTACACAGTTTGAGAAATACTATTTTGGCAAAATAGAGATGTCCTAAGGGTAATAACCTAGCGTATGCAGAAGAGTTATAGTTTATGCCACACAGTTGAAATTCAGTTGTATAATCATTATTTGGAGCATTGAAAGGCAGATTTGTTGTAACTCACTCTGGAGGAAACCATATTTTTCCAAAATTCATGCTGCCGATTGTATAAAAGATTCTGTTGCATTTGGTTCGTATATCTTCAGAGCCACACTCATATTTGTAAGTGGAGAAAGGTGATTTTATCCTTTCTGATACTAAACCCAAAATATATAGACTAATTGGCTTCTTACTTCGTGTTTTGAAGATAATGAAGAAGGGCAATGATCAACACATAAGAGTTCTTTTACAGAATTCTATTCCATTAGAGCTTATCAACCTGGTAAATATCCGTGGTGGTTATAAGTAATTTTGTTTCCATTATTCAGAAAAATCGAATATCACAAGCCATTGTGTTAGGGAAAGGAGAATACTGGTTGGACTTAAAGTCAGCCAAAATAAACCGGAGTGGTCCCAAATCACAAACCGAGTTGAAATGACCAACTAGGTTTATAACAAGCCTGTTTACTGACTGTGGTGTTAAATGAGCAAGCATTACTCAATAATGTACAATGCAATTTTGAACATGTCCTACCGGACCTATGGTGGCGCTGTTGGAGTTGTTTCCACTGCACTTGCATATCAAACATTGAAGATGCAATCTAATGGAATATTCAAACCAGTTAATTTAGCAGGTCATGTAAAAATTCTGGTTGAGTTTTAAGCCATCTATCAACTACCACGTCTTCCTAATGCATGACAAACAAAATTGAATTTCATAAGACATTTTAATGAGATGTTTTCTCACTACGATTAGTGAAGGTACTTCCCTCATTGGAATAGTGGGTAGTATAATGACTGATATAAATATTTTGAAGTTCAGGCCGCAATGCTGGTTTGTGCTGGTGTGGTACAGTTATTTATTGTACCGAGACCATTCTACTAGATCACAGGAGAGCATTTTATACCGCCTTGCCTTTGCTGTCAAATTTGAAGCTGAAATCTTTTAACATTTGCCCAGAAAAACTACCCATTACTAAAAATGGTACAATACGGTAAAATTCAACGCTTCAGAATCGCATTGAAATTGTTAAAACTCACTATAAAAAGGTGAAAATTTTACAGATCGATTTCTCGGCCGGTAATGGTGGAAAAATTTGTGCTGTTGAGACAAGTTTTTTTTTTACGGGTTTTACAGGCCATTATTGGCCCGTACCGTGTCAACAATCTGACTCCATCGGTTTCGATCACGAGCCAACTCTTCAAACCGTTGTAGGCAGTTTGAAGATGCCAGATCGCTCTCTACGCCGTGGAGCCATCGTCGCCGACAGCGACCTCTTCGCCTACCGAAAGGCGATTCACCCTTAAAGGTTCGCTGTATCATTCGGTTCGGATCAGCACGCAGAACGTGTCCGAGCCAGCGTACTCGCTGTCCTTTAATTTCATGCACGATATCAGGAATTTGCATTAAATTCCTGATCTCGTGATTGAAAAGAACTCGGTAAGTGCCATCGACGTCTCGTTTTGGACCATATATCACACGCATGATTCTTCTCTCGAATGTTAGAAGCCATCTTTCGTACTCATCCGTCAAGGTCCAACTCTCACATCCATACATGACAACGGGTCTGATCAACACTCTGTACAGTTTCAGCTTATCCGTATTTGCAAGATATTTTGATTTCAGAAGTGGACGTAGAGGATACAAAGCCCGATTGCCAGCGGCAAGGCGGACCTTGATATCCTCTCCCACACTATTATCGTGAGTGATGAGAGATCCAAGATACTTGAATCTCATCACTCCTTTAAACGTGTGGTTACCACTACTGAAATCAATTGCGTCTTGGTCTCGAAACCCGAGATTAGATATTTGGGTTTTGACTCGTTGATTTTGAGACCAACGGAAGCTGAACATTGTTCCAGTGGATCAAGTATCTCTTTCACTCCGTTGCCATTTAATCCAATCACACAGATATCATCTGCATAAGCAAGAAGTTGATTGGATTGTCGGAATAAGATGTTGTCCTGAGGTGTTTCACTTTTACGAAGATGTATTCCAACATGAGATTAAAAAGTATCGGGACAGCGCATCTCCTTGTCGAACACCAGAAGTAATTGCAAAAATTCTCGATAGCCTGTTCTCAACTTTGACACAGCATTGTGACTGCGTTACTGTCATTTTACACAGATGTACATATTTTTGTGGTATTCCTAAATATTCAAGCGCATACCATAGCCTCCCTCGATTGATCGAGTCATAGGCTTGCTTAAAATCTAGGAATACCTGGTGTACATCGCGAGATGTTTCGTAGTACTTGGAAAGAATCATTCGCAGCGAAAAAACTTGATCAGTGACTGACCGATTTGGACGGAATCCTCCTTGGTAGTCACCGACAATTTCCTCCGCTAGAGGAATAATTCTTCCCAAGATTATGTAAGACAGTAACTTATATGCTGTAAAAAGGAGAGCTATACCGCGATAGCTATACCGCATTTCATGCGATCACCCTTTTTGAAAATTGGGCATAACGCGGCCACTTTCCATTCGTTAGGCATAACTTCATTTCGCCATACCAATCGAATAAGGTCGACAAGACAGTTCCACAAAGTTAGCCCTCCGAATATCAAGAGCTCTGAATTAATGCAATCAACTCCTGGTGAACGATTTTTCTTTAATTTCCGCATGCCCATTGTGAATTCCTCATAGGATGGATCCTCAATGAACATCTCTGCGGACTGTATTTGAGGGTATTCAAACACAGCTTGTGATACATGTGGAACATTAAGTAGATCAGAAAAATGTTCACGCCATGTATCGAGTACCGCATCGACGTTAACACAGAGGTTTCCATCCTGGTCCCGAATGGCAGTTGACCGAGATCTTAAGGTATGGTGCAATTCGGTGATTCCTTTAAAGAAACCACGCGAATTGTGCTCATTGCTGAGTTGTTGTACTCTTAAGACCTTGGCCTTCCACCATTCGCGCTTCTTCTGTCTACAAATGCGTTTAGCTGTCCTCCTAGCAAGAACTGCCTTGTTTTTCCTTGCAATTGTAAACCGAGTCTGCGCTTCATTGTGGGCTCTATTGCGTTGCTCAACAGCAAGACGACACTCCTCATCAAACCAATCATTTTTGGGCTTAGTTTTCACTATACCGAGAGTGTGCTGGGCGGCATTGACAACCGAGGTTTTCAATACTTCCCAGACACTGTTCACATCATCAGATTGGTAATTGGATCGTAAGATGCTATTGCTGACAAGATCTTGGTATTTTCGTTGCGTTTCTTCATTTATCAGACCTTCACAGGAGAATCGCGTTGTATATTCTCCTGTCCTCCCTGACTTGTACGAAAATTTCCATCGTAGCTTTGCAGCAACCATAAAATGGTCACTGCCTACGAATTTGGTTGACGACCGATACGATCTCACGTCTTAGACAACCCGAGCCCGCCCTCTTGAAATCAACACATGGTCAATTTGGCTTCGGGATGTTTTACGTGGATGTGTCCATGTTTCTAAGTGGATGTTTTTATGAGGAAAGAATGTACTTGCTACTTTGAGATCATGAGCGATCGCAAAGTACATCATTCTTTCCCCATTCTCGGTCGCAGTTTCATGTCGGAAGTACGGACCTATATTGTTACATAAGTCGGTTTGATTTCTGCCAGCTCTAGCATTAAAGTCACCAATCACCAATCTGACATCGTGCTCAGGTATAGAGCCCATCAGATTATCCAGATTATTATAAAATGAGTCTTTATCCTGGGATTGGCTTACATCAGTGGGCGCATGTATACAGACAATTGACAGGTTGGCTAATCTCATGTGCAAGCGAAGCTTACACATTCGATTATCGACTGCTTGAAAGTCCAAGACAACCTTTTTTACCTGTGGCCCAATGAGAAATCCAACCCCAAGATTTCCGAGGTCATCTCCACTGTGTAGCAACGTATAGCCTTGGTCTCTCGACACATGGTCTCCACTTTTAGGCCATCGAGTTTCTTGGAGAGCTACGAGTTCCAGCCGATACTCTTTCATGCATGTGATAAGGCCGTCCAACGCGCCAGGTTTTCTTAATGACTGCACGTTCCACGTACCGATCCTCAATCTCGTGTCCGGGTACTTAAGCGGGGGTTCGTTTTTTTGTTGTTTTGGCGGTATCCGATTTTTTTTATTTTTGTTGACATTTTTAACATTTTCACTTTTTTAGGGATGCGGGTCGTCAGCCCAGCGATCCAACCAGATTTAGTCGCCTCCTACGACAAGCTCTGGATACTGTGGTGGTATTCTATGGGTCTCATGTTTCGTTCGTAATATTTACGAAACACGAATGCCCCCAACCACAGGGCACATTGGGACAAGTTAGTGATGTGAAGAATAGAAACCCTGTGCGTCGCTCAAGAACAACTGAGAATATTGCTGCTGTAGCCCGTAATGTGAAGAAAACCCAGGTTTATCGATTCCTCGTCGATTTTTGTAATTAGACATTTCAAAAACGATATGATCCCGAATTTTGCATAGAGACTAAGGTCTTAAGGCTTTTACAGTTCAGTAAACATAAGAATTCAAGCCGGTCGATCACCATAAAAGTCGTATCTTCGTTGATTGGGTCTTTCGAATGCATCAAAATGATGTGGCTTTTCATCAACTTTAGTGATGAGTCCCATTTTCACCTCGGAGGCTTTGGGGCTCAGAAAATCCAAGATTTATTGTTGAAAAGCCTCTCCAATCTCAACGTGACACTGTTTCGTGCCGTCTTTGGGCTGGCGGTGTGATTGGATCTTACTTTTACGAAAAAGAGGCTGCTGCAACTGTTACGATAAATGGATTGCGCTACTGGGCTATGATTAATGATGGTATGGCCGGAATTGGATGATATCGATGTGGATGACGTTTGTTCTCAACAAGATGGCACTACGTGCCACAGAAGCAACGAAACAATAGGTTTGCTCACCGTGTTATTTCTCGAAGAGGTGATGTAAATTGGCCACTGACACCACGTGAAACATAAGCAAAATCACAACTTGCAACCATTGGGATAGGAGACACTGACTTTTGACATAAAATTCGCGAATTGTCGAAGCCTATCACCCTGTATGCAACTATTACGGAATCTATATTCAAACGTTGATGACCACATAAACTATATATATAAAACCTCTTAAAACGCGATCATAAAATTATAATTTATGACCGTGTTTTAAGCAGAATAGCGACAATCATAAAAATGTTATCATGCGCGTAGGTTGTTTCTCTCAAATCGCAATAGGATCTGTTGTGCACGCAGCGATTATTAATCAACTGGAATTTTCTATAAATATTCTTGAAGCGAATCGACGAACAATTAAAAATATTTTGCTTACATCTTGAAAATATAAAACTCATTAAACCGGAGGGCTCCAATCATTAATCAAAAAAAATGGAGTAGCATCGTTACGTATTTTAATCGCCAACCCCGAATAAAATCAATATCGACATAAAATTTCATCTCATCATATTTATGGGATTAAAACCAATCATTAATTACATATTATAAATTATAATTTTAATCAATTTTTAATTAACAGTCGTCGTTTTTTAATGTGAATAATATTTTATATACCGCGATCAAACCGATCAAAAAAATCGTAAACTTTTGTTGGTGTATATATAGTTGGAGCTCATCAGTCGATAGAAAGTTAGATGAACAACTATTAATAAATAATTATGTTTTTTAATAGCATTCATAAAAATGAAGAAGCTGTAATATAATAATCATAATGATGATCGTAATAATAATACAAATTAATGATCGATAATTCAATCGTCTTCGAATTTTGTATTTTCATGGTGATGGCAGAGTTCATTTTGTTCAATGTTTAATGTCGTATGGTTATGATCTGTCAGCACATGTGGCGGTATAGATAAATATCTGGTATTGATCAAAGATGGCACTACTTAACAAAAAGAAAGATCTGAAACGTGGATTAATCATCAAGAAGCGTAAAATCCGAAAATAATCGAGAAAGATCAAGAAGCATTTCGTTCTTATTTGTTTTAAATTATTTTCGAATTTCGGTTTCGTGATGATCTATTCTTGTTGCAGATTTTGCGTTTGCTAAGTCATGCCATCTTTGGTTAAGACGGTTACTTATTTATTGATACACTTACGAGGAAACTACTAAAGAGTGACCAAATAGGATGTACTTCTTCCAATTGGGGTTTTCATTGGGATTTATGCGTGACAACTGTCAAGTTCATATGAAATTTGTGTTTAGTCTTTATTGACATTTCACCATGAATAGATTAACGTGAGAACGATTATAAATTGTGGAAATTTATTTCAAAAATCAGTGTTCAGTGAAAAATTGTTTTCGTGCTCTTCGACCGTTTTATGATGTTTATAATCGTTCAACTGAATGTATCGGGTTTTTCAATAAGAGCACTTCAACTATTTTTGTTGAATAAAACACAAACTGTTCGACTTTTGAATTAACTTTTTTTTATTAATGAATTTGAACATATACATTAAAGTATGAAACTCGATTTCTTTTGCATGACCATCGCGTGCACGTTTTACGAAGTCCAATCTTTGAACCCAATTTTCAACCACTCTTTCGCATAAATCGGCCGAAATTCCAGCAATTTCACGTTCAATATTGGCTCTGAGTTTGCAACGTAGCCGGCTTATTGGCATAGACCAATGACTTCACATAACCCCAAAGAAAATAATCTAGAGGCGTCAAATCACACGAGCGCGGCGGCCACTGGACGGGCCCATTTCGCGAAATAATACGCTCATCGAACTTAGTCTTCAATAACGCGATTGTATCGTGTGCTGTGTGGCATGTGGCCCCGTCCTGTTGAAATCACATGTCGTCGAAGTCCATTCCATTCAATTGCGGCCAAAAAAATCGTATATCATATCGCGGCATCGATTTCCATTAACAGTAACGTAGTGATCGTTATCGTCGATGAAAAAATATGGCCCAATGACGCCGCCGCCATGTAATCGGCACCAAACAGTGACTTTTTTGGGATGCAACGGTACCTCATGAATCACGTGTGGGTTGCTTCCTGCCCAGTAACGCAAATTTTGCTTGTTGACAAATTTAGCCAAAAGTGAGCCTCATCGCTGAAGATGATTTTTCGGTGAAAATCTGCATCATTTTCGATTTGCTCTTGAGCCCAATTCACGAATCGGCGTCGCTTCAAATGGTCAAACGGCTTTAGTTGTTGTGTCAGCTTGATCTTATACGGATGTAGACCAAGATATTTACGTATAATTCGCCACAATGATGTCACAGAAAGGCCCAATTGTTGCGAACGTCGTGTGAGCGATACATTCGCGTCTTCTTGAACTGAAGCCCTGGTGGCTGCGATGTTTTCAACACTTCGAGCACTTCTTGCTCTCGAAGGCACCGGAACATTATGTAGCGAAAATTTAGAGTCAAATTTTGCCACTATAAGGTCGATTGTCGAACAGGCTGGCTTGTTAAATGGACCGTAAAATGGCCGTAACTTAAAGCAGCAGCAACAGAACGATTATTTTGATAAAAAATTTGCACGATTTGCAATCGCTGTTCACGTGTGTAGTGTTCCATGATGAAATGTATACTAATGAAGTTTCCAAATGACAAAAGAACAATAAAAAATATGGCGTCGTTCGCCGTCCCTATCGGAAAAAAGTTGAAGCGCACCTGTTGAAACACCCGTTACTATTCGCGAAACATTTAAATACATTTTGAATCACTTTTTCAGTATTGAATATGTATCACACGACTAGACTATGTACAAGTCGATCTAATGAGAATACTGCTGATGTAGCGGAAAGTGTACGTGAAGACCGCAATCAATAAATTCGTTGTCGTTCTCAAGTTTTGGATCTCTCATATGGCACATTATGGCGTATTTTGAATATAGATCTTGGTTGAAGCCGGTTGACTTTCCTTTGCGTCATCGATGTGTTTTATGGGCGTTGGAACAACTTTAGATCCGTTTTTATCGAAACATTGTGTTCAGCGATGAAGCTCATTTTTGCGTAAACAAACAAAATTATCGTATTTGGGCTGATAAATAACCAGAAGAAATTCAAAAGCTTGCAATGTATCTTGAAAAAAGCACTGTTAGGTGCGGGTTTTGGGCAAGTGGCATCATCGGACCGTATTTCTTTACAAATACGGCAGGACATCGTGTAAACGTCAATGGGGCAAACTACAGAGCAATGATCAATGAATTTTTATTGCCAAAAATTCAAGATATTCTTGTAGCCAACTTGTGGTTTCAACATAGGACGGTGCAAAGTGCCACACAGTGGGCCAACCAAACCATCGATTTATTGGAAGAAGATTTTAATGAGAACATCATATCTCGAAAGAGACCCGTCAATTGACCTCCAAGATTAGGCTACCGTTAGGTTACTTTAGGCTATCGTTAGGTTACTTTTTATGGAGTATCTGAAAACACTTGTTTATAATTAACGGAATACGCTTAATTAACGGAAAATTGAACCCATAGAATGGATCATCTAAGACCAGTCGCGGACAATATTTAAAAATTAGTTTACATTAAATGTCATAGACCGATCTTACGTCACAAATACAATTTTTGATTATAGAATTGATTTTAATTCGTTTATTTAAAAAAAACTTCCGGAAGCTCTTACTGGATCATCCTTTATATATTTCTGGTTGGTAGAGATGAAATTGAGGCAGCAGTATATTAAAGTGGTGTGCTGGTATAAGTTGTCTGAATCCAGTTCAGATACTGTTGGGCATATTTTCGACCCAATACTAGGAGATAAGTATAGTTGGTCCAAATAATATTTCTGATTGATGTATCGGAATATTGTTATATCGTGACGAGGGCTAAGCTACATTAAATCAATTTATTTCCATGAATGGGACGCTTTCAGCATAGATGATATCAGTGGAGGGAATCAACATCAAAAGGAGTCTGAGTCCAATCCAATGTTATAAAATTACGTGTTAAGTCCTGCCTATATAAGGGTCTGAACTCGGTACCTACTATTACTACAGGCTTATAGTTCTACCACTATTCAAAGTAACGAAAGTATAAATGAAGTTTATGCCGCTGCTAACAATGTTTTACAACAATATTATTTAGCACAACTTGATTGATCTTGAATGTCAGAACCGAGGTCACCATACTTTAAATGGTTCGATAAACCCGCCAGATAAGTAGTGGGGAGATCAATTTTGATCATTTGGATGTAAAGATTTCCGCAAGGTGGGTGAAGCGCAATCCTCAAAATATTATAGATCCATTACCTTATTTTTGTAGGTCTTGAAATTATTGAGAAACCAAACAGAAGATTACATCAAAAATCCTACAGCCTGTAAAGTTGTCTAAATCTCAGGAAAATCATATACAGTTCAGACATTTTCAAAGATGGAAGAGTTAGTTGGACAATCTATATCTATAGTGTCAGATTAATTACTATTGGTCAATCTACCACTCGAAAATGTATAATACCCCACTAATAGTGGGCCATGTTGGTGTATTATACTATTTTTTGGAGCTTAAACTTGTCATGAAACCTAAATAAGTGTGCCTTTAAGCGGACTAGGTGCTACCGCATCTAAAACAATTTTTGTGTTTGATGCAAAATCTTTCTATAATTGCTCCCACTTTCTACATTATGAACTTGGTTTGAAGATCATAGACCAAGTGAAATCTTGGGTATTATTTTGGACACCAAACAAAGCTGAAGGTCTGAGTTAAGAAACGATATGGAAGGTTATTAGTGAAACTTTGATGAACACATTATAAGTGTAACCTTTTATTATATATGAGAACTTATACTTCATTTAGCGGTATGTGTAAAATAACTGACCCAAGGGTTTGGATAAAATTTAGGGAGTAACTTTCTAATGGAGCTTTGAAGAGTACACTTGCTTTAATTCTTTAATCACTTGCTTTAATTTTAAGTTGTTACTTGCATTAATTCAGGTTTTTAGGCTTTTACAGGCCATTATTGGCCCGTACCGTGTCAACAATCTGACTCCATCGGTTTCGATCACGAGCCAGCGCTTCATATTGTTGCAAGCTGAAGATGCCAGATCGCTTTCTACGCCGTGGAGCCATCGTCGCCGATAGCGACCTCTTCGCCTACCGAACGCGGCTTTCCCTTCAAAGATCGCTGTATCATTCGGTTCGGATTAGCACGCAGAACGTGACCGAGCCAGCGTACTCGCTGTCCTTTGATTTCATGCACGATATCAGGAATTTGAATTAAATTCCTGATCTCGTGGTTGAACAGAACTCGGTATGTGCCATCAACGTCGCGTTTTGGGCCATATATCACACGCATGATTCTTCTCTCGAATGTTAGAAGCCATCTTTCGTACTCATCCGTTAAGATCCAACTCTCACATCCATACATGACAACGGGTCTGATCAACACTCTGTACAGTTTCAGCTTATCCGCATTTGCAAGATATTTTGATTTCAGCAGTGGACGTAGAGGATATAAATTTGGCCCGATTGCCAGCTGCAAGCGGAACTTTGATATCCTCGCCCACACTATTATCGTGAGTGATGAGAGATCCAAGATATACTTGAGTCTCATTACTCCTTCAAATGTGTGGTTACCACCACTGAAATCACTTGCGTCTTGATCTCTAAAACCAGAGATCATATATTTTGTTTTGGACTCATTGATTTTGAGACCAACGGACATTGAAAACTGTCTCAGTGGATCAAGTATCTCTTTCACTCCGTTGCCATTTAATCCAATCACACAGATATCATCTGATATCACAGATATCATTGCATTTAAGCAAGAAGTTGCTTAAATTCAGTCAACCGACTAATATCTGGTGTCCTTTTTACTATGAACATAGAAATACATAGAAATAGACGTGAGCTTTTGACATGCCGGTTTGTTGGGAACATCTTTGGTGTACTATGTGACAAACATACGTAAAAATCAAATGAACCAATCTTGAAAATCGCAGATAAGTAGATGTACATGTGTACATTACTAGTGAAGAATCTAAATAAATTCCACCTACATTTTATAATAGATGCCACATTAACGACAAGAGATGAACCAAGTGTGAAGGCAAAACTTGGCCATGTATCACCATATCATCAGCTATGGTACAATCACGCCATTCCTTTGGCGCAAACTTTAACGTTGTCTTTAACGTTGTCAACCGACTAAGTTTGCTTGTAATTTACAAGCAAACTTAGTCGGTTGACAACGTTAAAGCAAACGGCGATATTTCAGCATTAGAATCTGAAAACTATCGATAGAGAGTAAAGGGACTACGATTCCGGTAGAGAGTTGAGAATTTAAATAGATACCTATAGTAGTGAAAGAATGGGTCTTATATATAAGAAAAGGCCTCACTTCTTATGTGTAAAGCATCACGTCATCCTCTTAGCAAATTATTTTGGCGCCTAAAGCAAAGCCCAAACAAGTTCATATATTGAAAGGGGGGAAATATAAGAAGATTGTGCTTCAAAGCCAAAAATAGTATAAAGGTTTAAGGAGAGTTAGCACTTACGTATTAAAGGCATCACTAATCTAGATTTAATAACAAGTATAACCTCCAAAAGAGTATAATACACTTACATGACCCCACTAGTCAATTTTCGAGTGGCAGATTCAGCTAGAATAATTTATATGATCCTGATTCCTGGTATATATAGATCACCCAACTGACTCATCCATGTCTGAAAATGTATGAACTGTTTATGATTTTGTTGAGATTATGAAAACTTTACAGACTGAAGAGTCTCTGATCTTATGTAATTTTTTTATTCAGGCTCGATTGGCCCATTGTGACATTCCTTCCCAGACGTATACTCTCTCAGTCCCGAAATCTCATTCCCGAGAAGTTTTTTCATTCGGAACATATACGCGTATTCAGGGAACAATATGTTTCGTGAGAATGCTCAAGATCCTAAAAGTGCGTCTATCCAACGAAGATATGGATAGTCGACAAAAGAAGAGGTTATCCCATATTTTCTGGTGCAGATCACCAAAGTGATTGTCGATATCTCTTTTAAGATACTCCACCAGTACACGCGTTTGGGTTTCAGGCCCCTTGATTTATCAAATGGGTGTTTGCATTGCTAGTAAATTTTACATGCTTTATTGCATTCTGTAATTTTTCGATCTAACCAGATCCTCAGATACTTGACTTCTGAAGAGAGCGGGATCGTATGAGTCTCAATTTTTGTAGGTCTAAAGTTTCCCAAAGTCCTGCGTCTAGTAAAAGAACCATCTCAGTTTTCCTATGGGTAACTGATACATCCTGATCACTACACTAGGCTACAACTATGTTAACCGCTATTTACATGTGATCACATAGTACATCAGCATATTCTTGACAGTAAAATCTGTAGTCATCTAGTTGGATAAGGTGTGAGATGACCACAAGAGTAGAGAAGCTTATGTATGTCTTTTCAATACTTCAAGACCTACAAAGATAAGGTCTATAATATTTCTGGGATTGCAATGAAAGCCAATCCTGATCTTAGTTATGAATAATTACTTCACGCACCTTTCACAAATCTTTGTAAAACTAGATGGACTAGAAGCTGATATGGCGAAGAGAAAAAACTAATCCGATATTTGTTTTCATCTGGTCCCTGTCTGGCTCACAAAAAAAAATCAAGTTATTGCGAGCACCCTTTTTGCCCGAACTTATAGGCCTTATCGATAACCTTTTAGTATCTCAAAGTTTTTATATAGACGTCAACGATCGCTTTTGGGTGGATTGCGGCACCTCATATTTCTTTAAAGTGCTAATAAAATGAAATATGCATCATCTCTTCTCATATCTTCTCATGATGGTTTAATTATAAATTATTTACTATATATAGCATGTTACACGAACCATGTGTTAAATGATAATATTTACGAAAATTGAAAGGTATATACAACAATACTTGACCTCTAAAGAGTTCATACATCTAACGAACCTCTGCGCGATGTTACAAACCGATATAATCAAACATAATTCTCATGTCCATCCGGTGCTCAAATTATTCCCAAACAACATACATAAAATTGTCTTGTATCACCGCTCACGTATGTATACACATGTGTATACACATATGTATGTAATCAAGATATCCCGCATTTGATTTAAACGTACAAATCAAATTACCAAAATATAATATAATTAGATATAAAAATTATCCAATTAAATTATAAAAACAGCAAATTATGTAATATTTTTGATGATTTTAGTTTGTCATTTCAATGATTTTATCTTCAATTTCAAATCTTTCTCTGTGAAGTCTTATATACACTTGGGTGCAAAAAATTGCACATTGCTAAATTTTCCACAAAAGTTAAAAAAAATACAATATTTGTTTATTTTTTTAATGCAGATTCAAAGTCTTTCAAAGTCACCTATCCAGTGGTACCTTTTTTGTACCAAAGTGATTTTCTGTCAAATGCATACAGCAGGCTTTCGAATTAAATGTCAAAATAAATCCAACAAGGTCACCACAATAGCATGCCAAGAAATATCTCGCTCGGAATTGTGATCATTCACATATGAACGTGAAGCGAATAGCTTTGCTGTAAATTGAATGTGCGTTGTACTTCGAGTTGTTTGCTTGTTCTTGTAAATCCACTAGGCCGGTTTCGATCTGATGATGACGTCATTGTATGACAGTGTGATCGAAAAGATCAAATCCATCTCATCAGGCATATGCTACCGGACTTGATGTTCATACTGTGCGATTCGTATATATACGATTAGTCATGACGCGACAGTACTAGTGAATTACAAGAACTTAACTCGAAATATCGATTTTATTGATTGCGTGTGGCGTGAGCTAATTGTGAGTTATTTTTAGTTGCTCTGGTCACCACAAACGCTTAGTCTGAATGGTTCTCTATTAATTTAATCTGCGACCGGAGCAAAGAAATGGATACCACATCAGGGGTAGTACAACCATAAGTGGTTCACCAAAGTGAAGTAGTTCTACAACTGAATTTGAGCCGATTATTCGTTCGTCGAGTGTGGCAGAGATTTCAGAAAACTGGTGGTTGAGACGATGACTGGGATCTCGCCGACCTCGTGCTGCAGCACAGCTTGATGGCCGCTTTCTTGTTAGAACTTTGGTGCGAAATCGTCGTATGAATGCGATTCAACTGGGACGGTGGCTACAAAAAGTTCGTAAGGTTGAAGTTAGTCGGTGGACAGTTAGAAGATGACTTCGAGAAGTTAATCTGACTTAATTGACTACAGATCACCGACAAGCCCGTCGTGAGTTCGCTCAAGGGCATTCAAATTGGACAGAACAAGAGTGAAGAAGATTTCTGTTCTCTGAAGTGTGCTGTGTTTGTATATGGTATCAATGGACGCGGAACAGTATACAGAAGACAAGGAGAGCAATATGCACAATATTGCATTGAAGAACGTGTCTCGTATAACGGTGGATCGTGCACATTCTGGGGAGGCATATCACTAGAAGCGAAGACAGATCTTGTATTCATCGCCAGAGCCAATCAAGGCTCGATCACGGGGAATGACTTACGGAATGATGATTTTCAGGAATGGTGAACATTTTCTGCAGGATAATACGAGACCGCATAAGATCGGCGTAGTATATTAGTTCCTTCAAGGATCTCAATTGCATCGAACACTTATGTTATTCGAACAGGAGCTGCAACCAGCGATCTTAGAGGAATGGCAGGTGATACTTTAAGACTTTGTGAAAACTTTGGTGAAATCAATACAGCATCGAATGAAAGATGTCATTCGGGTCGGGGAGGGATATTTCTTATTAATGTACCTGGGTTTTTCCATGTTTTAATTCGATTTTAACCCCTAATTTCCGTGCTGAAACATTCAAAAAAACGTGTACCTCCCAAATGTTTACTCCCAAAAATTGATGGCACGGAAAGGGTAGGCCATTTAAAAGTTTAAATTTAAAAATGCAATAAAACAAAACCGGTTTAAAATGTTGCCAAATTTATTTTTGCGTAGTGAAGTACAATTGTTCTTCTCTCGAATGTTAGAAGCCATCTTTCGTACTCATCCGTCAAGGTCCAACTCTCACATCCATACATGACAACGGGTCTGATCAACACTCTGTACAGTTTCAGCTTATCCGTATTTGCAAGATATTTTGATTTCAGCAGTGGACGTAGAGGATATAAAGCCCGATTGCCAGCGACAAGGCGGACCTTGATATCCTCGCCCACACTATTATCGTGAGTGATGAGAGATCCAAGATACTTGAATCTCATCACTCCTTCAAACGTGTGGTTTCCACTACTGAAATCATTTGCGTCTTGGTCTCGAAAACCAGAGATCAGATATTTGGTTTTGGACTCGTTGATTTTGAGACCAACGGAAGCTGAAAACTGTTCCAGTGGATCAAGTATCTCTTTCACTCCGTTGCCATTTAATCCAATCACACAGATATCATCTGCATAAGCAAGAAGTTGATTGGATTGTCGGAATAAGATGTTGTCCTGAGGTGTTTCACTTTTACGAAGGATGTATTCCAACATGAGATTAAAAAGTATCGGGGACAGCGCATCTCCTTGTCGAACACCGGAATTGATTGCAAAAGCGCATGTATACAGACAATTGACAGGTTGGCAAATCTCATGTGCAAGCGAAGCTTACACATTCGATTATCGACTGCTTGAAAGTCCAAGACAGCCTTTTTTACCTGTGGCCCAATGAGAAATCCAACCCCAAGATTTCCGAGGTCATCTCCACTGTGTAGCAACGTATAGCCTTGGGACACATGGACTCCACTTTTAGGCCATCGAGTTTCTTGGAGCGCTACGGGTTCCAGCCGATACTCCTTCATGCATGTGATAAGGCCGTCCAACGCGCCAGGTTTTCTTAGTGACTGCACGTTCCACGTGCTGATCCTCATTCTCGTATCCGGGTACTTAAGCGGGGGGTCATTGTGATTTAGGCGGTATCCGATTTTTTTGGTTTTGTTGACATTTTTAACATTTTTACTTTTTTACGGATGCGGGTCGTCAGCCCAGCGATCCAACCAGATTTAGTCGCCTCCTACGACAAGCTCTGGATACTGTGGTGGTATTCTATGGGTCTCATGTTTCGTTCGTAATATTTACGAAACACGAATGCCCCCAACCACAGGGCGAAATCCGGTTTGTTGCGGTTAGATAGGAAAAATTAATTCATTCATATGGCTGCCACGGCTGGCCTCACCGTATCCCAATCGATCGGACTAATTTTCAAGCACTTTTTCGAGTGTATGGGGTCGTATCTCCGCGATGGCATCACGAATGTTGGACTTCAAATCCCTGGTTTGTTGGTATAACACTTGTCTTTAATGGCACCCCACAGAAAATAGTCCAATGGTGTTAAATCGCAGCTTCTTGTCAGGCCAATCGACATTCCCATTTCGGCTTATTAAACGGCCATCAAACATTTGAAGCAATAAATCGATTGTGGCATAAGATGTGTGGCAAGTTGGTTATTATGGTGTGATAGGTAAAAACGAAGCGGATCGTCACGCGGCTTTAACTCTTGAACCAATTGTGCTTTGTTAGGCGTCATTTCGAAATTATTTCGCAAAATTCGGCGTAAACTGGTGCGTGAAACGTTCAATTTTTGAGGACGGACGATAACGAGTTGGGTTGATGGATTCTCACGCACACTCTCAGCCACAGCTTCGATATTTTCGGGTGTACGGACTGTACGAGCACGCTCACGTCTTGGCGCAACAACAATGAAACCAGTTTCACGAACTTTAAGAATAAACTTGCGTATACCGGGCACTGTTGGCCGTTCTCGTTTGCACGGTACCAAATTTTGCACGACGTTTTCGTGCAATTTCCGATCAATTGTCTTTGTTTCGGAAATAAATTTCCAATAAATCCTAAAGTTGCTCAAGCATAAATCGATTCATTTCGTTCAGTGGAGATAATATACTGAATTTTGTGACAGAATAGAATGGCATAAGTATTGCCAGATTCGAAATAACCGGTGGTTCAAATTTAAACCGATAGATGGCCCACCCGTATTAAATACAAAAAAGATATACCACTGGATAGGTATTGAAATAGACTTTGAATCTGCATTAACAAAATTAAACTAATATTAAGTTTTTTTTTTAAATATTTTTGATAGTGCAAAATAGAGTAATGTACGATTTTTTTGCACCCAAGTGTATAATACCGTCTTACATTTGTGTTTCGTTTTGATTTGTCAATCACAAGGAATTTATTAATAATAATTTAAAAACTTGAAAGTTTATTTAAAAAATTATAAAATTATTTTAAAATGTAAGTTACCTGGCTGTTGTTAAATTCGAGATAAATTCCATAACTTGATTTGTTGATATTTGATTTGTTGATTCAATATCAATTAAACGATATAATTTATCTAAAATCTGTAAAATATTAAATTAATCTCATATATTGTAATTACGAATAGATTTATATAATAAATAAATTTAATTGATATAATTATATTTATTGTTATGTATACGGAGACGGACATACCCCTTTTGCGTGCCATATTTGTCCAAATTTTTCATACGTAATCGGACCCTCGCAGCACAACACGTACGCAACTGATTCGAGTTGTTCAGCAAAATCTATTTGTTTTTCGTCTCTGCAACAAAAAATTAAAAATATTTAATTAGATTTAACACCAAATACAATTTAATTCATCAAATCTGATAACATTTCAATTTCCAAATTGAAATGTGAGCTAAAAAAGGTTTACGATTTTGTTTTTTTTTTCTGTAATTTCTAAGTCAATCAATCAATCTCGCAAAAGAATTATTTTTTCTTAATCTTAAAATGGAGCTCACTTGTTTTAGGAAAGTCGTCATCTATATTTGTTTATCTGATTTTGGTATAGTATTTGTTGCGATCGAACTACAGATCAGTGTTTCTTAACCTAGTGTTTGCGACCGTAATGCACTTTTGTTAATACTTTTCGTTTGGTAAGGCCTGACACGTGCGAGTGGATATCACTTTGAGTGCGTGCTTCAGGTATTACTCCACCTATAATTCCACTACAATATTACCTAAAATTTTCTGGGTTCTTTAGTTTTTTAGTACAAAGTGATAAAACGCAATGGTCTTAAAGAGTGAAACAAGCCAAACACTCAATTCTGTCATTTTTGATGAAACTGGATTATAACAAATATTTATCAACGCAATAACGGTCATAGAAGTCAATGATCGAGTGGTTAGAGTATGCGTTATGTGTAGTAGTGGTCAAAATTTAGAAGATGCTTCGAATTAAATCCCCGAAGACACCATGCAATATTTTTAAGATTGAGTTTATTTTCGGAGAGAGAGAGAGATGCTATCTCTTAGAAACCCCAAACGGTAATGATATTTCAGTTTGGGAAGACTAGAGTCATAGTCACACACTAGTGCCAAGTGGTTAATTGTTCACAATTTATTGTGTGTAACAAAAGAAAGTAATAAGTTTGACTAAACTCTGGTCGTTTTAGTTTTTGTTTTTAGGTCAGCGTCTGAGGCATCAATAATCCGAATACGAACCATAAAGAGTCGTAACAACACATTTCCCTTTTCAACTTTTAGATTTTTACTAAAAATACTCTTCTAACAAAAATTGAACTCTTTCGAAGATGACCCTTGGTAATTGTAGTGTTTAATTTCTCATCGAATCGTAGCTTAAAACAACTGTATTGTAGACAATTGATAATCGAATGTGTTTAGCCCGATGTTACTGGAAATATTAACCAATTGTGCATTTGTTTATATATACGAGTATATCTCTATACAAATGCCTACAGAACCAGCCCAGGATCTAAACTAGAGCACGAGCCCATATATTACATTACATAGCATTACATGTCTCCTCCAGATATACTGGAATGTTTAGGTTTGTTTTGAATCTTTGAAATCTTTTGAGGGTGAAAGCACTACCAAATCTTTCGCAGTTCGCAACATGATCGTAGATATGTAGGTCATATGTTATCGAACAGAGTCATAGATGTGTTTATTCGCACCTCCGATCGTAATCAGATAGTGAAAATACCTTTCTTACCCCTATCACGATCTTCCGAATAAAAGATACAGCTTTAACCACTGAGCACATTTTAAAGGTTTGCAAAGGCGTGGTGGTTGTAATAGTGGCAAGTGACGTTTGGATTCCTTGATTTATAGGTGAAATTTACTTTGATTGTTTCATTTCGACTCCCTGTCGGGTTGTTCACATTTGCAACGAGCTTTTCCAATGCCAACTCTTCTGTTAGATTATATGCATGGTCTTGGAGAGCTAACTACTAGTTTTTTAATGTTACAATCCATGAATTGAATATTAGAATCCATGAAAGACTGTTTGGATTAATTATTAAACAATGGTATTAAGTCAAACTCTATGAATGGCGTGCACTTGTCGATAACATTTCGCACAAAACATTTTACCCATAGAATGTTACCACAGTAACCAGACTTTGTCATATACTTTGACTAAACCTGGTTGGAGTGGTTAAAACAGCATGAAAACTGAGATTTCGCTTAAGGACCCGGACATGAGATTAAGGATCACTTAGGACATGTGGTGAGTTTAAAAGAGTGACGGCGAAAACTCGTTGCTCTCCAAAACATGTCGATCGTCTAAAAGTGGAAATAATGTGTTCCACAGCCATGTTGAAAATGTTCAAACTTATTGTTTTGGCCATGCGTTGACCTTTCATTTATGTTGTTGTTTTTTATCTATGTCGGGCTTTTGTCTAGAAGCGGTTGAAATGTTTAATGAAGGATTTGAAAGAATTACTGAATGAAGCTTGGCCGATTTTAACCACGCATTCTATTTTAAAACACTTTTTAAGATGTTGGGAATTATTTGGTATACAGCATGCTAAATTTATGTTGAATCGTTTAATTTGAGGAAGCTTTTACGTGCTGCATGAGATATCGGTTTTATTTTGAATGAACTAACAGGGATACAATTTCCAGGATTCAAATTTGCCAAGCATAGATTTCATCGACATATTTCGATTGTTTCAAATTGATTTTTCTGTAAGGGTTTGATAAATGAAGAAATTCTAAAAATATCAAGTTGTTGTTACCACTGTCATTTTGCTAGTCAGAATCTCAGTAACGTGAAAACAAGTCTTCGGCTTTGCTTTTAAAAACCAAACTTTTCGTACTACTTTCATTAGTTTTATTAATCCCCCAATGTTTTATCATAGGATTTCCTGGATTTCACCATTATTTGAGGCCTCGATACAAATTGGTCGGGATGTTTAGACAGAAATTGTTATCCCCAATATTAAGTATCAACATTATCTCATGTTTACAGTAAAAAAGCTCTTTTAACTGATTATTGCCAATTATTGGAGCTTTGCACTGAATGTATCATCGCTATCCAAATACTGAAAGTTTGCTAAGAAAAATAATAGATGTTCAATGGAACTTCAATAAGTTTTATTCGTAAATGCTCATGATCACTTCTACCACATCTCTTACTGTACCATGATAATAATGGATATGTACCTTGTCAAAGTAATTTCTCGAGCCTAGGTGTTTCAATGGTCTCTTTGATCGTAAGTTAGAACAAGATCTTGAGTATATCACATGATTGGTTGGTAATCCAATCGTCTCTCGAAAGGTGAACCTACTTAATTCAATGCCAAATAAGTTGTTTTCCTTTAAAACAATGTAAGCTGCACTTGATCCATTTTTGAAGGCATTTTCTAATTTCGACGTTGTTTGAGTGGTGGCATATTGAGTGAGACTAAACACGCATTTCTTAAGAACATTGTGTAGACACTTTGCCATATTGATCAACAAATATTTGTAATGATTAATACTTTCGTTCACGGTTAACGTGTAAATAAAGTAAATCAACACCGGACCCTCTCCCGTTTAAGTACCGGTACATGGATTACGGGAAATGTGGATTTATCACCACCATGAAAGAATATCGACCGGAACTCTTTGCTCTCCAAGAAACTCGACGACCTATAAATCGAGAATATATGTCACACAGGCTATATTTGGCCCAGGTACAAAATGAACTTATAAGAAAATGATAATCTTATGTGTAAGCTATACCTAATTCTACCTACGAGTGGTAATCACAAGTGAAACACCTCAAGACAATATCTTATTCCGATAATCCAATCAACCTTGTGCTTATGCAGATGATATCTGTGTTATTGGATCAAATGGCAACGGAGTGACAGAGATACTTGATCCACTAGAACAGTGGTCAGCTTTCGTTGGTTTCAAAATCAATGAGTCCTAAACAAAATATCTGATTTCTGATTCGGGACCAAGACGCAATTGATTTCAGTAGTGTTCGCCGGATGTAGCTTAATGGTTAAGAGAGTTTATCATCACGCCGCGGTCTCGAGTTCGATTCCCGCCGTTGACCAAAAATTAACATGCAACCGGATGACATAAAAACGCGTTTCTGTGTAAAAACATTCGTTGGGTTGACCACCTACAATGTGCACCAATCGTTAAAATGGTTCATAAGGTCTCAGTTGAGACGCGGTAAGGGCCGTTTACGTGGTAGCCTCACGTTTGAAGGAGTGATGAGATTCAAGTATCTTGGATCTCTCATTACTCACGATAATATGGCAATCGGGCTTTATATCCTCTATCCGTACACTTCTGAAATCGAAATATCTTGCAAATATGGATAAGTTGAAATTGTACAGAGTGCTGATCAGACCCGTTATCATGTATGGATGAAAGAGTTGGAACTTGACGTGTGATAGAATCATGCGTGTAGTATATGGCCCAAAAGGCGACGTTGATGTCACATACCAATTTCTTTTGAATCATGAGATCAGGAATTCAATACTAGTTCCTGATTTCGTGTATGAAATCAAAGAACAAGACTCGGTCTTGTGTTACGTGCTGTTCCGAACCGAATGATACCGCGATCTTTGAAGAAAGAGCCGCCTTTTGGCAGGCTGTCGGCAACGATGGTTCTACGGCGTAGACAGCAATCTGGTATCTTCTAATTGTTTATAACAGTATGAAGAACTGGTTCGTGATTAAAACAGATGGGGCCTATAATGGCCTGTCAAAACCATTTTAAAAAAATTACACGTATAATAACATAATGAGATTCAAGCATCTTGTGTTTCTCCATACCACCTCGTAGTTATGGTATTAAAGTATCTTGAAATAAGCTTAAATTGGATCAGTGAACACATCTTTCACCCCCATATTGGAGTGCAGAACTCATGGGCCGACCCATCTTCCATCTCAGTACTATAGGCTGGCATGGAGCTATGCATGCGCAGATGGTTCTACGAAAATCGGAACTCCTCGGTTAGGCCATTCAGATGTAAAGTAGGACGTAAATAAGCGAACCGCGAAAGAGCTGGGAGAGCCTTGAGCCCCAAAAAAGATAATATATATATAAAAAAAAATTAAAAAAAAACAATGTGGTATATTATAAATTTGAGAATTCAACCTTGGCGTTGATGGCACCTACCGACTTCCTTTCAATCAGAAATGATCAGAAATGGCACTTCCTCTCTTGAATGAAACCGGAACGAGTTTGTTGGCACGGGCATAGTATGTTCTGCATTCTGATTAGTTTCTTAAAGAAAAGTAACTTTTCGAAGCCTGCGATTATTGATACGAGCTGGCAATAGTCTGCGCGTAACAATCGTTTAGTTTACCTCAACATGTTGAAAAGCACTGAACAAGGCTTTGTATAGATAATAAGAAAATGTGCTTGCAAATTCTTTTGTATACATAGTTTGGGCATAAACACAAAATGCGCGCGATACAATTTTACTTTAAGATTTCCAGTGAGACGTGATTTGATTATCGTTTTTCTTTGAGAGCTACGTGTCAGAGATTGCAAGATAGCGGTTTTAATTGAATTCCATAGAGCAAATCTAATTTTATTTAATTAATCTGAACTTCTGTAATGTATAAATTACCAAAAAAATAAAATTATTTGGCAATACATCCATTAAAAGTAATTACATTGCTTCTATATGGACTTACTCGTATGTACAAGTAGGTATCTCGGTGTACATAGATAGTTGTGTTGTTACCCCCGTAGCGATCATAACAATTCCCAACTATTTATTATTATTTTTTATTTGTTTGGAAAAATAATTATTTATTGTACAATCTTATATGTATATATGGTGTGGATAGTTAAAGATGAATGAAACTGCTACAACTTAATTATTTATTTTCCATCTCGCTCTTTCTTTCTTCCTCGATCGGTGTAGTAATTTGCGTTTGAATTAAAATGTAATTATTGATTTGGTTTGTACATTGGTTGATGAGTATTATGCCCGTAGAGTTGCGATATTCAAAACAATCTTGCTAATTTGAGATTAATATTTCGAACTACTGTGCTCAAATATCAATGTTGATCTGTAATTTGTCGAAAACATAACGTTGGAAGTGCCTGAAAACATAAAAAACATGATTATGGCTGTTGCAGGGTGGATTTAGTGAAGATTCATTTTAATGTTGAACGACATATTGGTATAGACCGACCAAATGACCGATTTTGGTTAAGCGTATAAGATAGGACGTGGCAAGGGAACTGCGGGCGAGTTACATTCCTAATTCTGGATTCGAATCTGCGTTTAATATAGATTCCATTCTTTCGATCCCTAATTCAATAATATCTAGGTCAAATAATATCTAGAATAAAATTTTTCGATGGTTACACATTAGCTAAAATTCTGCTTAGGTTCTGAACTGACACAACATGCACTGGAAAATATGAAATGCCAAAGGCTTTCGGTAGACTTATCATTTTTACGAGGTATTGTTATTTACGTGATAGCAGTTTCTCTCAGTAGAACCAGCCTTTAAGCACCACCCAAGCAATAGCAGCCGTCAAGCAATAGCAGACCATGTATTCCTAGATTTCAAGCAAGTCTATGGATCAATTGAGAAAGGCTATGGTATGCGCTTGAATATTTAGAAATATTAAATAAATACGTATATCCGTCTAAAATGACAGTAACTCGGTCACAATGCAGTTTCAGAGTTGAGATTAGGCTATCGAGAACTTCTAAAATTAATTCCATCTCCAGACAACATTTTATTTCGACAGTCTTATCAAGGTTTTGCATATGCAGACTATACATATCTGTGTGATTGGATAAAATGGTAACGAAGTGAAAGATATACGTATGGTCCACTAGAACAGTGTTCAGCTTCGGTTGGTCTCAAAATTCACGAGTCCAAAGTCAAACATCTGATCTGTGGATTTCGAAATCAAGACGTAGTTGATTTCAATATCGGTAACTATACGTTAGAAGCAATGATGAGGTTTAGCTATCTTGGATCTCTCATTACTCAGGATAATAATTTATATCCTCTATGCTCACTTCTGAAATCAAATACTGGTATGTATATTGAAAATGCCCTGAAATTATACAGAGTGACATGTATGGATGTAAGAGTTATATCTTGAAGGATGCGTACAAGAGATGGTTTCTAACATTCGTGAGAAGAATCATTCATATGTGGTATATTGGCAAAACGTGACGGTGATGACCCATACCGCGAAAGAAGTCGGTCAATCACGAGATCAGGAATTTAATGCGAATTCCTGATATCGCTAAATCAAAAGACATCGATATCCATGATATGAAAACTAACATCAAGTAAGCTAGATCGGCCATGTTTCGGCAAGCACAGAGGTGACTGTTGGCGACGATGGCTCCACAGCATATATGTACATATATATGGAGAGCATTTTGACAACTTTTAATTGTTTGCAACAGTATTGAAACCGATGGAGTCAGATTGCTGTGAAAAACATTAAAAAAGTCAAGGCCAAATTTAGACGAATTTCAGAAAAAAATTGTGTTAATGGAAGAAGCTGAACTATATGTGACTGTGATATGAGTTACGGGTAAACTCCAGGTGACATTGGATTGACTATGGCGTTCAATAAACCAGCCGTTGAAGATGTAGAGTCTCTTCAAATTATCTTTGGCATCTGTGTGTCCTGTAATATGGTTTTCAATCGGATGACGCCATTAAATAACTGAGTGATCGACAAGATCAACTGCTGTTCATCAAGCATATGCGACTTGCTATTTGTTGCATTGAATGTTTACCTTCCCACGATTATCGTAGGCTGACGCAAATTTGAACATCAGAATTCTAACAGAAGACTAGTATGAGAAAGAAATGGAAATTTACTCTCCTCCTCAAACTTAATGCGCTGTATGTCCTTGTAGAAGAAGTAAATGAAATAACCAAAAGTTAGTTGCGTAATAACACTAATCCACAATAGCAAGTGGGTTTTAAAGCAATGGGCTAAATGACATTATGACACTGAGACCCCTATATGAAACAGAAATCATAAAAGATAGCAAAACAGGTGGAATGCAGATAAAGATATAAATAAGCGAATTAAAAAAAACAGGCCAACATTCATCACGTTATATAAAGTCTGGAGCACATCTGTCATATAGTTTGCAATACCAAATAAAGGTGTTCAATTTTAAAATCGGAATTGCTGTATGATTGTATGAGGTATTTTTGAGCCAACAAAAGGTGGCGCAAACGAAGAAAGATTGGCCATAAATTGTGGAAATTATTGGAATGCAAACGACCGAGTATGAGGAATATTGGACTGACTAGGTAGAAATGAATGATGTTAGAAGAACCGAAGCATTTTGGCATGTCATGGGGGAAAACTAAAGCGAGATTTCGAGGCCACTCAAATAGCGAAACTTTTACAAACTAGCCACTTTCGTCTCATGTAGATCCTGTGCGTCGATTTAAAAGTACAACCACTTCATCACCAATGAAAGAAACAATTGCTTATGTCAGTAAGAAACCAGATTAGAAGAAAATAGAAAATCCAATATAATAAAATCTTTTGCCGGTATGGTCTTTGGAATATGTGTGAGTTAGTGAAGTGTACTTGATAGTGATGAGAGCTAGGCGTAAACTTGGTTGACAGTTAAGGCACTGAATGTACTAGTCGTTGAAGACGTAGAGTCTTTTCAAACTGTTTTTGGCATCTGTGTGTTCTATAACGTTGTTACGCTAGGCCAGTTTTGATCTGATGACGTCATTGAATAACTAAGTAAGTAAAAACATCAAGTCCTACTCATAAAGCCACAATTTGATATTTGTTGCATCGTGTTCGTATATATATTGTGAGTCATGTTACAACAGTTCTAGCGAATTACAGATATTTGATTCGATAATGATTTGGAGTCGTTAATTTTTATTTTGGTGAAACGATCATTGTATTTTTGAATATCAAATTCGTATTTTGTTGTGAACGCCACAGTTTTACCCAGCATATATGGTGGTTGGCTGTAGGTTTCAGTGACTAATTGTTCGTTAGACTCAATTCAAAATGACTACATAACCAAATACTATAGAAACATAATACCAACTGTCAAAAACTGATATCGTACACTGTTCCGAGGTTGAAATTTGAACATCATAATTCCAACAGAAGGATTAAGATTACTAAAATGTAACGTTAATCTCGGCTTCAAATTCAATGCTATATAGAAGAAGCAGAAGAAGCAACCAAAGATTAGTTGTGAAAGAACTATACAATCCACAATAGCCAGTGGATTTTTCGCAATGAGGTAGACTCTACCAAAAACCAATGCAGTAAGGTTTTTTGGATCTGCGTCAACAGTCAATAAAAGTTCCAAAGAGTATTAGACAGTGTTATGAAAAAAAAGAAAACACTCTCATCAACGGCACACAGAGGGAAAGATAACATATGTCTTCTAACACACACAGAATTTATTAAAGTTATCAGTCTTAGTGAATGAAGCGGCTTGTACACTAGCGCAAAAAAGGTTAAATACAGATGAAGATCTAAATAAGCGAATTAATAAAGCCAGGCCAGTATTCACCACGTTACACGTTAAAGTCTGGAGTATATATGTCATACAGGCCAAAACGAAAATTGGACGAACTACGTATAGAAACGAAAGATGTTAGCAGAACCGAAACGACTTGGCAAGTTATGGGGAAAATAGAGCGAGATTTTGAGGCCACTCAAACAGCGAAACTTTTACCAGCTAGTCGACCCTCGTTCGTCTCATATATGTCGATACTGTGCATCTAATTAAAATTGTAATTCCACCTGTTCTATCGGTTTTCGGCGGCATAACAACGCGATGATCGATTCAACTCCATCTAGATACATTTCTATTATTCGAGAAGAAAGAAAACACATAAAATGTTAAGACATTAAAAAAAAAAATCAATCCACAATCGTATTTTTATTGAAAACCCAGCGGGTGATTCCAATTTTTATTCCATTTCCATTTCGCAATCATTTTTGGCTTATGTACGTTGAAAAAAAAAACCAAATCTTGTTCCCCACACAAGGCAAAGCACATGATACTAAATTTAGAGATTCGATTTAAGATTTGGATCTGCGATTTTAATTTCATTTTGATATATTTCTTCTATATAGGTATTTCTCGATTAATGTAATTAATCAAATGAATTTTTATTTTTTAATTATATTTGCTCGGCAATTCGATTGAATAAGAAATTTCATGCCAAATTGGATTATGGTGCAGCATATAAAATCACTTGTATGCGTTGTGGTATTATAATTAAGATGTCTGAGTTTAATATAGGGCGCGCGTGTTTGTAAATATCTACCTTAAGAAAATATCTAGGGGAAGAGCATAAAAAACCTTAACAGCTATTGATTTGGGAAGTCACGATCAATTCTCTATGTGTCGGTTGGTGCATCCGTGTTTCGTTAACCGTGGCTGACGAGCCGTATCCGTAAAAAACAAAAAATGTTAAAAATGTCAACCAACAAAAAAAAAACGGATAGCGCCAAAACAACAATGATCCCTCTCTACCCGGATTGAGGGTCACTTCAAAAACCTGACGCGTTTGACGGTCTTATCACATGCATGAAAGAGTATCGGCTGGAACTCATAGCGATCCAAGAAACTCGATGGCCTAAAAGTGGAGACCACGTGTCCCAAGGCTACACGTTTCTACACAGTTGGACCTCCGCTGTGTTGAACTTCCAAGAAGTAGATAATCGAATGTGTAAGCTACACTCGCACATGAGATTAGTCAACCTGTCAATTGTCTGTGTTAATGTGCCCACAATGTAAACCAACCCCCAGGTACAGACTCATTTTACAGTAAGTTGTACAATCTGATGAGCTCTATACCTGAGCACGATGTCAAATTAATAATTGGTGACTTTAATGCTAGAGCTGGTAGAAATCAGACCGACTTATGTAATAATATAGGTCCTTACTTCCGAAACGAAACTGCGACCGAAAATGAAGAAAGAATGATTGGTTAGGTTAGGTTGTTGTGGCTGCTATTGCACACTTAGACCGGCGATTGGTTCGTTGTGATACCACTCTATGTACGGCTATAGGTCCGAGTTTTTCGTAGAACCTTCTGCGCATTGCATAGCTCCATGTCAGCCTATAGTGCTGGCATGGAAGATGTATCGGACCATGGATTCTAAACACGACAGGGGATCCAGATACGTTCATTTTACACCACCGATCGCACCGCCCAAACGATCGAAGGTGAAAACCTCCCGCTCCAACTACCGCAGCTTTAACCACTGTGCCACATGGGCAAGAAAGAATGATGCACTTTGCGATCGGTCATGATCTCAGAGGCAAGTACATTCTTTCCTCATAAAAACATTAATTTGGAAACATGAATACGTAAAATATCCCGAAGCCAAATTGACCATGTGTTGATTTCTAATAGGCGGGCTCAGGTTGTCCAAGATGTGAGATCTCATCGGTTGATAGCAAAATTGTTAGGCAGTGACCATTATATGGTCGTCTGATAAATGAAGAAACGCAACGAAAATATCAAGATCTTGTCAGCAATAGCATTTTGCGATCTAATTACCAATCTGAAGAAGTGAACAGTGTCTGTGAATGAGTGAAAATCTCGGTTGTCGATGTTACTCAGCACATTCTCGGTGTAGTGAAATCTAATCCCAAAAATGATTGGTTTAATGAGGAGTGTCTTCTTGCTGTTGAGCAACGAAATATAGTCCAAAATGAAGCGCATACTCGGTTTGCAATAGCAAGAAGAAGTAAAGTAGTTCTTGCTAGGAGAACTGCTAAACGCATTTTTTTTTTTTTTTTTTTTTTTTACGTTTTGTTTCAGTTGGGTGCAGGGCGGACTTTTAGACTGACCTAGCTCCTTGTAACTGTCAGAGCTCCTGCACCCAACGCGCGATCCTTCAAGTAAAGGTTGATAGCTGCCTTAAACGTGTGCATTTTATACTTCAACGGAAATTGAAAACCAGTCAACGAATTCCACTTCTTAGATGTTCGATAAATAAATTCGCGCTTTGCATCTTCAGTTCGAGGTCTCGGCAGCTTCACCGTAAACCTATGCGCATTAACCGTTCCTCGTGTTACTCGTCCTGGCGTAACAAATGATGGTATTTTCTCCTTTAATTCTGCAGAACATTTACCATTTATTAATCTATAGAACACGCAGAGTTCTGCAACATCTCTGTGGTGCTGTAGGCTGTCTTTCGTAAGTCTGGGGTTGCGTATTATTCGGATGGCACGCCGCTGAACTCTATCCAGCAACTGGAGAGCAGTGCCATATGCTCCACCCCAAATTTGACAGTAATATTCTATGCACGGTCTAATAACGGTTTTATTTATTTGGAGAACCTGATGCGATTTAAAAAACCGTCTGCATCTATTGAGGAACCCGAGTTTACGTGAAGCTGATTTGGCTAATGCGATAATGTGTTCATTCCATTTTAGATTGTTGGTAATCTGAACACCAAGCAGACGAGTTGAGTCGCAACTCACGAGAACGTGTCCTTTTACCACAAAAGGGTATTCGTTGTGACTTCTTTTACGCGAGAATGTGCATATTTGTGTTTTTTTCTCGTTAAATTTGACCTGATTATTAACTCCCCACTCAAATATTGTACTTAAATCGGAATTAAGCGAAGTGACAACTTCCAGCCGTTTACCGTTTAACTCTGAAGGAGTAGGCTCGACCTCGAATGAAATAGAAGAGTGCAATGTTGCATCATCGGCAAAACTGTGGATAGGGTTCACAGTGCTATCCAACAAGTCATTAATGTATAACAAAAACAAAGTTGGTGACAAAGCTGATCCTTGAGGGACTCCGGTATTTGGGGAGTGTGTCGTTGATGATCTCCCATTTAGCACAACGTTGATCTTTCGGTCTTTGAGAAAGCTTTTTATCCACTTGATGGTCATCGAATCTAAGCCGTATGCCACAAGTTTACAAATGAGATTCTCATGCCAAACCTTGTCAAAAGCCTTGGATATATCCAAGGCGATTGCAAAGGCTTCTCCGTGGTGCTCAAGGGCGAGATTCCATTTGTTTGTAACATACGTCAAGAGATCGGTTGTGGAGCGGCTTTCGCGGAACCCATATTGTTTATCTGAAATTATTTTATTAATCTCAAGATAATTTACCAGCTGTTGGTTAATGCATTTCTCAAAAACTTTAGCCACGGCTGACACAATTGATATTGGCCGGTAGTTTGAAGGGTCAGTTTTATCACAACCACGTTTAAGAACCGGTTGCACCATCGCACTCTTCCAGGCGTTCGGGTATTTACCTTGCTTATAAGAAAGGAGAAAAATTTTAGTTAATATTGGAGCCAAGTCACTGGCAAACTCTTTCAATACTCGAACAGGAATTCCGTCAGGTCCGGTGGCCTTATTTATGTCCATTGCCTTCAGGTTCCTGAAGACAATATTGACAGAATTCATTTGTAGACAGAAGAAGCGCGAATGGTGGAAGACTAAGGTCTTAAGAGTACAACAACTTAAGATCTCGGTCTACTGTCATTCGCGACTAGCATGGATACCTCTGTGTTAACGTCGATACGATACATGGCGTGAACATTTTTTTGCTCTACTTAATGTTGCACTTGTATCACAAGCCGTATTTGAATAGCCTTAAATACAGACCGCAGAGATGAAGTTTAAAAAAAATCGTTCACATAAGGAGTTGATTGCATTAACTCAGAGCTCTTCTTATTGGAGGGCTAATTTTGTGGAACTGTCTTTTTGACCTTGTTCGATTGGTATGGTGAAATGAAGTTATTCCTGAAGAATGGGAATTGGCCACGTTATGCCCATTATTCAAGAAGGGTGATCGCTTGAAATGCGAGAATTAAATCGATATGGCTCTCCTTTTGCACAGCATACAAGTTACTGTCATAAATTATCTTGGGGAGAATTACTCTTCTGGCGGCGGAAATAATCGGTAATTACCAAGGTGGAATCTGTCCAAATCGGTCTGTCACTGACCATGTTTTTTCAATACAAGGCATTTAACAGAATACTTTATAGTACGATAAACAGAACCACTTACACATTGCTTTAATTATTTAGTTCGACATGAGATAAAAGTTAATTTATTATTCATAACAACCACGACAGTGGTATAACTGCATACTTCGGGTTTTATAAAATTCTCTTATTCAGGGAATTTTTTGATTAAGTCCAGAACACTTATACAGATAAAAGCGGCGATCGAGGACCATGGCCATAAAGTAACCAACATTATCAACATTCATAAAAAGTCGACAGTTAATAATGAGAAAATTATTAGACATTTCCCATTGTTTTATGTAGACCTGTTGCAGGGGGAAAACAATAAGGACATATACGAAATCAAGAACTTGCTGTATTGCAAGGTGACTATTGAACCACCTAAAAAGGTAACTGGTATACCTCAGTGTACAAATTGCCAACAGTTAGGACACACGAAAAATTTCTGCAATAGACAAGCCAAATGTGTTAAATGTGCAGAGAACCATCAAACAATCCAATGTCAAAAGCAACGAAATGTTATACCAACTTGTGCATTGTGTGGAGAAAAAGGTCATCCGGCTAGCTACAAAGGATGCCAGGTATACCATAAAACGTTAAATGCTCAAGAAAAACAACAGTAGTAGAGCGCCTACAGCAAAAGCCAAACCCCCAATATGATACTATTAAAGAGGGGGTCTCTTACGCCCAGGTGACCAACACCTCAAACAACAATCTAATTCAAGAAATCAGGCAGAAACCTGTGATGAACGAGCCAACCATTAGTAATATAATGAAAATGCTTACCGAATTTCAGGCAGAAATGAGACATAATTTCAGCCAGCTTACTAATAGGGTGGATAAATTGGAAGATAATTCCAAGCCACCAAACAAACCGCTAATACAAAAGAAGTAAATGACTGCAACGTTCCTACGTATAATTACCTGGAATGCTAATGGGCTTAATGCAAGAGCCCAAGAACTAGATGTTTTCCTAAGAACCAACAACATAGATGTAGCTCTAATATCAGAGACACACTTTACAGAGAAAAACTTTATCAAAATTACGGGATATAGAGCCTATTGGACATTGCATCCCAGTGGTCGTGCTCGAGGGGGTACAGCAATCTTAATCAAACAAAATATTCTACATTTTCAACAAGCAGAAATTACAGAGCCGTTTATGCAAGGTACTGTAATAACAATCAATCATGGTGGTGCGGAACTAAGTTTAGGGGCGATTTACTGCCCACCAAGACATAATATCATACGAAATCAATATGTCAACATTTTCAATAAACTTGGACGAAGGTTTATTATAGGAGGTGACTACAACGTGAAACATACTGCGTGGGGATCTCGACTCATAACACCAGGAAAAGGAAAAGAACTTCTTAGTGCAATAGAAATGTCAGGTTGTGAATATCATTCATCACGTAAACCAACCTACTGGCCTACAGACATCAACAAGGTTCCTGATTTGATTGACTTTTATATTTCGAAAGGAGTAACCTCCAATTACATTGAAGTCGAAGGCATTGACGATCTTACTTCCGATCACACACCGGTCTTAATGACTCTGAGTACATTAGTCATAAAAAAGAAAATGAAACTCAATCTTACTAATAAATTTACTGATTGGGAATTATTTAGAGAGAAACTGGACAACCTAATTGAGTTAAAAGTCAGTCTGAAAAATAAACAAGAACTTGAATTACAAGCTGAATATTTTATTAACTCTATGCGTGAAGCAGCTAAAGAGGCTACACCCGTATTATGCGAGAAAGGCATAAAGGAGATTAATTACCCCTTGGTGATTCGAGAACTGATAAAAGAAAGGCGTAGGAAAAGACGCATATGGCATAGAACCAGAAACATTATTGACAAAAGAGATTTTAATCAGATAAGTAATAAAGTTAACCGATTAATTAAAGAACACAAAGAAGCTTGCACTGAAAATTATTTGAAAGGATTAGGTCCTGAAGCTGACAAAAATTATTCTCTTTGGAAAGCAACTAAAAGATACAAGAGGCCAATAAACCAAGTGCCACCTATAAGGAACAAAAACGGAGAGTGGGTGCGACGTAATGAAGAAAAAGCAGAACTGTTTGCGCAACATCTGGCATCAGTATTTCAACCGCACGACATACAATCTACGATTGATCCTAAACCAGTCTATAGATCTCCATTAAATATCAAAAGTATCACCCCACTAGAAATTGCACAAGAAATAGATATGAATTTGAATCCCAAAAAGTCACCTGGAATTGATGAAATTTCTCCAAGGTTGTTTAAGGAGTTATCAAAGAGAGGAGTTATTATGTTAACATATATATATAATGCTTGCTTTCGACTTACATATGTGCCTGAGTGTTTCAAGGTTGCACAAATTATCATGATAAAAAAACCAGACAAACCAGCAGAGCAAATTGCATCATACAGGCCGATCTCTTTGTTACCAACTATTTCAAAATTGTTTGAGAAGTTGTTATTGAAACGAGTAAACCCAATGATCATTATACCTGACTTCCAGTTTGGATTCAGAAATAAACATTCGACAATTGATCAAGTTCATCGCGTGACTGCAAAGATTGAACAAGCACTTGAAGAGAAGAAATATTGTCCTGCCGTATTCCTAGATGTTTCACAGGCTTTCGATAGAGTGTGGCATGAGGGTCTTATCTACAAGATAAGTAAAATAGTGCCACAAAATTACTGCCAATTGCTCGAGTCGTATCTTTCCAAACGAAAATTTAGAGTATTTCATGAAGAAACGTACTCCAATTTTTACCCAGCCATAGCAGGGGTGCCCCAGGGTAGCGTATTGGGGCCCATCTTATATCTAATTTACACTTCCGATATACCGACAACGGAAAGAACCTTCATTGGAACTTTTGCTGATGATACAGCAGTTTTGGCATCAAGTGAATCACTGAATCAAGCAGTTGAATACTTACAACAAGCACTCGATAAAATCAGCCAATGGACCAGGGATTGGAAAATAAAGCTTAACGAGCTAAAATCAGTACAGGTTACATACACGTTGCGGCACAAAAATAGCAACCTCCATACATTTCTGAACGGGATACAAATACCCCAAGCTGAATCTGCTAAATATCTCGGATTGCATCTTGATTCAAGACTGAACTGGAAATACCACGTTAAACAAAAAGCAGAGCAAATTAAAATAAAACAACGCGAGATGTACTGGCTGATAGGAAGACATTCTAAGCTAAGCCTGTACTGTAAACGCCTCATCTACGAATCGATAATTAAACCAATTTGGACGTATGGCATCCAACTCTGGGGATGCACTAAACAATCAAATCGTTTAATTATTCAACGCAGCCAAAACAAATTTCTACGGGCAATAACAAATGCTTACCGCTACGTTACCAACGAGGAATTGCACAACGACCTTAATGTTAAATGGATTGATGAAGTGGTCCAGGAATTTGCCATCCAACATGAAAGAAGATTACTGCAACATACTAACAGTGAAGCAATACAACTTCTTGACATAACACAAGAACTGAGACGCCTTAAAAGAATTAAACCGCATGAGCTAGTCATCTAATAAATAAAGTTTCATTATTGGGAGCAGAATATTGATTTCTTGTAAACCCACACTCGCTTCACTTATTTGTTTCAAATAAGTGCGTTATTATCATTAGTAATAAATTATCATGTGATAAGATTGTACTACTAAATAAATAAAAAAAAAAAAAAAAAAAAAAAAATTTATACAGAACTCAGAAAATATATCAAAGTTTGTAAAACATGCGCAGAACTAGCAACAGTGTTACATTTGGAGGGTGTCCATGGAACCACATTGTTATGTTGAAGTCCGGAGTGACACATTTTACGCTGACCGATACAATTGGGGAACAACGTTTTACTATATCTGTTTAACGAATTCTTGGTGCTGATATAGGACAACGGAATTCAGTTTACATCCAAAAAGACAAAGAATTTTTGCCAACAATAGCCGCGTTTCATAATACTAAGTGACCCGGATCAAATTACATTTTCCATGCAAACCAAAGACACATTTTGAGCCAAAATGAAAATTGGATCAAAATGTGTCTTTGGTTTGCTTGGAAAATGTGATTTGATCCGGATCACTTAGTATCATGAAATGCGGCTCACCACAGTTGCACATGCGAAGCTGATATAGGATTATCAGCAACACTGCCAGACATTCAGTTAGTTTCCGATCTATATAAGTTATTGTGACGCACGAGCGCCATCTTTTAAGTCGGTATAAACATTGAATGACTTTTGAAGAAAAAACCGATGTTTTGAAATCGGCAATGGACTGAGCCTGTGCTGGCGTACACGTTGTTTTTCAAATAACCCCACAAAAAAGGCTGGAGGGATTAAATCTGGAGATCTGGGAGCCAAACAATGTGCCCTCTTTTTGACATCAGTCGTCCAGGTAATTAATGTGGCAGAAACTGAATTCTTTGATATGCAGTGTGACCGTCAATCGTCAAGGCTAGTAACCGCCACAGCCTTTTTCACGCATTTGCGGGTAGACATAATGAGCCAATATCCATCGATATACTTTTTCATTGACTGTATTGTTTTCTTTGAAAAGGTGGTTTTGTTGCAAGAGTCTACCGAAACAGTTACTGTTTGGTCACGCAATGGTGTTTCATGGATCACATGTGGATTTTTCATCGGGGAATAAGGAAATTTTGCTTATTAACGCCATCAGAGAGTGTGAGACGGTGTCGGTTGGTCACGATATTTTCGACGATAAGCACGTTGAGTTAAAACAACCAAACAACAATTTTCAATGCACAGGGTTACTACTCGTATAGTGTAACGAAGTACATTTCTGTCACAGTTTTAAGCCTCGGCGATCAATACCTTTCGTAATTTGGACAAATCTTGATGAAATAGAATCTTGGTGGAATATTTCTCTTTCATCAGTCATATTTGTACCAATCATACACTAAGAGAAGCATATAATATGGACGATTATTTTGAAGAAAAAGAATGCCAGAGGATAGTCACAATTGTCGATCATAAATAGAACTTACAGCAATTCAACAAGCCGGCGCCACTTGGTTGCATGCCTTTTGAATAATTCTATATGATCTTAAGCATAGAGACGTTATGAACATTGGCTTAAACGGCAAAATGAGTAGCTTGTAGCATTCAAATCGAAATCTCATTGATAATTTGATCAATTACACTAACTCAAGGAATCTTTCGACATGTCCGAACATGCTTCAACATCGACTGGAAAACGCTATCGACTCTACTTAGTTCGTTTGAGCTGAATACTGAATGATGATAAACGGCCGCAATATGCCCAAAGACGCACGACGAACGACGCTTGCAACTGGGTTAGGTGAGGTTCATTACTCTTCGATAATGCAAACGAACTCTTTATAGGGCCAATTCACGAGGGCCAATGGTTTGCTATACATATGTAGTACGACCATCCGTAAACTAATAGTGAGATCAAGTACGTCATGGGTGGTGTGAGAAGTCTCTATTATTGGTAAAATTTATTTATGAAACGATTGGCTCTCTAAGTGACAATGCATAACACAACACAAGTGCATGGCTTCATATTTATGAATTGATCGATTTATATGGAACAGAAGTGAAAAATTGTACATGTTATGATATATTGCATGTTTACATAAAACTGTTGCATGACTGTTCGAAACATCGAGTCAGAAGCCGCACACAAATCACAAAAACACGTGTTCATATATATGTTAGATCCATGACATTTCGTTGTTTTGTACACAGAGTACACCAACTTTTCTTATTAAACGAAAACACGATATAGGTGTGCCATGTATGTGTGTTTGCAGCACCCAAATACGGAAAATTATTAACATGATGATGACTATCCATTGTCAAAATGACAGACAATTTTTACGAAATGTGTGCATAGACGTATACGTTTCGATGATTAATTACCGCATCTCATACCTGTTTATATAGTGAATATTTCGCGCTCACACATGTACCCACGTATTTATGGCATGACAATCGATAATCAAACAGTTCGATACATTTTGTAAATTTAAAAATCACGATTTTGCGCGCGGTTAAGATTGTCTAGACGTGATAATGCGACACACAAGTTATATAAAATAAATGAGACGAGAGAAAAAAATGTTTATTTACACAAAAAAAACTTAATCATTACACGAAGAAAATTAGTTAAAAGTCACAGGTTCTGGTAACGCGAGAAAAAAATGTTACCTTAAGATGTTGAAAAAAAAATTTTGTATCTTTCAAACCGATAAGATGATGATGCGAGATAAATTGATGTTTTGCTTTATTCTTAACTTATATAAGTGGACTTGTGTTTATATACAGTCGACGAAATATTTATAGTGTTGCCCAGTTAATGGGTGAGTGAGTCCAGCGAAAACCAATATCTCTCTAAGTGTTACCAATTTATCTTCGTATACTGATCTATTTATAAGCACTAATCTATCAAGTTATTTACAAAATATTATAGTATTATCGATGTCACCTTTAATTTATCACTGCAGGCGCATATCACTGCGTCCTGACTCGTTTGTTTTTCTACAGTTTATTAGGACTTTGCAGTTCCCATAATCTTGTAGTGGAATTACAGAATTCCATAATCTTGTGTAATATTATCAAGGTCGCGTTTTGAGCCACAAGTCGCACCAAAATTACGCAACGCACTTCTAAGAAAACCTCCCTTAATGCAATGAAACAGCCAAGGAAGGTCGTTGAGTTCTTATGATATATAGTAAGCGTTTTATAATGCCTTTATGGTTGGAACCTTTTTTTTTAATTTAGCTTTAATTGGGTGCAGGGCGGATATTTAGACTGCTAGCACCTTCTAACTGTCAGATCTTCTGTAATCAAGGCGCGATCCTTCAAGTAAAGGTTAATAGCTGCCTTAAACTAGTGCATTTTATACTCAAAAGGAAGATGTTCGATACATAAATTCGCGCTTTGCACCTTCAGTTCGAGGTTTCGGCAGCTTCGCCGTAAACCTATGCGCTTTAACCGTTCCTCGTGTTACCAGTCCTACCAGTCTTTTTCTCCTTTAGTTCTGCAGAGCATTTACTATTAATTAATGCGATGCTGCGGTGCTGTAGGCTTTCTAGATCTTTCTAGATCTTTAGTTATTTCAGGAGAGCAGTGCCATATATGCTCCAGTCCAAACTTGACAGCAATATTTTATACAAGGTCTAATAAAGGTTTTATATATCTGAAGAACCTGATGCGAGTTAAAAAACCCTTTGCATCTATTGAGGAATCCGAGTTTACGTGAAGTTGATTTGGCCAGTGCGATAATGTGTTCATTCCATTTTAAATTGGTGCTAATTTGAACACCAAGCGTCACACACTATTGAGTCACAACACACGAGAACGTGGTCTTTTACCAAAAAAGGGTATTCGTTGTGACTTCTTTTACCCGAGAACGTACATATGCATATTTGTATTTTTTTCTCGTTAAATTTGTCTCATTAAATATTGTACTCAAATCGGAATTAAGCGAAGTGACAACTTCCAGCCGTTTAACTCTGAAGGAGTAGGCTTAACCTGGAATGAAATAGAAGAGTGCAATGTTGCATCATCAGCAAAACTGTGGATAGGGTTTACAGTGCTATCCATTAATGTTATACATTAATGACTATTATAAGTCATTAATGTATAACAAAAACAAAGTAGGTGACAAAACTGATCCCCGAGGGACTCCGACATTTGGGAAGTATGTCGTTGATGATTTCAAATTAAGCACAACGTTGATCTTTCGATCTTTGAGAAAGCTTTTTATTCACTTGATGGTCATTGAATCCAAGCCGTATGCCACAAGTTTACAAATGACATGCCAAACCTTGTCAAAAGCCTTGACTATATATCCAAAGCGATTGCAAAGGCATGTCCGTGGTGCTCAAAGGCGAGATTCCATTTGTTTACAACATACGTCAAGAGGTCGGTTGTGGGGCGGCTTTCCCGGAAGCCATATTGTTTATCTGAAATTATTTTATTAATCTCAAGATAATGCACCAGTTGTTGGTTAATGCATTTCTCAAAAACTTTAGCCACGGCTGACACAATTGATATTGGTCGGTAGTTTGAAGGATCAGTTTTATCACAACCACGTTTAAGAACTGGTTGCACCATCAGACTCTTCCAGGCGTTCGGGTATTAGCCTTGCTTTTAATAAAGGAAACACATTTTAGTTAATATTGGAGCCAAGTCACAACTCCTTCAATATTCGAACAGGGATTCCGTCAGGTCCGGTGGCCTTATTTATGTCCATTGCCTTCAGGTTCCTGAAGACAATTTCCTCCGACATGTTGACAGGATCCATTTTGGAATCACAATACGGAATTGACGGGTTGTAACTCCATCCGGGACAACTAAGGTCGAGTTCGAAGTAAAGACGTTTGGCAGTCAGTCGGCTTTCAAGTATAGATCCACCACCAAAGCACCGTCTGCCCATTTCAATGCTGAAATAGATGTGTTAGAGATATTGGCAACCGATGCAAATATCTGGTAAAAGTTGCGATCGCAGATTTTCAACTCAGAAGCCTTAGCGGCTTTCTTGTCTACTTTTTTCGCTTCCCTAGTACAAATTTTTTACAGATGTTACGTGTGGCCTTATATTCTTCAAACGAAATTTCGTTGCGCTTATATTTCTTGTGAGCAGATTTATGTTGTCTGGCTGCTTTTGCGGCTTCTTTCGAAAAGATTTTAAAATTAGGATTGGGATTGGAAAAGGATGATGGGATATTAATTCATTCCATGAAAAACGGTTTCGGTGAAACTGGAAACGGCGTCGTCTATTTGATTGTTATAAAAACAACTGTTATATTATAATTAATAAGAGCAAGAGGACCATCGTTCAGTCACATTGTTTGAATTGACATAGAATAATGAGATACAAGTTTTGTCAATATTTTGATCGCATTATGAATTTAGATACTGACTTGTTCACATCTTGTTGATGGAAAGTATATAGGCGCAGTGAGAATAGTGAAGAATATAACGAAGAATTGCGTTAGCTTCAGTAATCCGAAGAAAGAATCTTAATCACAATCTTTGAAGTTTATGTCTATATAAATCTGATCAACTGCCCTCTTTTGTTTCAGTAAGACGTCTCATGAAACCAATTATATTTGTAGTTTATTGTTTCCTATTTCGAGAGTGTGCTGGATAGGATCGCCAACCAATGACTTCATGACTTCTATTAAAATTTCTCTAATACCAGTGCAATAGCTAGGTGATGATTATTGCATGTGCATGTAGTTGAAAACACAATTCTTTCAAATAATTTTTTTATATACATATTTGTTCTCTAATATGATAAACTGTACAATTTTGTTAGAAATTAAAATTATTAATCTCCTAAGAATTATTATTATGCACGCTGTGAAATAACGCCCAATTTACCGAATCAGAAACATTAAGTAATTTCTCGGCCAGTTTGAAGATTCGCTTTTGTACTTCGGAATTCAACGGTGTTATCCAGTACATCAAATTTTGCAATAGAAAGCAAAGCTGGGCAGTCGGTAATCGACACAAGCACTTGATAAGTTGAAAAACTTGGTGGTAGATGGATCAACAACTGCAGTTGTGTCAGTTGAGGAATGACAATTGGTTTACTTTTGATTGACTGAAGTACTCGCTCGAATGATTTAATAGTATTGATTCATACCAGCAGAATTATGTACAGGGTGGAGCAACTTGATTGAAATGCATATAATTTTATTATATTTTTTGTTGCAGATAATAAAGAATTTTATAAAATTTTATAGTGTCATCATACTCAGTGAATGATGACGTATAAAAATGGTTGAATTTTATTATGTTTCGGGGCGATTAATTGTCACAACGCAAAGAAAAGGCCGTCAATATTTTAATACCGTTTTGATGATCGAGGTTCAGAAGGGGATGGACCATTGTTTCTAAACTTGTTCGCACTGCACAAGCTGTGGATGATGTACGAGAAGGTATATTCACACCGATCCGTCTGTGTGGGCATTTCCCGAACAACTGACATAAGAATTATTAACAAGCAATGCACCACAACGGCTACAATATGCCAATAGATTCATTTTGCTTGCGACAGAAAATTCCAACTTTTTGAACAATCTTAATATGATCGATGAAGTACATTTTTATTTAAATGACAAATGTATCAACGATAAATACAACCTCTTTGATACGCTGTTAAGTGTAGAATTATGGCTGATGTAGATATCGATCCTTATTTTACCGTCTCTGGGGCCGGACCATTTTGGAAATTTTTTTACGTCCGATTGTTCTCAAATCGTAACATATGGTTCCAGCAAGATGGAGCTACAGCTTATACAACGAGAGTAATTTCACATAAATTCTGATTTTTTTTGTGGGGTGTTTGGAAGGAACCGGTTGATGCTAAATGTCTTGAAAATAGGTGTTCGTTAGCACAAGTACCGACAGGAAAATGGAAGCCATTTAGAGATTATATTTTTCACTCTTAGCTTTGAAAAAATTTAATGATTTATACACTTTCATTTAAAAAAATAAGGTAGTGGTTGTCTAAATTTAAAAGTGACGAACCGTGGTGGGCATATGTGTCTAATAGATTGTTGGATCGAACGCTAGTTATACTACCTTGAGATTTTTATTTCTTTTTATATATTATTACTATGTAATCTATTTTGGGGCTCAAGGCACTCCCAACTCTTTCGCGGTTCGCTTATTTACGTCCTTACCTTACGCTTTGCAACCAAATCGAGGACGGCTACAGATCCGATTTACCTAACCATCTACACATTGCATAGCTTCGTTGGCCCATGGATTCTGCTCTCCAACAGGAGGTCATAGTTGTATTTATTCACACCACCGATCGTAATCAACTATCGGGATTCGAACACGGTACCTCCCGCTCCAATTGCCACAGCTTTAACCACTGCGCCACCTGGGCGGTCTATCTTGAGATACACAAATTACTGAAGAATTCTCGTTTCAACCTTCCATTTTATATGTGATTCTGAATCTAATTATTTCATTCTAGAGCTGCGTAGAGAATGAAGAACTTATATTTTCAGATGATGCTTCCATAATTCCATAACAAAGATGACAAAATAATATGAGCAAGATGTCATACCGTAGTATTCTACATATTTTAAGAAACAATATATACGAAGCTTGCTGTTATCAGTTGGACACTACTTTCACCTTCGTAGGACTTGATAACATTAACTTAAGATGCTGAATTCGTTTTAAATTATCATCCGATGAGTTCAGTGAAATCGCACAAAATTATAATAAAATAAGAGCCAATTGTTCAATGATGTTGCTCTCATGAATTCCTGTTTGTAGATACTGTTTGTGAGTTTGGTGTCGAACTATTTCCAACAGGAGCAGTAAGGATAGATCAACCACAGCTATAGTAAAGGGATTACGACCTCAAATGTATAGTTACTAAATACTTACATTTACGATTTGCTCACGCTTTGATGATACTAAGTCATAAATCAGTAATGCTTATACTTTGCCGAGCTATTTGCACAATTTGATAACATCATTTCAGATCAGAAGACAGATATTATGTGCTAGGTAGTAGCTAAGAAATGGTAATGGCTAAAAAAATTCAGGATTGTAATATCAAAGAAACTACAATCATATTTAAACGACATTGATCAGCAACTTCGGCCTTTGAAAGTTGAATTAGATGTTACATGTTTTATAATACTGAATGATTCGGAATTACCGAATTAAGTTCGATGTGCATCGATTTCATGAATGAGTATATATGAGAAATTTCATAGTAGACAAAAATGGGAATGGATTTATTTCGCCACATCATGGAATATTACCAATAAACCAATCTGCAAAAAACCTGCAAGCGGTATTTGAGTTGATAGGATCAGTATTCGAAGGCTCAGTGTAGACGATTTAGTTACGATTCTGAACAGCTTATAACTAATAATTAATTACAAACATCCTGCCCAATCGAATTGTTTGATTTTCTATATGGTCGTTATCTCGAACATCGAAAATTTTCTATCAACTCTACATTAATTGTGGAGATAAATAAGATCAAGTTGATTCATTTTTTGTTAGAATCCATTCCACTATCTTTTAATGCTGTATAAGATAGCAGAAAAAAATACAAAAGAAAAAATATTTTTTCTACTCACCACCAGAGGCACTACAATCGCTAAAGAGATTTTTTCTGCTGTCATTTTTGAAACCAGCAGAATTTTCCGGGAATATTTATATAATATTAAAAAATATATATTTAAGGTTTCACATAAAATCTGTACATTTTTTCATACGATTGTAGTGCCTCTGGTGGTGAGTACAAAACAATTTTTTACTACTGGATTTTTTGCTGCTATCTTATACAGCATTATATTTTATCATAAATCGATTACATATTTATGCAAAGTCACGATCAATTCTCGAAAATAAGTGGAAGCCGCTTAGAATTCGAGTTTGACCGTGAAAGAGACGTAACCGATTCAGATGACTTTGTGGTTAAAGTTATGCCTATATGAAGTTAGAGGTACCGGGTTCGAATCCCTATAAGGGCGGGATACAGAAGAAATATTTCGTATCTGATTACGATCGATAGTGTAACATACACATCTATAACTTCCAGTTCGGCTGCAGAATTCACGAGCCGAGCAGTGTCTTGAATTGTGTCTCTATAATCATTAAAACATATTAGTTTAAGACATTTGCAAGAGTGATCTTAAAACCATTTTGTCAGTCAAATCGAGTGAAAGTCGCAAGGTCATCTTAAGTTCAATCACATTTATTTTTTAGTATAAAAATCCATTCCCTTCGAAATAATATTACTCATTCTGGACATTTTTAGACACTCATGAATTCGATCGATCGATCGATCACTATATGGTTTGTTCACGATCAATTAACCTCAAACACATATATGTATAAAAAATCACCCTATGAGAGTTATTTTGCTTAAAAACTAGTAACACGCATAGACTTATACGAACATATATACATCATGTTTATTCAACGATCAATTTAATTAACAATTATGTTTCTTATGTCCAATTTTATGTTACATTTAAAAAACGACAACACGAATCGTTGTCTTGGTTCTAAAATGGGAAATATGTAACACGACAGTTTGAACATGAAAGGTTTTAAAATACACGAATTTTTTGTCTTGTGTCCAGACTGGCTCGTGATCAATATATCAGTATATATTTTTTTTGCTGTATTGGCGCGAAATTGTTTCTTTTGGTTTTTCTTGCAACACGATAAGATTTCTACTTGTTTAGATCGCTTTTGGTTTGATTTTGTTTTATTAATTTCATTTGATCATTTCGTTTTTTATTTGTGTACTACGACTATGTCAATATAATACTATATATACCCCCAACGATGAGGCGAGATGAAGAGAAAGACATATTTGTATGGTTATGTAACAAATCAACAAAAGTTAATTAAATATTTTGTTTATTTCTTTAAGTAAATTCGATATTTATTTAATAAAGAATTTAAGATCGAACAGGCGTGATAAAACAGGTGATCGAGTATTTAAGATATTTTATTTGTAGCAGATACCTAAACATACACACCTATATAACGACAATCGATTGTATATAGTGTGTGTACGTTCAGTTCAGGGTGGTCGGATTGATATAGGACAGCTTTCGTAAAGAAATTTCATTCCACTTGTACCAGCATCATCAAAAACACCATCATTTGCTCAAATTAAATTTAAATTTTCCCACAACAATCCAATTTTCATGGTACCATCAATCACTGTAACTGAGCGCGAATACATGATTGAAATCTCAACGGCAATTAATTGGTCCGGCAAATGAATCATCGTAAATCTTATAAATGGCCTATTGTCTGCGAGTTACACAACATAATATTCTAGATAATCTCGAAGAAATTCTGTAAAATCATTCAACCATTTAATGACATAAATAAATTACCAAAACGATCAGCATTGACTTATGAGACATGTGAAAACAGCAACAACAATTATAACATATACATAAAATTGAAAAGTAATTGTAGTCTTAACCCTTTTGTACCCTGGTGCTGATGAATGAAATCAATTTTAAATAATGTTGAGATACCTACAACATCGAACACAAGATAAAGAGATAAAGAGATTTATGATGATGCTAACCAGTAGCAATCTTTTGTCTGATTTCTATTATGACATTATCAATCGATCCATGTGTAAGGAAAACATTAGTACGATCATTCTTTACTATATATGTATGTCTGTGCATGATTTAATGGTTAAGTAATGGGCTGTGGAAAAAACTGATACAAATGTATTCCAAAGCTAAACGAATACAGTTCGTGAAATATTTATAGTGTGAATACTCCACAAGGCTTGAAATAGAACTAAATTGTGTGTTAATGATTTAACAGTAAATAGAGCGATACCAACAAGTTAACCGATAATGCTTATAAAACATCATAAGCCAGTTTTTTATAGTACTGTAAACCGCCAGATGGTGTATCTTTCAAAAGATTGACTGTTCCTGTTATTGTATGACATGTTGCACCGTCTTGTGAGTCATTTGCTCCAATTCGTCAAACAAAAGTAATCATCGTTCAATAACAAGCACCATTCACAGTTATAGCGTGTCCAGTTTCATTTGTATGGCCCCAACAATCAATTTTGAATGGTGAAGTTTGTTGGAAAATTTCCGCTTCCGTAGTTTGTACGAAATTTTATTCCAACTTCTAGATACTTTTGCCCAACTTAAAATTTTTTTTAACAATGATGATGCGATGTTCAATCGTTATAATTAACAGCTTCCGATAAACGGAAACCATTAAGGGTACAAAAAATACAAATGGCAACAAATTTAAAAAGTTAATTCAAATTTAAACACCTGCTAAATAGTGAACAAAAAGTGAGTTGATGAACAATCTTAGATTTGATTTTTTCATTGGACTCAAATTCAAAGGTCTCGGTGTTATAAAAATGAAATATCACGCAGAGATTATATAAATTGTGTTCATCTGGGTGTTGATGGTATTACTTCAGAGTTCTTGATGTTCATAGGAATGTCTAACGAACTAATCGATATTCGAGTTTATTCGATTGGTATGGCGAAATCAAGGAATAATGGTTATGGTCGTGCTATTTGCAATGTAAAAAAAACAGACAATTGCTTTAGATTGCGGAGTATAGGTTACGGAGGACAATATCGGTGACTACCAAAGTGATTTTCTGTCCAAATTGGTCATTTTATTAGTCTCTTTTTATCATATCTTGAATATATGCTTTAACACTGTTGCTGTCGAAAAGGCCACTCCAAAAACGTAGGTGGAGATTGTCAGGATTAACTAAGTCACGTTAGTTCGATTGATATTTCTTAAGTACTATATGAGACGTTACGTTATCTACACGATATTTTTGATTTCAAACACGAGTTGGAACGAGTCGATCAATTATCTAGCCTGACCAACACACACATGATGAAATGAATTTTGGTAGTGGTTTATATAGCCACGTGTATATAAACCCACATATGCTTAATTATAATTAAAACATTTCATTAATTTTATATGTGAGCGATATAATCTTCCAATATAAATCATATTCGGCAAATCAACCACAGACTGACCTACATTTTTCAAGTAAATCACAATCTGAATAAATTGCTATTTATTTTAAATCTCGTGTTTAAAATTTTAACACCGCTTATAGTTTCGTCTTATAGACATGTCGACGTCGGCGGCTAAAGCAGTACTCGTTTTAAATTATAATTAAAGATTTATATCGCTTAAGCGAAATGGACATTAGACAATATATGATTTAGTGCATAATATGTAATATAATATGTACAACAACCGAATTGTTTACTTTTTATGGTTTGCGCGTTTACGTGGGAGTGGAGGTGGAGGGCGTGCAACATTTAATTTTTAAACATTTGATTCAAAATCAATCAATATTTGTATCGATTCTCTTCACTCCAATCTCATATAGAAACTTTTAACTTGTCTTGTATAGTATAAGGCGATTATAATAAATACAGTCAAACACCAAATTACGTCGTAAACTATCAGATGGCTTTGTATTCTTGTGTTGAATTCAAATTTATTACAGGCGCTGCTAATACAAAGTAATATCGCTCAGTAATAATAATTGGAAAATAAAAACAACAGCCTCAAGACTATAAGGCTCTAGCTTGCAAATTAAACTCTGATGGTCACCAGTGATATACCTACAAGGATAAAAATAATCAATAAATTAACATAACGGCAAGAGGTCTCCATCCAACTTGTTCAAAAGAAGAAATTATTGAGGACCTGCAAAATAAAGGCCTTCAAATAATCGATGCAGTCAACATTATCAGAAAAAAGAAAGACAAAAAACAGAGAGGAAAATATTGAAATCATGAGAAGTGGTCTCCCACTTTCCATGCTAAACTTCGACAACCATCCTCAGAGTTAAACCTCAGAGTTCAAATAGAAACACCGAGAAAGGTCACTCGACTAATACCTCAATGTAAACACTTTCAAGATTATAATCATACACGAAAGTACTATCATTATCAAACAAGTTGTGTGAAATGTGCAAGAAAACATGCAGGAAAATGACTGCACAGTTTCCTGAAACACAGCGCCGAACTGTATCAACTATAAGGGTATGTATCATCGATCCAACGAGGATGTGATCACAAAGGATGTGTGGCAAAGAGACAAATATCAATATCATACAAACAGTTCAAAATAAAGTCTTGCGATGTATTGTTAATGCACCGTAATACATTCGAAACGACAACCTTCGCATCAAGAAATTCGTTTGTCGCGGATGAATTTAAGCATTATATAACAAGACATGTACAACATCTGCATGAAAATCTGGAAAATCGCTGAATGCTGATTACCAATTCAACAAGAAGACTGGAAAGAACCAAACCACTGGACTTGTCGCGACCAGGAGGTCAGTAGACCTACTGTGGCGAATTCAAAATTCAAAATTCAAAAATTCAAAAAATTCAAAAATTCAAAAAATTCAAAAATTCAAAAATTCAAAAATTCAAAAATTCAAAAATTCAAAAATTCAAAAATTCAAAAATTCAAAAATTCAAAAATTCAAAAATTCAAAAATTCAAAAATTCAAAAATTCAAAAATTCAAAAATTCAAAAATTCAAAAATTCAAAAATTCAAAAATTCAAAAATTCAAAAATTCAAAAATTCAAAAATTCAAAAATTCAAAAATTCAAAAATTCAAAAATTCAAAAATTCAAAAATTCAAAAATTCAAAAATTCAAAAATTCAAAAATTCAAAAATTCAAAAATTCAAAAATTCAAAAATTCAAAAATTCAAAAATTCAAAAATTCAAAAATTCAAAAATTCAAAAATTCAAAAATTCAAAAATTCAAAAATTCAAAAATTCAAAAATTCAAAAATTCAAAAATTCAAAAATTCAAAAATTCAAAAATTCAAAAATTCAAAAATTCAAAAATTCAAAAATTCAAAAATTCAAAAATTCAAAAATTCAAAAATTCAAAAATTCAAAAATTCAAAAATTCAAAAATTCAAAAATTCAAAAATTCAAAAATTCAAAAATTCAAAAATTCAAAAATTCAAAATTTCAAAAATTCAAAAATTCAAAAATTCAAAAATTCAAAAATTCAAAAATTCAAAAAATTCAAAAATTCAAAAATTCAAAAATTCAAAAATTCAAAAATTCAAAAGTTCAAAAACTCAAAAATTCAATAATTTCAAAATTCAAAAATTTCAAAAATTTTAAAATATTCAAAAATTTCAAAATATTCAAAAATTTAAAAATTCAAAAAATGCACAAATTCAAAATTTCAAAATTTCAAATTTTTCAAATATTTTCAAAATTTTTAATTATTTGAATTGCAACTTCCACTTCTACTACTTCATTTTTACAGCCAAATCGAGGACGTACGGCTTTAGGTCCAATTTACGTAGAACCATCTGCACAGTGCATAGTTCCATGACAGCCTATAGTACTGACATGGAAGATGGGTTGGCCCATTAATTCTGCATTCTAACAGGGGGTCATAGATGTGTTCATTCACACCACCGAATCGTATGGTGAAAAATCCCTTTACCATTCTGCCCCTATCGGGATTCGAACCCGGTACCTCCCGCTCCAACTGCCGCAGCTTTAACAACTGCGCCACCTGGGTGGTCAAATATCGTTATATAGAATTGATTTCAAGAGAATAAGATGTTTTTCTTGTGGAGACGGATTCATCCAAAAATAATATGAAACGATTGGATTCGCATAAGTCGCCGTTTACCTGTATATAAGATTTTAATCATACGAATTCGTGTGTCATTTTATGACGGCTGTTACAATTTCTATTACATTTAGTTATTTGTTGATAGAAATCTCTATTATGTATATGCTTTGTCCGAAATGCTGTTTCACTCGACTTATGTAGATGAATAATAACGAAACAATTAAAACTTTTAATTTTGATTTCTTATATACGTATGTACTCGCGTCTTAAATACTTATTTCGGGTCAAGTTGGTTTATTTATTTTGTATTACAGCTGTAGGTATGTCTGTATTTGCATTATAAAGCCGCGAGATAAAAATCTCTCAAATATTTTTTCTTGAGTTGGTAACTTAATAAATTAATAAGTGGAATTTTGATTAATTTGTGCGGTGGGAATTTTAATTATTTTTCCGGTCTCAAGTATATACGAGACGCCGCGTGTGAAATAACCTAGGTATTACTAAGAAAATAATTACTTACGTTAATCTGCCCTTTAGGTGTTCGATCCATTTGTCTTGAGCCAAACTACCTTCATTCTCGATATCAAATAGTTTGAAGAGGGTTGATAAAAATTTCTGAAAAAAGAAAATTAAAATTATTAAATTATTTAAGATTTTATTGAACTGCTTATGGCTCGTGGTGATAAAAATAAATTCCAAATTGTTCATTGAACCTGTTCGTATATACCTCAATTAAATTTATATTTCAATCATTTGCTTATATTCAATTTCAATTCAATTTTTTTATGTGCTATTATCTTCAACTCGTTCGCTTGTCTTATCGCGATGAAATCTTTAAGTTTCAAATAATTAATAACAGCATGAAACCAATAGTAATACAATTTACCGCCATTCAATTGTGCTGAGTGTTCATGAATGAAATTTATAATTTTGTTGATCCCAATTTTATTCATAGTTTTTGAGTTTGATTTAGTTTATTTTATAAAATTGTATCGCACCAAGGGTGATCGCATCATTAGACCAAAATTTCAGGTTGGTAATCAAATGATTGGCGGTCGGCTGTTATTATGTTGCTTGAAGCTATTTATTACAGAATAACGTAACCTAATTATAGTTACATATAAAGTTATGTTTATACCAAAACTTTGACGTACTAACATGTTTTGAGATTCCCAAACAAAGATGACTAATAGAAGAGCTGTGTTTTGAGTTCATTCACAGTCGCTCAGGCCCATTGTGACATCTCTTCCCAGACGTACACTGTCAGTCCCGAAATTAGGTTGTTCTTCTAATGAAGTCCAAGATATCCGGTATCCTCAAGGTCGTCAGTTGAACCTCAAATAGGAATTGTGATCCAAAACAGTCCAGTCTACGGGAAGAGTATGAAGAACAGGAGTACAAGAAGTGCTCATCAGTTTCTTATTCTCCGTACACTGTTCGCAGTTTGCGATTTTCCGAATTTTCATTGGAAACATATCATTATTCAGGGGGCAATGTCTCGTTAAAATACCCAGCAAGATCCGTAAAGTGCATCTGTCATAATTTACGAAGGGCAGGGATCTTTTCTGATTTTTTGATCCACGAAGATTTTGGATAGTCGACAATAGATGAGGCTATTTCATCTCTTTTGGTACACATCACCAAAATGATAGTCAATTTTTCTTTTAAGAAATACTAACGTCACTCCTAAAGCGGGCTCAGGTTCCACAAAAGTGGAAGCCGCTTATATGTTTTCTTTGATGCCCACGTGACTAGCTCTCCAGTAAAGTCTAATTTTATTTAGACCGCCTAGTCGATACAAAGCAATTATCGTCTTCAAAAAAAGTTTTGATGAAACAGTATTGGAACCAATCGCCTTTAGAGCAGCCTGACTAGTAGAAAGAATGCAGATACGACGATCTCTGCAATTCATCTTCTTTGCAAAGACTGCAAAGTTGTTTTCAAAATTGCAGCAATTTCAGTTTGAAGGACAGTAGTGTATCTACCAAAGGGGATAGATAATTCTACCTCAGGATTTTTTATGTTTAACCTGCCACCAGCTAGATTATAGCATACTGATAAAGATCATAATATCGTCAATGGAGGGGTAGGATGGGCTACTATAGTTTCATATGTGATTACCTGAAGACGTGCTTCGTCACCGGTGTCCGAAGGTATGTGGGAAGTTGTGTGTCGACCCAACTCCCTCGATATTTTACAGTGTCTGCGTTTAGTAAGAAGAACCATCTCAGTTTTTCTAGGGTTGACTGATAGACCCTGGTCACTTCACCAGGCTGCAGCTATGAAAAATCCGTTGTCGTTTAGTTGGAGGAGGAATGAGTCTATCACAAGAGCGGTGAGAGAAGCCCACCCTGAGGACATAATTTTTGTTCGATCACCGCGTCGTCGTATCACTACCTAAGTCTGCAGTAATTCTGCTTTACCTAAGCATGGTGCTAAACCACCAAACAAGTGTAGTCTCCATGCCATGCCTTTCAGCTGCAGAGATCGTTGCACTGAAGGAAGCATTAACAAACACGCTTTCGATGTCCAGAAACGCTTCCAAGGTAAATTTTTTTCAATCCATCCAACGACTTCATGGAGTTGCAACAGATCTGCCTTTCTGTTATGCGTGTTGTTTGGAATGCATGGGATTTGCTAAAAGTACATTATCCCTAAAGTATCTATCAACCAATCGCTCTAAGCATTTAAGTAGACAATAAGACAGGCTGATAGGTCGAAAACTTTTTGCCTGATCATATCTAGGCTTTTGGAATGAACACTACACTGACTTTTCTCCATGATCTTGGAATGTATCCCAGGATCAAACTGGCTCTAAAGATATGTTCATGGTGTTCTATGATACTTTCCAGTCCTTCCTGTAGGATATCCAGGTCTATCCCGTCTGGAACTAGTCTCATTAGATAGTGACATTAAAGAATGGATTGTTGAATACATTTTGCCTTTAACAGAGATGTGTTCATCCGTAGCTGACCAAACACAACTTTTCAACTTGGAGTGACTTAAGCCTTATAGTCAAAACGAATCTCGTATTGCTGCTTACAATCATGATTTTTTGTCCATTTCAGCGAATACATAGATCGTTCAATCAAATAACGAGACAGAAATATTTAATAAATTAATTCACACGATAAATCGATTTTAAGCTGATTGATCGAATCGACTTAATTGAATCGCTGTTGACAGGTTTTTAATTAAATTTAAATTTTACTTTCAGAGATCACTTAGTGCGATCCCTAATTTGATATACTTTATGTATCCAATCAACCCACTTTGCAATACAAGTGCACTATAAATACAATACAAGTGCGGTACACTGCAAAAAATATGTTCATTCTTTTAGTCGTCTGTCCAAAAATGAAATACCAACAATTATTGTAAAAAATATAAAATGCGCGCGCATGACAAAAATCCCAAAATTGCAAGAAATCAAAATGTTTTTCATTTTGTACCATAAATGGAAGTTCCAAGTTTTTTGTGTGTGTCGTCGCGACGTTGAATAAGTCCAAGTTCAGGTCGAAATCAAAGCGCATTGTGTGTAGAGAAACCAAGTGTTTTCTTCACACTTGTTTATTGTATTTGTCTTATTTAATCGACACTTAAGTGAAGATCGATGTTGTTGTTGTTTACTGTTATTATTACTATTATTGTTTTTGTTGTAAATACGAAAATTACAAGAAATATTCTCACACTTAAGACAAATTTGTTGACTAAATAGTCTTGTATCGCGCATGTATGAATGATATACAAGTATAAGACATTAAATAGTTTTTATGTTAACACTTAACGTTTAGAGAAAGTCAACAAGTGTATATTACTATTGGATATATCCATTCTTAAGACAGTCTTTCATTACTCATGGTTTAATAAGATACAATAATTGATCAAACATATTTAACAATCACAAAATCTCCATAAATGAACCGAATCATGGATTTTCTACTCCAAGAGTCCACTCCACCAACACTGCTATCAAACTCAATTGCTTACCTTGTGCAAGCGTTCTCTGAATCAAAAAATACTATTCATAATCCTCAAGCAAGGTTAATGTAGGTCAACACTATTGAGGAATGGAAGGAACTCATTGAAATACAGCTTCAGTACACACTTTAGTTTTTCATTTGGAAGACATAGCGTCAACAATTGATACTTTATAATACAGGGTGTGTAACGAACGTCTGTTTAGTAAATAGTTTACTTTATTAAGTATTATTATGTCGATGATGATTACATCCATTACGTTAAAAAAAAAAAATAAAAAAAAAATGTTGGTCACCCATTACGTTGTGAATATACATTTTTGGTTGCATATAATTAACAATTATGTACAAGTATTGTGTAATTGGGTGGACTAATGTGATTGGCTTACGCATATTTCTCTATTAATGTATCTGTGATGCTAATCTGCGAAAAATAGAAAACCAATAATTCCCAAATCATTCTAAATCATTTTTTTGCGATATCAAGCCACCGTTCAAACTAACTAGAACTTTGGTTACTTAATTTAAATTATATTATAATAAAAATAGAAGCAATTGGATGCCAAAGTTATTCGAGCCGAATAAACTCAAAAAAAAAATATAATAATAATATATATACATACATGAGCAAAATAAGATCGAATTTTGGAGCTTTGAAAACACAACATTAAAATTGTTCCTAAGACGCCATATGTAAGTCATCTTATTCTAATAGAGTGCTAATTGGTTTCATTCATTGTATTAAGTGAGTTTATTTATATATTTTTCTATAGTGTGCACTTGATGCATATATGGCGCGTATGAGCTGACTGAAAACGTATCAAGAGTATGAAAACAAAAGTTATTTGAGTCCGAAAGAGTGAATGAATTGAAGTTATGGTTCACGCCACATATAATTTTGTTTCTTATATCACATATAAATTTGCATACATGAATTTGTGATTATTATTTTTCCTTACTAAATTACTTTTTTTTTAAATATAATATTAAGCTTATTTATAGTTATTTAATCTTTATATGTACAATATTTTATACTTATTGAGTTTAAAAGTGAATCAGTGTACATATATAAAAACAAAACAGCCTCCAATTTGTTTTTAGGTTTTCCGCCATGCAACCAGAGAGCTCTGTGGAAGCACAGGTGAGTTTTTTTTTCTTTATTAAATTGTGTATATGTTGTTTTTGTATCACACTGATTCATAGTTATTTATTTTTAATACATATTTTTAATAAAGTTTTGTGTATTAACATACTTTAATTTCAATTAAATACATTTAGTGTGAATTAAAAAAAAATATAATAATGAAAAGTTAAGTTTTTCTATTGTGGATGATGTTGGTGATACTGGAACTTAAATGAACGATTACTCTTATCTTATTTTCACGTATTTCTTTTGTGGTATTCTTTAAGACCCAGTGACAAATGAACCCCCCAATTTCCACTACAGCTACCAAACTCAGACGTGATCGTCACTGGGGGAGAACCGTTATAGGTGTCCGCCGGGAAAGTATACTACTTTGTGTTGCCGCCATTTTGATAAACGTAAGTCTTGACAGTTCATATTTGACAGTCGTGAAGTAGACACGTGGTAAATTTATTATGAAAAAATATTCGATAAACCAACGTGTTTTATTCGTTAAAACATTTTATCAAAATCAATCATCGATTACTGTGACGATGAGAAAGTTACGTGAAATTTTTGGAGAGACAACGTGTCAATAAAACGCACTATTTATCGTGTAGTGAATGATTTCGAAGAAAGAGGGTCTGTATGTGATAGGCCTAAGCATTGGCCACAACGAACTGCAAGATCGGCTGAAAACATTACTACTGCTCAAGAATGTGTTCAAAACAATCCATAAACTTCAATTCGACGCCGTGCTCAGGAGCTTAGTCTTCAAAGAATAAGTTTGGCCACAATTTTTGCACAAGGATTTGCATTTGTTTCCATTTAAGATTCAGTTGACACAAGAGCTTCTTCCACAAGACCATTTACGCCACCTACATATGCCAATAGGATGCTACAGCTCGCCCATGACAACCCCATTGTTCAGGAAAAAATTATAATGAGCGACGAGGCACATTTTTATTTGAATGGATATGTAAATATACAGAATAGTCACTTCTGGGCAATGAAAAACCCTCAAATTATTCATCAGTCACCTTTACATTCATTAAAAGTGACAGTCTGGTGTGCAATTTGATCAGGAGGAATCGTTGGACTTTACTTATTTGAAAATGAAAACGGCGTAACGGTAACTGTGAATGGGGAGCGATATCGTGATATTATTGAAAACTTTTAACGCCACAACTGCATGCTTTGGGCTTGATTAACATTTGGTATCAACAAGACGGTGCCACATCGCATACAGCCAGGATTACAATCGAATAACTGCGAGACCTCTTTCCACAACAAGTTATTTAAAAAAAATGGTGATGTCGGCCTCCACGGTCGTCTGATTTGACTGCTTCGGACTTCATTTTGAAGGGATATCTGAAAAGCAAGACTTATGCAAACAAACCAGAAACGCTTGAGCAACTCAAAATTAATGAAATAAATTAATGAAATTAATTAATGAAATACCGCGTGAAATGTGGTCAAAAGGGCTTGCATTTCTGAGACTAACAGAGGCGGACATTTATCTGATATTGTATTCCATACATAATTGCCGACATTTAATAAAACATTCATCTATATAAGATCCATTCTCTTTCATTTAATCAAAAATTATAAACAAACAAAGTAGTATAGCTTCCCGGCGAACACCCTGTAATTAAGCACTGTATACTCGCTAGGAGAATTTTTGGCGATTATAACAAACAGTTGATACCATTTTTAGAATGAGTGACTACATTCCATTTAAACCGGATCGATAACATTTTTTAGAGGCATTCCACATTTGGGAAAGTTAAGATCTTCCTCTGTTGTATCCGAAACTTGCCAAATGTGGACAGGACAGGAAGAAAGGTGTACAACTATATCATACAGACCTATATCAGGACTATCGACAGTGTCAAAACTGTTCGACCAGCTCTTATTAAAATCCAGTAGTTGAAATGAGAATTCTTATGTCGAATCATCAATTTAAATTTCGTAGCAATCACTTTAACTAGGAAGAGAAAACAATATGTGTGACTCAGGCGTTTGACAAAGTGTAGCAAGTAAACTTAAACTGCTTTTACATTCTTACATATCTGATAGATACTTCGGAGTGAAACAGGATGATGTCTATTCTGAACTGAAGAAAATTAATGTAGGAGATGGATCGGCCTTTTACTTACTGTACGATTGCGTTCAATCTATAGAAAATAGCACTTACGCTAAATTTGCGGATGACACTGCAATAATGGCTATTGATACAGGAAATTATGAATCAACCATACAAGTAGCCATATCGAAAATCTATTTAGCTGTGTAAAGAGAAAGTGAATGAATTTCCACGTATCTTTACTAATAAACGTAAACAACGTAGGTGGTACATGTGTCCTGAAATTTATTGGTGGTGAGTCGCCGCAGCTATTTGCCAGTAATATGATGAGAAACTGAAATAAACCACGATCGTGTCAAGAAGGAGCTTTATTACGAAGTTTAAATGAGAATTCGGCTCAAAATCATAACGAAAACTGTTTGATGCATTTGTAGTTTGTCCATGGAAAAAATATATGAACAGTTTATACTATAGGTCGAGGCTTCTTCGAATAAAGTTGTATGATACGTAAAACTAACACAGAATAGAGTGGCACTTGAGTTCTATACTCTAAGAGGGAATTTCAATTCAAACCTTTAAAGTTGGTCCAGATTAATTACCATGCCACGTTTGGAGATGCTGCTAAAGTAAATTATGCTCGAGCTCCGCAATATAATTTGAATAGATTGGAGAACACTTTAAGACTAGCTCAAAACATGAACTTAAAAATTAAACTCAATCGATTTTCAGCCTCTAAATGGAACATGTAATTGTGAATTCTGCGGGTTTTACAGGTTAGAAACATTTCATCATAGTTAATTGAAAAATTGCAATACTTGAAGCTTTGAGCTCCAACGAACTAAACATTAACTTAGGTCCTTGCTGTTGATAAGCTAAATATGAGACTACCTATAGTAGTGGCTGTGTAGGATACTCTACTTCGTAATAGCAGTGGCATGAATAGAGCTTTTTTTTATATTTTATTCTATGCTATCTTTTTTGGGGCTCAAGGCTCTCCCAGCTCTTTCGCGGTTCGCTTATTTACGTCCTACTTTACGCCTTAACGGCCAAATCGAGGACGTACGGCTATAGGTCCGATTTTCGTAGAACCATCTGCGCATTGCATAGCTCCACGCCAGCCTATAGTACTGACATGGAAGATGAGTCGGCCCATGAGTTCTGCACTCCAACAGGGGGTCATAGATGTGTTCATTAACACCACCGATCGTAATCAGATGGTGAAAAATCTCTTTTGCATCCAGCCCCTATCGGGATTCGAACCCGGTACCTCCCGCTCCAACTGCCACAGCTTTAACCACTGAGCCACCTGGGCGGTTGTATAGAAGGTTGATATTGCTCGCTGATTGAATTTAGCATGAATTTACGTCAATGCCGACCTATTTTTTCAGAATCGCCACCAGAACATCCAGTGCACCGTTCCTCGCGATACGCACTCTTTTTCAACTAGCGGAAGACAAAAACATTTATACCCTAATTTATACCTAACATTTATAATGCAATTAATTTAACAAATGATATCATCAATATATTAGCGCGCGGAGGATTCGAACTTCGAAAAATTCAAAGCAACAATAAAAATGTTGAGTCATCTTCGACAAGTATCATCGAACAACCCAAATCAATTCGTATATTGCGAATGAACTGGGACACCGATTTAGATCAATTTATATTTTCATTCGAGAAGTACTTGACGACCAAGTCATGTACGAAAAGATCAGTGCTTTTAGAGATCGCTCGGTTGTTTGATCCATTGGGATTATGTGCACCGATTGTCCTAACAGCAAAATCATTTATGCAAAAACTTTGGGAATCAGAGTTCGAGTGGGACGAAGAACTTCCCCAAGAGTTGTGCGTTTTTTGGAACCAATTTAAAGACGAACTTAGTTCCATTGGAAAAATTTGTATTTCAAGATGTATTACCGTTCCCTCGCCACGTATAGTTCAGTTCTATGGATTATCTTCGGATAAAGGTTACGGAGCAATCATTTATATCCGATCAATTGATTCATCAAATAATTGTTTTGTTAAATTTCTTTGTGCCAAAACAAGAGTGGCACCTCTTAAAGGCCGATCAACTCCAGAACTGGAATTATGTGCTTCGGTGTTACTGTCTCAATTAGCAACAAAAGCTTTGGCAAGTATGGAAATTCAATTTTCTTCGATTCATTTCTGGACTGACTCCGAAATCACATTATATCGGATCAGATCTGTACCATCAAGATTCGAAAAATTCGTCGCCAATCGAATTTCAAAAATACAAGATTTGACTTTACCTAATCAATGGTATTATGTTCCATCAACGGAAAATCCAGCTGATGCTGTTTCACGTGGTCAGATTCCTTTAGAATTTAAAACAAATCCTATTTGGTGGAACGGGCCATACTTCTTAAGAGAGTCAAATTTAAAAATCCCAGATCAACCGGTTGGGAAAGTTTCGAAGGAAGGTAGATCTCAACAATTATTCCAAGTACATTCAGCAATTAAAATGGAAAATGGAAAAGATGTCGAATGGAAATGTATTTTTAAATATTCAAGCTATCCAACTACAGTCCGTGTTGTTGGATTGCTACTTCGATTTGTACATCGAATAAAATCAAGAATAAATCTTCGTAAAAGCGGCGTCTCACCATCCGTCCTGAAGATTGAAAATCATATGGACATATATGTTCAACCATTTACGGTTGCAGAACTAAACGACTCCTTAAAAGCTATCATTAAACACATTCAGCAGAAAGAATTTCATAATGACATTAAAAATCTTCGAAGTAATCAGGTAGTCCCTGCTCAAAGTCATTTAAAGACATTAAATCCATTTTTAGACGAAAATAACATTCTCCGTGTTGGTGGTAGATTAAAACATGCTAACATTCCGTTTGATCACAAGCATCAACTCCTGCTACCAGCACATCACTCATTTACCAAATTACTCGTTAATCATGAACATAAGCGACTGAACATGCAGGTCCCCAATCATTGTTGTACAACTTAAGACAACGCTTTTGGATTATTGGCGGTAGAAGTTTATGTCGTAAGACTGTTCAAAGTTGCATACGATACGTTCATGCTCGTCCGCGAACTTTACAACAAATTATGGATCAACTACCGGAACATCGTGTAAATCCAGTCAGACCATTTCAAAACGTTGGTATTGACTTATGTGGTCCATTCATGACCAAATCTAACACTAGATCAAAGAACTCTAATTAAATGCTATGTTTCATTATTCATTTGTCTCGCATCCAAATTCCAAAGCGATTCATATGGAAATCGTGACTGATTTAAGCACTGACGCCTTTATAGCGGCTCTTCGCCGGTTCGTATGTCGTCGAGGGCTCTGTGCAAATATTTACTCAGACAATGCTACAAATTTCGTTGGCGCACGATCCGAACTTCGAGAGCTTCGAGATTTATTTTTGTCTAAAGTCCATGAAAATAAAGTTTCAAGATATTGTATTGATAATGGGATTCAATGGCATACAATTCCACCGAAGTCACCACATTTTGGAGGTATATGGGAGGCCGCTATTAAAAGCGCAAAACATCACATGAAGCGCGTACTTGGTTCTTCGTCATACACTATTGAATCTCTCAATACATTCATCGTTGAAATAGAAGCCTGCCTTAATTCACGACCCATAGGGTGCATGTCAGACGATCCAAATGACTATAAATTTTTAACCCCCGGTCATTTTTAATAGGCCAACCACTAACGTTGATTCCTGAGCCTTCGTTGCAACACATCACACGAGCGATCCTTATCGCTCTGATAAATAGCTTTACGAAGTTCAATATTATTTGCCATAGTTGTTATTTTACTCCTATTATGGAGGACTGTAAGAGTGACATGTAATAAATTTCCATGAAGAATTTGTACTACGTGAAATATAACTTTATCCAGCGTATGTGCAAACTTGGAATCAATATTCGTTCACTAATATAACCTAATTTGAACAAGTTACACCCTGGTCGTAAACATTACTGGCGAACTAACGACCTCATCGAGAAGGTTACGTGAACCTAACTGTGCAGTCGGAAATTCATACTTTTTTGTATTGATAATGAAATCCAGAGGGGTTTCTACTACACTAACCAGAATACGAAATGATTTACTCGGTTGTCTGAGAATGTGCTCCCTTTTATACCAACGGAATTTTACTGCAGTAAAAACGGATAAATCACATTACTTCAGCGATCGCATCACTCACTCTTGCTTGTAATCGCATTGTAAAATTTTGGTATTACCTGTTAATAGGAAATTTAAGAATTTTTGTGTCGTACTGCGTACAAGCGAACACTGAATGTATAATTGGAACTGATATTCATAGTTCCTCGATTTGTTTTAGCCACTTGATAAATTAAAGCCTAGTTTTCAATTTAACATACTTGATGTTATTATATATTAGCTTCTGTTTGGGCGCCGAATTTAAGTCTGTCTGTTGGTTTAAGACCAAATGTTGGCCTGTCTCGTAATCAGGTGGCATTTAAAACGAGTTAGCCTGAGATTACGTCAGGGCAGATGCGACACCTTACAATCACTTCCAGGAGTATTGCATCTCATGTGGCATTGTTTTGCTTGTTGGGAATTAGGAAAGAGTTATCATTGTATATAGTTAATGAGTATAAACTCGTATAGAAACAAGTACCCTTCTTTCTCGTAGCAGAGAAAGAGAAAGTAGCGTACTTGCGCGTTGGTTGAACAATGGGCCTAGTGGCATTGAGTTTTGGAATAATTTCTGCCTACTTTAATTTTTTTTTAATGAGATAAATGAAACCTTTGCTATGCCAGGTAGAAAGTATCCTTCAAAGTACTCCCTTTGTGACATTTAAGCCTAGATAAATAGCAACTGATCGGAGTTTATATTTTCTTGTTATACAGAAAATCGCGTTAGGTTTAATTAGTGTACGAGCCCACAGTACGCGATACGCAACTATCACGCAGCAACGAAAATCGATTGTGCGATATACGAGTAGTTAGATACGATTTATTGTAAATTGCTATCGATCCATTCACATATACATATACATACACACAATTGAGTGTAAAATAAGTTTCCAATAAATTCTTGAATTCGATGAATTAATAAGTCAACTACAGTTGTGTATATTTCTATTAATAAATAAATAAATTACAAATAATTTATTATCACCTTGCCCCCGATACAATAATAGTGCAAATAAAATCGTTTAAAATTAAAATTAGTCTAAAAATATTAAATTTAATATTGTCACGAAACATTCTTTTATTAATTTTCTTATAATTAAATATTACAAATCGATAAGAACCTAAATCGTTGAGCATGATTCATAGCGACATGATCGCTATAAAGGTGACGAATTATTTATTCGAGAGTAAATTGCAATATGAATATGTGCTAATCGATCACGCACAGTATATATGACACATTTCGCTGTGGATCAAACCCATATCTAATGGTTAAAACTCTGTTCAAGACAAGTCGATTTTGAATAAAGTATGAAAATGCTGTGCTGACATGCGATTTAATTAGCATCTTTTATGAACCATCCAACTATATACAAAGTGTGTACTTAGTCATTCATCTTGAGAACGGATAGAACGAAAGACGTTAACATATTATATACTATCTATACATGACTTTCGAATAATTCATCAAAACATTTGATTGATGGTGGTGTAACAGCGATGATGAATGCACGATGAATCCCTCTCTATATACACATATCATACACATCTCATATATGTAATCTGATCGGTGAATGGTGAGATTACAGTACAAAACAGATATCCATTAAGAATTTCAATACCACTTAAAAATTACAATTTAATTAGTGAACATTAAGACATTTTTCTTAGTTACATTTAATTCATTCCGAAATCCAATTATGGTTCATTATATCTTTCAACAAACATCTTTTAAAAGAAACTCTATTTATATACATACTCGTATCTACAACAACTAAATAAAGTTATTTTAAAAAAGAAAATGTAAGAAATTCTATTTCTCACCTTCTTACATATTTTTATCACCTTAACGATTTTTGTTTTGTACTGAATGTTTGTTACAGTGGTGTGATCGCAGGGAACTGGACAAAGAGATGTGTCAAATAGTTACTGTCATTAGAGATATACGGTACTATTATTATGAATCTCTGCACCTCATTAGATCTTTAAAAGAATCCAAGTAGTCTTTCTCTGTTGGTGGTAGTTAGCTATATTTAGTACCATCCATAGGGGCCAAAGCGAGATGATTAAGGTCAGTGGTTGCCCAATATATGAAATTTACCAGTCACTTGATTATTTAGAAGGTACTGTGAATGGAAATTTGTTGATACAAGTTAGAGTTGGCAGTGTGATATACAATTCGATCGTTCTGAGAAGGTATGATGATAAATCAAGGGCCGGAACAGAATTGTTATAATCTTGATTAATATACGCTGACAATGTAGGCGCACTATAATTCAGCATTCGTTGGTATTACAGTGAATCAGTCTTAAGCTAAATAGTTTGATGTGGTATGACTTCACTAAGTATGAGTGGTATAACTGGGCAAAATCGCGACGTTGATGGCACATACCGAGCTCTTTCAATTACGAGATATGAATTTAATCTAAATTACTAAAACAAGAGTGATTATACCATCACTATAACAGTCACATTCTAAACGCTGATCATGAGTGAATGAAACATTGGTTTTTAAACGAAATCCGTCTTACTGAAGGTCAAAAGGTCAGCTACCATAGCTCTACATCGTAAAGAGTGATTCCAGATTCTTATATGCAAAGGCAATCATAGTACGCATACATTGTTAGCTTTCCACATATTAAAAGACAGCGATTATAAGCAGTTTGGTATGGAACAAAAAGTGATTTAACGATCTTTTAAAAAACCAGATACCGACAGGTGACAATTCAGTAAACGTTTAATTTTATAAATGCTATTCGTTTCTCTTTGCAAACCGTATACTGGATTTGTACGAGTACTGCCGAACGTATACATAGTAGGTATTTCGATATTAAAGTATATACTTAGGACTTGCAAGTGTGACGTTTCGGCTTTTAATATTTTAACTAAACATATGATTGCAATAATTTAGGATAGCTATAAGTTCTGAACCAGATGGAAAAGACTGTTAAGACGAAACAACTTCACCACCCATGTGAATTACAAGCATCCCTCGATGAAATGCGAACTTTTACTTAGTAGGCTAGTCTATCTTATTCAGCAGTTCTGGCAACTGAGGATTCAATGAATCAAACAAACAACACAAATTTCAGCCATTAACTATCGGACACGAAGAAGAATCGAAAACTGGAACATCAACGCAAGTGTATGTTGACAAGAAAATGAAGTGGTATAACACTAAATATTAGGCCTTAGAGACATAAGTAAGGTGGAATAATATGTTGCAGTGTGATTAAGGGAAAGAAAGTAGGAATCGATTACTATGACGTCTGTCATGTGTAAACCAACAGTAGATTCGGTAGGAACAACAACTCAATGTAGAAGGACTTGTAAATTACGGTTTCATAAATCAGATATTCATAGGAAGCAGCAAGTTATCACACAGGAATATATATTAATACACATGGATATTACCTAGACTCAAATTAATCATGCACTGGCTATAGCAAGACATTCTTATCGCCCTTTCAAGATGCCAGAGCAAAGAGAAGAGGTAGCGATCTACAACTGGCAATAGCAAAATTCAAAGTCAAACCAGTAACAGTGAAATGAGCAACGATTAATCAAAGAAATACTACACACTCAAACAAACTTTCTCATTCTCTCTTCCTAGCACCGAAATTCTCAGCACTACCATAATTAGAAATTGGTACAAATAGATGAAGTCTACGTTAAGATTGCGATTTGAGATAATGCGTGGGGAAAAATTGAACGCTGTCTACTAAAGTTACAGCTACATGATGAAAATATGGCTGAAAATCGAAAGAACTGAATGATAAAAATATAAAACCTTTCAAGAAGTGATTACATACACTGAACACATTTTCGACACAAAAAGAGCATCAGCAAATAGAATGGATATGCAAACATACATAGCGGATCACCAAACAAATTATGAACTTAACATCTATAAATAATCCGTTTAGTCAAGTATTAAGTCCAATAAAACTAACAGCTAAATAAATCTTTAGAGTTCTTCGAGGATGAAGACACAGATGGCGAACAAAATAAAGAGTTCCCTGATGGCGACTATAACACAACTACAAACACCCATCCATCAACGGAACGAGTGGACTCTAAGTTCACCACCAGAGGAAGCATGGAACACTGGTAGAATTCTATAACAATGGAAAGAGATATCGTTTATATAAATTAAGAACTAGAGAGAGCATCTCCGTGCTCATCAGTACAATGGAAGTGTAAGCACTATTCATAATTGGATGATATCACCAACGGCCAACTAGCATATAAGAAACTAATAGATAGATTCAGACATACGAGGGTTGCGACAATGTCGTAAACTCTCTACACTGTTCTTCTAATTGAATAATGTGATGTGCAAATTAGAGAATGAATCTCAAAATGACATTCAGTGGGGTATAATTTATCGATTCAATGACCAGAATTCCACTAATGCTTGTCTGCTAATGTATAAACATGCAGAAAAGCAACAGCAGATTTGGTTTCAAAATTAATATCAGAAAGACGAATAGTGAGACTAAATATGAATATTTTTATACCAATTAACACCAACCAAGTAACCATCGAGGATATTGATAAGCGTGTATACCTTGATTGCGTATACTGTAGTGTAAACAGGTGGTACTGAACATATGACACAAATTAGAAAAAAATTCATTCAATATGCTACATAAGATCTAAAACCGCAATGGGATAAAAAGAATGTCATTGGAATATAATCCGTAACAGTCTCGAATAGAGTAACTTGGTAAAGTCTAATAAACACCCTGTGTTTCTAAAGCCAAGGATAACAAATACATAGTTATTCCTATTAGAGTGCAGATGAAGTTCTACAATTACCCTTAATTAAATTGAAAATAGTCAGATTTTAGTTTCATTTTCAAGGTGGCTCATCTGTTTGGTATACTTATACGAAAGCTATATAATACATCAATATAACGGAAAGCTGATGAAATTATTATAAAGGGTTTTCGATTTGGGTCTTGACAAGTTTGCCTATGAACTCACCCTTATACCATAGACACATATCTGGTTTGGTAACCATGATTATGAAACTATGATTTTCTGAATGAGAAAGCATGACACACTACAGTTCTCATTTTATTTGAAAGTTTATAATAACGCAATAAAATTCTTACTTTAACTGTGTGGTTTAAAAATATATCTTTTTCGCCATCCGCGAAATTTCCTATTTTCTTTGATTTTCCTTTCTTTTTCTTTGATTAATTTATCAAATTCTGTATAAATTTATTCTATTTAAAACTTCAAATTTTATAAAAAAAAAATAAACAAATACATAAAAAACCTATATTTATAGTTTTCAGCATTCCCTAACTGTATAATTGTGGTACTTTCATCACTAAAATGCCATAGGATGAGAAAAATAACTCATTCCGAAACCATGCTTAAGCCAAGTTGCAAACCATGGTTAGCAGTGACACATCATACTTTTATATCATAGTTGTAGACTTTTTTGGTGTTATAAAAAAATAAAATAAGTCTTCAAACACAACCCTGTGCAATAAATTTAAAAGGGGAAATAATGAATTTTAAGGAGAAATGAATTTTTCAGAGTGATAAATTGACGTTAATCCGAAAAGTTATCATTTTTTATATGAAGGAGTGATACCATATTTATAATGTGGTAAGGAAATCAATACAACTTAATTAATTATATTGGAAACAATTTTAACATGAACTATGACAAACAGTAAAAATGTTGCCTGATAAAGCGAGATGAAAGATATGGTTGTCTTTTTTACCCATTTCTATATACGACGTGAAGTTGTTCATTCATGATTCACCGGCAGTAAGCTACGATTATTTCCTTTTATCATAATTTTTATCACTTAATGTGATAAAGCACCACAAAATGACCACCCAGATATGTGTATATATAGTATTAAACCAATAACCAAACAGTCAGTGTCAAAAATTTAGTAAAGACAAGATAAATGTACGAACGAACAACGTTAACAAATAATTACCAAATACCAAATAATAATTCGAATTCTAGTAGGATGCAAATGGGAGTTTTCACCATCCGATTACGATCGGTGGTGTGAATGAACACATCTATGACCCCTTTCCCGCTCCCCTGTTGAAGTGTGGAATTCATGGGCCGACCCATATTATATGTCAGGCTGGTATGGAGCTATGCAATGTGCTGAGGGTTCTACTTAAATCGGACTTATAGCCGTACGTCCTTGATTGTTGAAAGGTAGGACGTAAATGAGCGAACCGCTAAAGAGTTGAGACTACCTTGAGCCCCAAAACAGATTGGAAAGATAAAAACAAACAAACAAAGAAATAATTAAAATTTACTACAAAAATTCTGAATCGGTGACAACAACTTCTTGCTCGAAGTACCAAGAATATAGCTGCCGTTCAAGCGTTCGTCAAAAACGAATCAATACAATCGAATCCATGGCGTTCTTTAGAATTGGGCTTCCTTCATACTACACTTTAGCGAGTTTTGTGAAAGAATCTCATCTTGCACCCTTTAAAGATTCAGTTAACACAAGAACTAAAGCCACTTGATCATATGAAAGGATGTATGTTCTCGGATTGGGATTTGGAAATGTTGGAAAAAGATAACCAATTTCATCGCCAAAGTCAGAGATGAAGCGCAATTTTGGCTAATTGGCTGCGTCAACCAATAACTGTATGGTGTGGTTTTCATGTTGGTGACACGTTATACAAAAAAACGGAGCGACATACACAGCGAGTTTAACATTCAACTTATTGAAATTTAAATTCGATGGACGTGTTATACCTAGAAATTATTCTGTCGCTTGGCTTCGTTAAATCATTGGACAATGCCAACAATCCAGTGTCGTAGGAGGAGCTCAGAGGCTATTTCCATCAAAATGTGTAGCTAAGTCATCCAAAATTGGGTACAACGAATCAACACCTGCAAACTTGCTCGTGGTGTGAACAACTTGTGGCCAATAATAAAATGGTTTGCATTTGAGAGGAAACCTTTATCGATAACCAGACAACGCAGAGTTGACATAAAAAAACATATAAAAGCGTAGGTTGTGTTTAGTATATGGTCAAATTGTGCATTATACGTTAAAGTTAGACAGATATTGCCAAAATTGTAACTTTGGTACGATGGTCTGTGTCTTTCCTGAGCCCTGTTTCATTGGTAAGCCATGCGTTCCCGCACATGAGAACCCTTTGCTCATATTTAAAAGCGTTCAATTTGTATTGAATAAATATAAAAGTCCACAGTGTTGATGTGAACAAATTATCAATCATTATACATCAATCTCATGAATGTTGTACTCTGTGTGGCTCGAGCATGTAAAACTTACAACAACAACACAAATGTAAAACAATTCATTAAACTTCCATTAGTCTTTCCCACAAAAACCGTTTATAGTTCGTGTGTGGCCACCAAAAAAACCCAAAACAATACAACAACAAACGATTTTATTTATATACATTATTTCGTTCACTTAAGGTATTTTCCAAAATTAATTATCTCAAGACAATTTCATTACGAAAAAAAAATCTCAACCAACCACAACAACAATTCCAACGTACGAAAATAGTTTAAAAATTAATTAATTATTCTTGTTAAAATTTTTATAAATAATTTGTTGCTAATTTTTTTTTTTTTATTATTATTGTTTCATTAATTACAATGTGTATGACCTGGTTTGGCAAGGGTTAAAAAAACAATTTGTGGTTTGAAAAAAAAATCTAGCACTGGTTGGTTGTCTTGCCATTGGCTAATTAATTATATATATGCAAAGCAGAAAAGAATTAATTAAATTGATTAAAAAATTAAAAACGATATTTTAGCACGTTGTGGGTCACGTCGGGGTGGAGAAGGGGTGACTTCGCATGATTTTTATTACTCATGAATGATTAATATTACGACTTAATGCTTTTAATGGATTCTATACAATATACATAGACTAGCAGCCGCCTCGACAAATTATATACAATACCATGTGTCTGTATGTGTTCGAATGTTACAGTCATCGTGTCTGCATTCAGACTGGCAATAACAATTTCAACTAATTGTTGTTACGTGTTTAATTAAGCTAATTAATGATAAAATTAAAAATTTATCCGGCGTGTGTGTGTGTCTTCGATTTCGATTTGGCTTGACTTATGCTTCTCATATATACAAGTTTTAATTAGAGGAAATTAAAATTATTTTATGTTACCAATTTGAAAAGTAATTCGTAATTATGTCATAAGAAATTTGAAATTAATGACAAAATATAAACCGGGACAGACGGATTCAGTCAGAGAGAGAGAGAGAGAGAGAGAGAGAGAGAGAGAGAGAGAGAGAGAGAGAGAAAGAAAGAGAGAAAGGTGACTGCTACAAAACACTTAGACCGGCGCCGGTCCGTTGTGATACCACAGGATCTTACTTCCCTATTACCCTTATGAGAACCAGTTTGAGCTACTTATAAAGGGTGATAAGTCTCGCACTTTAATGTTTTCGAGATCAGAGAGGCAGTCCAATAAGAATTTACCTAAATATTCATGTCTTTTGTGTGCCAAAGCCAGGCAGGTCCACCCTACAGTTCCCCATGACGTCTGAGCGGCCGGGAACCCAAACTATCTGAATTTTAAAATGCTAACTCATGTCATTCAGAGACAAGTGGCAACCCAACGCCACTCTATACGATAGAGTCCAGTGACTTGATTGCCACCTGAATGTCCACATTAATTGCAATATCATTCATGTATATCACATTATGTCTCAACCAATTCAGGGCCTCCTCAATCGCTATCAATTCTGCCAGGTACACGCTGCAGTGATCAGAAGACGAACTGAAATATTTAATTCCAATTTATCACAGAAAACTTCAGCTCCTATTTTACCGTGTAACATGGAGCCATTCGTAAGGAACTGCAATGCTTCCGTTTCAGCAACCGACTCGCTTCTCCAAGATTCCCTTGAGCGGCAGGAAGTTCGGAAACTTTTCGCGAAGCACAAAGTCGGAGAACGTAGTCTAGATTAACCAGTTTTTTCCTAATCGTCGAGTGCCCTGTCTGAAGACATTTCAACTGAGGTATGGCTGATAGTCAGGTGACCGTAACCGTCGCCACCTGCTTACCATAAATATCGGCGGTGAGACGGTGAAACATAACCTCCAAGGCACGTAATGATGTTGTCCTCAGCGACTCCCTTATAAGCATGCAAGCCTTTCTTTGCACCTTTTCGATCTCCTTTTTGTACGTTACTTTATCAAGAGCTGGCCACCACACGCTCACCCCTTAATACAGGTCTTAATTCGTAATGCAAGAGTATAATGTCAATTACTTTCTGCCTACGTCATAAAGGTTGGTATATTGCCAAAATTTAAAGAGCACATAAGGATTCAAGGAGGATACATCTAAGATTTATACCCACTTTTCGAGCGATTTGGCTCTTCCAACGATGTTAGATTGTTGGGTATAACGCAGCACTTTTGAGGCAAGAAAACCTCCAGTTTAAAATTATTGGTATAGTCACCAAGGAGGATTCTGTCTAAACTGATGAGTCACTGTTTAAGTTTGCTGTGAATGATTTTTTTTAACATATACAAGTACGATACATGTCGAAGTATTTCTGGATTAAAAACCAGAGGCCTTCACTCGATATATCGTTATAGGCTAAGGATATGTGTTTGATCTAAATTCGTAACAAAGAAACACCTCAAAATCTACATTTTGTTATTTTATTCAATCAAAATATTATGTTTCAAGTATAATCAAATAATACAATTTAATTGTGTTTGACGAATCGCGAAAAAATTATTTCTATAACGAAAATGACGAAGCTCAAAACCCATCCATACAGTATAAAGAAGCTGATATTCCAAAAGTCTTCAAAATCCAAAATGTACAAATCTTTCACGTGAATCGGTTTCGGTAAACTCAGATTTGCACGAAACATATCGTACTCCGTAACGGTTCTCCAATATGTTTCGAGACCCGCTTCAAATATTTGGCTTATTGTCTCTTCAATTTCATGTCTTAGCGGCAATTTGTTCGAAATATAATAGGAATAATGCATTGTGCCCAAATTCTCTTCCATTAATTCGAACAGTTGATGCGGTCCACGTCGATTGTACGCAGATGACAGAAAACCTTGTGCCACAGACTCCTCCACAATAAACGCTTTTTGTTCGTATGTGCCATCCTGAATAAATTCATAAATTGTTTTATTGCTATACGTTGCGGTTTGATAGAGATGTGTTCCATGGAACACCAGGGTGATAACATTTAAATTTGTTTGGTTGAGCTCATCAATTGCTGTGGGCTCGGGATAATATTTTGGCATCAAATAATTGGTAATCATAAACAATTGATAGGTTTGATAAAATGTGAATGCAGCATAGCCTAGTGAAAACACAATGACTCGTTCAAAGTTTGTTTTGTATGATTGCGCTAGTGGTTGCATTAGTGGTAGTTTGATACAATCAAATATCATGTCCAAAATATCATGCCGCTGATGGTATGCAACTTGGTAGCAATACCACATTATTGATAACAAAACCGTTGTAATCACTAAAACTACGATTAATGATACTCTGAATGATTTAAAAGTTTCAAAAAAGTTTCGAGGCTTTTCCAGCTTAGGCACCAAAATAACATATCGTTCAAATCTTCTTGAAGATAATAGTTGATATAACATTTTTTTGGAAGAGCCACTAAGAAAATCTACCTTTACCGCCATCGCTGAAAAGTCGATTGAGTCCAAATATTTAATCATGATCCTTTCACTAGAGTTATAAACGATTTCATTCATAAAATGGAATTTGCGTTGGATTTTACACGTTATATTGAATTTAGTACAAATTTCGTACAACATTCGGCCAACCACTCCATATATTTTTCCGTTGAAAACAAATTGATCAGGTACAGAAACTACGTTATCAACTCGAATTACGTGATCGGGTTGATGTTGTCCATGGTATAGGTCTTGTAGGGACGAAAGATGCGTTAAATTGATGACATTTGAGTTTAGATTATTAAGTTTTAATTTTTCAACTCGCTCACTACCCTCGATTTGACATATGATAATTGTGTTTCGAAGCGTTATCGAACGATGCAAGTGATACAAATTAAGATTATCTATTGATTTTACTACAACTATGATTAACTTAATTTGAATATTCACAGTAAACAAGTGCAACATAAAGTATGATTGGTTGTACGTTCTATTGCACACGAATATCGTGTAGTCGCCGAAATATCCATCAAAATTATTCAATGAGGCATAACTAGACACTTGTAGCTTATAGTTTGGTGTCAAATTTTTAAAAACATAACTGGACCATTCACTATCCACATCCGTATTGATCACAAAATGCAGAAATCTTATTTGTCTCGTTAGACCGGCGAACAAATTTAAAACTTCGTCTGCAATTTTATTAGAGTATTCCGGTTGCATCAAGAGATTCACACTAGCAGAAATCGCGACAACAGCTATTGCTGGTATTAAGCATTGAAGCAAATGCATCGCGTACTGCCCGCAAATTTTAACTGAAATTCGTTAGTTTGGACATTTTTGCACTTGGCTTGGTTGTGAAGTATTTAATATTTATATTAGTAATAAAAACTAATAATAAATTGTTATCAGATAGTTTTGTATGTTATTGACGCTATCCATAAATTCTAATCTATCCTGTTGTCTATTATCCTATAAAAAAAATCACAGACCGATAAAATTTGAAATTTTTTATGATAGTCGTTCAGATATAATAAGTCAATTTGTTCTTCGATGTTAATCGTTTTTTAACAACAAACATTAGTGACATTTTCGAAACCATTCCATAATTTTTCTCTTACATCCCAAACAGAATAATTTTCTTGGTTCCTAACTCCGACACTGTACAGCTCTCCGATGTATTTTCATTCGAATTCTGCACGTGTCTGTGAATCATGCTAGTTGAAGATCTTGATTTCATATTTCGTTAAAAGTATCATAGTATCTCCACCTTCGTCTACTGTGGTTGACATCTTCCTACTTGCAGATCCTATCTCTTCGGTTCTATTGAGTGGTGAGTTTTATTTCAAACCGCACATTTAATCTTACAATTATCATCCCGGAACCTGGTTGGTTATTGGTTTTTCTTTATCAGGTATTTCCTTCCGGGAAAAAAGAGTAACAACATCGTGAAACATAACTTGCTAGACAATAGCATATAGTTTTAATATTTTAGGTAGGTTAGGTTAGGTTAGGTTGAGTGGCTGCTAGAGCACACATAGACCGGCGACGGTCCGTTGTGACACCACAGGATCTTACTCCCCTTTTACCCCTATGAGAACCAGTTTGAGCTTTTTACGTAGCGTAATAAGTCTCGCACATTACAGTTTTCGAGATCAGAAAGGCAGTCCATTAAAAACTTACCCAAATATTCATGTCTTTTGTGTGCCAACGCCGGGCATGAGCATAGGAGGTGGACTAACGTCTCTTCCTCCTCCTCGTCCCTACAGCTTCTACAAAAGTCATTTACTTCCAGACCCAGCCGCCTCGCATGTTCTCCAAGAAGGCAGTGTCCTGTCAGTATCCCCACGATCGTTTTAAGTTCACGTCTTCGTAGGAAGATAAGTGCTTTTGAGCGTTTCAAGTTCAGCTTTGGCCAGACTTGTCTTGCAACTCTACATGAGAAGGTGTTCGTCCACCTATTGTTCGCTGAGGTTTCCACCTCTTTTTTAAGGACAGTTTTGAGTGCGTTAATGGGTCTCCCCAACTTTTCCCTTTCCGGTAGCAGGTGGAGAGTTGTACCGTGCCTCGCTAGTTCGTCCGCTCTGCAGTTTCCCATGACGTCTAAGTGGCCGGGGACCCAAACTACCTGGATTTTGAAATGCTCACTCATCTCATTTAGAGGCGAGCGGCCATCCAACGCCACTCTAGACGTTAGAGAACCAGAAACCAGTGACTTGATTGACGCCTGACTGTCCACAGAAATCGCGATACCAGTCGAGGATACCACATTATGTTTCAACCAGTTCAGGACCTCTTCAATCGCTATCACTTCTGCCTGGTACACACTGCAGTGATCAGGGAGGCGAACTGCTATATCTACCTCTAGTTTATCACTGAAGACTCCAGCTTCATCTTTGCCGTGTAGCTTGGAGCCATCCGTAAAGAAAGATTCCCTTGAGGGGCAGGCAGTTCGGAACCTTTTCTCGAAGCACAGAGTCGGTGTAACATAAAGTATTCGCCAGTTTTTTCCTCAGCGATCTAACTATCGTCGAATGTCCTGTGAAGACATTTTCACTGAGATATGGCTGATAGTCGAGTGGCCGTAATCGCCGCCATCTGCTTACCATAAATGTCCAAGGGGAGAAGGTAAAACAAGACCTCTAAGGCACTTGAAGTCGTTTTCCTCAGCGCCCCACTTATAAGCATGCAGACCGTTCTTTGCACCTTCTCAATCCTTTTCCTGTATGTTACTTTATCAAAAAATGGCGACTATACGCTCACCCCATACATAAGTACAGGTCTTACTACGGAAGTGAATAGCCAGTGTACCAGCTCTGGCGTCAGGCCCCATCTCTTTCCGATGGCGTTCCTACACGATTACAATGCTATATTGGCCTTGTTTACTCTTTCCAAAATGTTGGGCTTCCAGCTCAGCTTACTGTCCAAGATTACGCCTAGAAATCTTGCCTTGTCCGTAAAAGCTAGTTTATTGTCATTTAGAGAGGTGGATCTACTAAAGGGATTTTATATTTCCTAGTAAATAGTTCCAATTCAGTTTTAGACGCGCTAATTGCCAGTCCACATTTGATGGCTCACCTCGTAATAATTAGGAGGGCATTTTGGATTACCTCCTAATATTTTTAGGTACAACAAATTGTAAAATTTTGTGTCGCCAGGTTAGATGAAACCTTACGGTTTGAATGGTTTGAATGAACACATGTATGATGTCCTGTTGGACTGCAGAATAGTAATATAGACTGGATATGCTGAACAACCAAATGTTCCTGATTTTTATAATACCAAACTATTTGGTTTTTAAGAGGCACAGAGCGACTTAATACCCCAATCGACTCAACGTGGTTTTTGAAACCGAACAAATTTGAAACCGATGATGAAAAATACCGCTATGATAGGTTGGCATAGAACGTGATATTGGTACTCGTGATACTATAATCAGGACCTCTAGTCCTGAATGTGGAAAATGGGAGGTGGCCCAAAATGATATTTCCAAGGTCTGCGATTAATCAAAGACGGTAATAATATTGACGAGGAGGCAGTGATAAGTCAAAGCATGTCGCCACAAATTTCGATAATCGTACCTGTACTAATTCAACCAAAAACCGGAAAATCACTTACCGCAGTCAAATCATTCGATAATAACAAAGAAAATGAAGGTGTTTGCGATGATATTGGCAATTTACAATCGAAATGTTGACCACCCATACCAAAGAAAAATAACGTAACTGTAACATTAACACGACCGAATATATACTTGGGGTGCTGAAAGATTTAGCTGGTATACTAAATATTCCACCACCATCAACATATCAAATCGTTGAGCGAACTACAACAGAACCAAGTAAATTAATATTGATATTCAACCGACATTGAATGGTGTGGCCAAATGCTGTCGCTGTTGTGATGTTGTTATTCTAAATTCAATGATTCGAGCACAATCTTGTGAATTCCCACTTCTTGCTTTAAACAACAGTAACGCGAACGAGGATCTCTTACGAGATTCGAGTGTTTGAGCTGTATGGCAATGAATACTTAAACCCATTTCTAAATTTCGTGGAGACAGTACAGTCTAGTCCAAATATTTCCAAAATGTGTATCGGGTGAACATTTATTTGGTTTAAGTGAGCCGGCTAATGCTCGTATATTGGAAAGTTTACCCGGATTTAAAACGTTAACGGAATAAAAATTTAAATATAGACGAAATCCGTTACTTGAGTTACCACTAGCGATCAAAACCAACTCTTGGTTGTCATAAAAAACCACATGCTGATGATGAAAAATACCGCAGCGTACGTGTTAGGCTAGTTAACGACCAGCATTTGTGCCTACGACAAGGATTTCACAATATATGGAAATGAAACAGGAATGGCGCAACAATGTATTTTAGCACGATCTAAAATTCAAGGACTCGGATTATAGAATGCTTCACGTGATCGATATGATGATGAATGCATTCAATATTTGATTTGTTTATAGGACTGGAAAAGCTGGTTAGCTAGGCCGTGTGCCATGGATCATAACAGGTTATAGTCAAAGGAAAGAATTTCTAGAAAATACGCCGGGTTGGATAGGATTTCCATTTAAACATTTCCATGCTCAATTCAGACGCTTAATTGTTCGATAACGTCCCTTTGTAATTGTTTACAGAGCCTTATCAATACTAGTTTAACAGCGTTGTAAATAACAAACATATCATAGATATAAAATCAGAGATAAATGAAGTCCTTTAAGACTTGAGAGTGGATGTATCACTGGGTTGATCAAATGCAAACCTCTCCTAGATTTTAGCAAATCATTACATTTTCTGAAAGTTGAGTTGATTCAAAGAACGAACACACTTCAAAAATTTAGTCCTGCCCTTTCAATAGAGTTTAATTAAAGTTCAAAGATTTTTCAGTATTATTTTAGACACCAAACTATACTGAAACCTTCGTTTACTACAAATGGTCCTAGCTCCACGAATCGATCGACATGGGAAATGTTTAGAAAATCCAGTTATTCATCTTTTAAAATAACTCATCTGCCTATATAACTAGAACTGAAAAGGTCTAATAACCGAATATTTTTATGCCACACTGTCACTGTAGTCAAATTGTGGTTGAAAAAAACGAGGAGCAGAGAACTATTTCATCTGCACTTATTTTAAAGTTTTTGGAGGCACACCGTGATGGAAGCCCAAAAAGTATATATATAGAGGGCGACCACCAAAACCAAACCTAACCTACATGCTTAAGTGGCACGTCAGTATATAGTATAGACTCATAAAACATCATTGCGATTGTAAGCTATTTAGTACGTACATAATACATAATATAAAAAAAAATTAATTAGAAATCATAAAACTAAGTAAATTTGTATTCAATTCAATGAACACAATTCAATAAAATAAAAACAACAACATCAACTCAACTTCTTTATTTATTTAGATGTATGTTGTTATGCTTATATAAACCAGCAGGATTGCAATTTTATTTAACAAATTATATGAGCGGTTAATCGTGACCTTAGCACGCACTCTCTAATATCGTCAGTTTTAATTGCGAACGAAATAAAAAAATTTTAATTAATTGAATTCAATGAACATCAATCTGTATTTATATGTGTATGTTGAATGTCTATATGCAATGTTTGATGTATAAATGGAATTGAGATTTGAATTTAAATTGGATTGTAATCTGATGAATACATTTTTATTTAATCGTTTTCAAAATTAATTAAAGTTAAACATTATTTAAACATTTCGCAAAATTAATTAAAGTTTAATTATTAATTTTGTATACGCATTTGTTTGTTAGTCCGGACTATAGTTATCGTCAGCAGGTCTGTTTATTACGGTTGCGCAGACAATAACGTCCTATGATTGCTATCTTGAAGTTGGTGCTCATATAGATGAATCAATTAACATAATCGATCGTTGTCAGGTGATATCAGTCTATTTTGGACATCTAAATGTCAAGACTCCAAGATACAAAACGAAACCTGTCCCATTACATAACTTTGTCATAGATATGTTTTTTTTAAATAGTCTATGATTTATTGGTAAATCCTGGTTATATTTATGATTCAAAGTATTGTAAAATATTGGAAAAACTTGATATCCTGTGAAGGGACCCATGATCGATTAAATATTTGACTTACTCATAAGACTGGAAGTGCTGGTTTGCCTGCATCAATCGTAAAAGATGTAATTAGAGAGAACAATTTCTGAAAAATACAGTGTGTTGGGTAGGACTTCCCATTTCAACGTTTACAAGAAATTTTGACACATGCTCGCTTCGGCCGGTTCATGATATTTCGGACGGTTGTTTCAATGTTCGGTTTAAACGCATTAATTGCGTTCGATAACGTTCCTATGTAATTGTTTCATAAATACACCGAATTCTGTTCACCAAATACAGATCATAACCTTAAAGCCTTAAACATTCACTGTTGGGAGTGTAAATTACACGATGTAATTTACACGGTTTTTTACTTGTAAAAAACGTGTTATTTACATAAGGTTATTTTTTACATTCTATATGTAAAAATGTAGAAAACGAGTTTATGTAAAAAAAACTGAAGCGCCATCTTTTAATAAATCTAATTGTAACTAAAACACCATCTATTAGAAAATTTTGTTACTATTTTATGAAGACAATTTGTGAACTAATTAACTGTGTATAATGTTTTTTGACTTCATACTGAATGTCACAATAATTTTTGATTAAGATTAAAATTATTAAGAGGTTAAAAATCATTTCAACTGCCGAACTTCGGTAAATTTTTGACATTTTAAAATAGATGGCACTGCAAATGATGTTATCTTTATTTTTTACATGTAATTTACGTTTTTTACAAGGCAAATCCAAACAGTGGATGAAATCGTTAAACTGGCGAGGAGTCATGTACTCCGTTTGCAGCAGCATGAAAAGATCAAAGCTTTTAGAATTAGCAGATCCCTGAACTACTGAAATCAAAGGACTGAACGAACTGTGACGCACAGATTTTTCTAATCCCAAAAGATGCTACACCGCTTGAAAATTCTGAACATTTACTAGATAATCATTGAGATTAGTTGTAATATTATACAGAAATACAGATTTCTTTAAAAAAAAAATTAATAAATCGGTGCATACGGAAATTATCACCAAACGCATCTAGAGACACTGTTGGGCATATAAATTACACGTTGTAATTTACACAGTTTTTTAAATGTAAAAAACGTGTAATTTACACAAGGTTATTTTTTACATTCTATATGTAAAAAACGTAAAATATTATTTTATGTAAAAAAAACTGACGCACCATCTCTTATTAAATCTAATTGTTACTAAAGCACCATCTATTAAATAATCTTCTTACTATTTTCGAATAGAATTTGTGCAGTAATTAACTGTGTACAATTTTTGTCGATTATATACCGAATGTCAAAATTTCACAATAATTTATGATTTAGATCAAAATATTTAAATCGGTAAATTTATGACATTTTCTAAATGATGGCACTGCGAAGTATGTTGTTTTCGTTTTTTACATGTAATTTACGTTGTATTTAATTTACGCTGTTTTTTACATAATTTACATAAAAAATATAAAAAAAACTTTTTTACATGTAGAATACCAACATTAGGTTTGATCATTGGTGTAGAATAAACTCATTTTTAGACTCCAGTCACAATGTGATTTTAATAAATTTGTTCCACCTTTCAAGCAAGTGTTAACAAGCTTATAAACATTGTGTAACATTTCTCAATTTACCCAAACCGTATGATACTTAATAACCTTGTATCTGAGTAATTTTCAGATCTTTGAGGAATACTTGTTGAATCACTTCCAATGATCATTATCTTCTTGACATTGACACGACTCTTCATTAAGCAATTCCTCTAATTCTTTATCTACAAAAACTTTCGCTATTCCACGGTCTTCGAAGTGAAGATCAGCGGTCTTGAAGCATTGAAACCACTCACAACGCGTTCTCCTTCTCATAGTGACCTCGCCATAAGTCTTTAATCGCACAAAACTTTACGATATAAACACAAATGGACTTCGGTTGATATGAGTTTAGGTTACAATATAACTAAAGGTACTATACACTGAGTGTGTTCACTGCAAACAGCGATGTCAGTGTGATGTGATGTCGACAATTTTAAACCGACCTCGGTGTTAATCCAAACAACATTTTCAACCACTGAACGACATATTGTTAATTTCTGTCAAATTTTCACCAAAAAATAAATTCAAAATAGAAAAAAACAAATAAGATGCATAGGGACACCAGTTTAACACCAGCTGACACCAGCTTACACTTTAAAATGCAGTTTAAAAAAGGTTACTTTTTGACTACGACAGCTTATGTGGTGAGCATCAAGTTGTCATTATATAAATATTTTCACAATTTTTCTTAAGTGAACCACAGTTGTCGATAAAAGTAACTTTTGGTAACTTTTTGTTGCGCAGTGAACGCACCTACTGTCTATAATGTATGAACTTCGACGACTACTTCTACTGCTTCCTATAGAAAAATGGCGGAAGCAAAGATATTTACCTATTGTATTTTGTGGAAGCCCTGGACACAATCTCCCTCTCCCTCTCTCTATTGAATTGTTGAATTGGGCTATTCATTAATATAGAATTTCACTATCTTATTATATTTATCTTAAGCATCTCTCCATTCCCTGACCGTAGGATACACCCTTTCTGAGGTGAAGGCTACGTAGAACCTCCTTCCGGTTTTTAGTAATAAATGTGGGTTCTTGCCCAATATTACACACCGAAAGGTTGTTATTTAATAGGTTATCAAAAAGTAACTCACCCCTTTCGTTGATATCAGTGCTGCCTCAGATTGTGAGATGCGCATTTGCATCACCTCCAAGGAGCACCCCAATCTTCTTCCTTTCCGCTTCAAGAACCACCACCAGTTTAGCCTTGGCTATGTAGCTGATGCTGTTGCGCACAACTGCGCATTCTTTCTCAAAATTCAAGAAGCATGGGTTACCGAAGAAGAAGTATTTTGCTTAAGGAAACCCAACTATAAATAATAGCTGAATAATTTAATTTCAAGAGTAAACTGAATACGATTAAACGGGTGTGTAAACCTAAATGGTTAGCTCACCCGAGTGTATCCGATATAATGCGAAAGGCGCTTGTGTCCTCCAAAGTTTGGTTTGGGTTATAAGATGGTGACGAATCAAAGGGTGGATTTGAAAAATTAATGAAAGTTGAGAACGCATGGGCTAGATTGGGGGCGATTACATACTTTGTGGTCGGAAATAGGTGGCTCACCTTTGAACGTGCGCATGCTTACATAAAATAATTGTCTGATGAATAAAATGATAACAGCATTGCGAGGGGGGAACAAATCACCAACCGGTCGCAAATCATTCAGGAAAATATTGTCATACTATCCGAAATTCGACCGGTGAGTGCAAAAATTTCCTCAATCTTGTGGTGAGCTTGCATTTTGGAGACAAAACAAACGCGATGCTGAATGAGTGGAGCGCGGAGTTTCGTATGATGCGACTGTAATATTTTGCACACGTTGAGGTGGATACACATGCTAGTGTAAGTCAGGATCCGGTATAGGAATCTATACTCCCTTGTTGAAAAAAGAGAAAGTGTTGAGACTAAATGACAGTATCTGTATAATGAATGCCGAGTTGATTGGAATAATTAACGAAATCAAGTTGGCTATGAATCGAGGAAGGAGGAGAGTAGTTCTATCCGCGGAGTTCCTAAGTGGATTAGAGTTTATAAAACGGGGAGGAGGTACTCAGAGAAATGTTTGTGCATTAGAAAATCTGTATGAGTATCTTCAATTTTTTGGGAAGGAGATTATTCTCCTAAAATGCAGTGATTGGGAGCTCCATCACGATCTTTATTTATTTGTAACAACCAGAAGATGCCAGATAGTTCTCTATGCCGTGGTGCCGTTATTATATCAATCTCTTCACGAACCGAAAGGTAACTCTCGTTTTAAAGATCGTTGCACTTCGGAAAAATCATTTTGATTTCAACAGTGAACACAGATGACACAAATCAATCAGTTTTTTTGAGTCAAAGTGAGCTTTCCATTACTTTTATAAATAATGACGGGATCTAATCTTCAATCGCATCACTCCATTAAATGTGTTATTACCGTTCTACTAAAAGCAGTTTATAAGACCACAGGTCGTTTTCAAATTCGTGTACCCTTTAATTTGTGAATCAATGTTCAAACTTCTCAAAGAGAGTTTACATAAACTATAGGTCACAAAGTGTCAGTTACATCCCCTTCTTTATTTGCAAGACCTATAAAGAGAAGAATTTCGATATTCCCCTGTTCCTTCAGTTTTGTACGAAAATTTTCATCATAACTTCACCATGACCGCAGGTAATGATTCCTGCTAGATTTTTAACACAAAGCCAATTTGATGTTTCATGGTTCCATGTTTTCTTAAGTAGATTTTTTTGGAATGAAAAAATGTACTTGTCACTTTAAGATCATGATCTTTATTTGCAGTTGCAGTTTCGTGATGGAGGTCCGATCTATACATTAGTTCCTAATTTATTAGGCTGTCTGATTTCTGTCAGATCAAACATCTGGAATCGTTATCTTTTCACTCTATAATCAATCAGGTTATATATCTACTATGGTACAAATGAGTCTTTATCTTAGGGTTGGCTTACATCTTTGGGCAGAGAAACTTATAATATTTGCCTACTAGACTTTATTTGAATACCTCTAAAACCTAACTTAAAAATTTCCGAAGTCGCATCTCAAGTGTGTCTTTGGGACACATTATTTTCAGTGGGTTAGCAACAAGTTTAAGTGGATACTCTTACATGTAAAACATCATCTTATATGTAGACCATCAAACGAGCCAGAATTTCTACATGAGGGCACGATCAGCGTATGTCGATCCTTTATCTAATGTCTGGGTACTTAAGCGGAAATTTATGTTGTGTTGGGGGTGTCCCAATTTGTTTTGTTGACATTTGTAACAATTGGTATTTGATGCAGAAGAAGGATATCTGTCCTGCGATCCAACCAGATTTAGACGCCTTGTACGACATGCAGGTTAAAAAAATTAAAGAAGGCAGAATTTTTTTAAGAACTTAATGCCACTACCTAGTGGTATATATATACCTACAGTTCAACCCACTAACACATTCAATCGTTATTTTTCACCACCAGGAGTCGAACCCGAGATCCTCGATTGACAGAGCAAACACGCTACTTTTTCTGCCACGACGGTGACTAAAAGCTGATTAATATAAAATAATTAGTTTTGTGAGAAATATTAACGAAACATGAGTTGTGGTGGCTCCAAAGAGTATGGTTTCAGTCCAGACCACTGTTGAAGAATAGAAAAAATAACGCCACTAACAAACGATATGCAGTTTGCATTTGTTGTAACATGTATTTCAGTGAAGCATTCGTTTTGTAAAAACCGATAACTGAATTTTAGAGCAACTCGAACTTCAAAGTGGGTAAAGACACAAATGAACCATTAAAATAATATAACCAACATGTTGAACCATCTACACACGTTGCATAGCTCCACTCCAGCCTATAATTCACTGACATGGAAAATAGGTCGGTCCATGATATCTGCACTCCAACACGGGTTCATAGATGTGTACATGTCCACTTCAACTGCCATTATTGGGATTCGAACACGGTATATCCAGCTTTAACCACTTCACCAGTTGGTCGGTTTCAGAAGCATTGTTAAATACAGCTATCAATCACATCACAGACACATATACGATATAAAGTCTTCAATTTACTTTAAATTCAATCTCATCGATTTGTCGATTAATAAATTTCACATGAATGTAATGAAACTGCGGGACATCGAAAAGTGTTAAATCAAATAAAATCGATTATTACTTGCCCACTTTTAATTCAGTTCTGGTTGTTTGCAACATATATATCGATAGATAGTGCTATGCACTGCATATACTGTTTATATAGAGCTCCCACCGCAGGTGATAAATTACATTTAATTGTATATAAACGAGTATGTATATATCGGTGCATTAAACTTCGCGGATCGGCATGTTTGTGTGTGCGCACGAGACTATATATTTAATATGTGCGTTTACGCGATTCCAAACTGAACCAAATTTCTTGCTTATCATCCTCATTATATTAAATGTTGTTGTGGTTTTGTATATTAAGATTATGATTTGAGTAAATTCTAATTTGAATATTTTGTGTAACAATCAATCACATATATAGAAAGAATAAGAAGCCAAGCAGGTGAGTATACAGTGTACTAGAGCGGAATCGTGATCTTGAAATTTTCGCTTCGTCATTATACATAAAATACAATAATAATAAATCGATTTGAATGATTTGTTAAAATCTATAAAAATTGTTATTATTTATTATGGTGTTTTGGATTATTCCCAGTTAATTTCGATTAACACGTTCACACAAGTGTTCGATGTAATTTGACGCAATTATCACGCGGTCGAGTGGTTAAATGTTTCTCTTGATATAATGAAATCGCGTACGTTTCGTAACGACTGTAATATACAATTCATTAAATTAAAATAATTAAACACCTCATTAATTAATTAATTAAAATTAATTAATTGTTTCAAATTATAAAAGAAGATAAAGTCATTAAATTGCATCAAATCGCATTGACGGACCAATTATAGTGCATTAACTAATTGGAGCGAATTTTTATTATTGCTACAAAATAGGAGATCAAAATGTGGATTTACAACATTGCGGTTTAGTTAAAATCCGTTTAAGCATTGCCAATAGTCAGAGAAGTTACACAAATTTGAAATTATAGTTGGTCGCACAAAAGATCGTATTTCGCAAAGTGCTCCGATTGACGTATATACGATCTTCTATCTTCTATACTTATTTGTGAGGGTTATGCCATACTTGTTGTATGGCAATTTACAATGTTCTAGTTAGTTCTTCCGGCCCAATTTATGAAGTATTGTAAAAGACTAATATCTTTAAACTTGACTCGATTCCACATGTATCACAAGTCACAAGCTGTATTTTATTACCCTTAAATACAGACCGCAGAGATGATCATTGAGGATCCATCCAATGAGGAATTCATCATGGCTAAGTAGAGATTAAAGAAAAATCGTTCACCAGGAGTCATTGCATTAAATCAGGGCTCTTGCTATTCGGAGGGCTAACTTTGTGCAAAGATACATTATTATTATTATTATTATTAAAGTTGGTTGGAACCCTATAAGGTTCCGTACTCAATGCCACAAAAGGCCTAAATGGTGCAAACCTAGGATCTCATCAAAGCGCACAGACGCGTTCTGCAACCTTAGCAAACTGAATCAGTTTGAACCAGGGCAGAAAAGACAGAAGATTTACAGGAATATACCTGCAGCTAAACACAAGAGATGCGGTCGAAAGCTGGACAACTGCTGATGAAGTGTAAACTATCATCAACATCTTACAGACATTTGTCGCATACGGCATCACTGGCCAGTCCCATGCGATGAAGGTGACTTTTGAAATGGCCATGGCCAGTAAGTATAGAGACTAAAATTCTCAAGTTGTCCTTTTTCAATGAAAGAACGTAATTTTTCAGGTAAGAGTTAATCAGTATTTTGCCTTACGACAAGTAGCGGTAGCTGACCACGTCCGCTTTCGATTCGATAGGGTAAATGATTTAATTGTTTTTTCACTATATAAGTAGGTAAAGGCGCAGCTGGTTCAGGACCTACGAAATATATAGGTGAGAACCAGTTTTAGCCAAATAGTCTGCAATTTCCTAAATGTCACAATGGGCAGAAACCCACATGACGGTTACCTTGTTGTTACGACCAAGGAGATTCAGAAATTTCTTACAATCCAGTATACCAGTTTAGAGTTGGATAGAGGGTTGTTCAAGGAGTTAAAGACAGTTTTACAATCCGTACAAAATATAATCTCTTTGTCGTCGGCAACGAGATTAAAAGCTGACAGAGTAGACTTAGCAGACTTCCAAAAATTTTCAGATCATGAGAAGGACAGTAATAACCAAAGTCCATACCCTGTTCAGTGACAGAGCCATCTGAAAAGAATATAAGCGATTCGGATATCTGTTTGAGAAAATCTGGTGAGAACCACATATCCCTGGATGGATGAAACACCTTAAATGATCTATGGAAATTAAAAACAGGCATAAGCCTATCAGTTACCATGTCAAGTTCCGGCATAGCCAGTTTAAAAACATTAAGAATAGATCTATGGCCTGAAATAGTACTGAGAGCATTCCACGCCCCAACACTCTTCAAGCGACAGGCAGCCGAACAAGCTGTACCTAAAATGAAGGATTGTAACTGAGGTAGGGAGAGAATTAGTTCCACAGCTAGGAGCGGAGTTGATGCCATGGCTCCAGTTACAGCCCGACCAGCGAAGTTTTGCAAACAATGCAGTTTAACAATTGAAGATTTAAACTTTAACCACTGGCCACCAAACAACAGATGCATAAGTTAGCATTGGGAGAACTAGTTATTTGTAGATAAAATATAACATTTTGGGGGATAATCCCCAAGAATTACCAAAAGCTCTACGGAATTGCCAAAAAATATCAGTGGCTTTTTGTACTTTAAAGTCCAGATGATACTTTCAAGAAAGTTTGTTATCCAGAAAAACTCCAAGGTGTTTGACGTAGGCTGAGCTATTCACCTTACAACCAAAAAGTGATGGTACAGAAAAAGCTGCAGTGTTCCTACGCCTTGTAAATATAACCAAGTCGGTCTTAGATGGGTTCACATGTAAACCCTTATCTAAACACCACTGTTCTATAATGTTCTATCAGAACCAGATCATCAGCATAACTTTGAGCGACAAAACCGGAATCATGAAGATTAAGAAGAAGTTTGTCAATGACCAAAAGCCACAGCAGGGGTGAAAGCACACCTCCCTGCGAGCATCCTCTGGATGCCTTGATGAACATGGAAGCATGTCGATACATGGTCTGCTGAAGGATTATTTACCATTTTGAGTCGAGGCAGAGCACATATATCTTTATTCCAGTGGAATTTGTTACTTATTTGAACACATAACAATCGAAATGAGCCACAGCCCTCGCAAGAATGTGTTTTTAATTTATCAAAAATGGTAATTCAACCGACTTTGTTACAATGATTATTGACTCATTACAATGAGTATTTCTCATGGTTTGTTACAACGATACAATAAATGTATAATCTGGTCGGTGATGCTATTGTTCTCTCATAAAAGTAAAACCGTAACTATCCAATTTTAAAGCCATTCAGAAGTACGCATAAATAGCAATCCTCATTCAGAGGATTAGTTAGTGCCATCAGGTTGCAAAAAATCACTCTCAGTTCCAACCCATAAGAACCAACCTTCAGAAGCCATTTTACCCATTTGTACCTCAGAAAACTTGCATAACTTTGCATGACAAAACTACAGAAGTTGCATGACAAAAACTCAAATTGAATGTGAGGAGTAGTTTCAGGTACACCAGAAAGTATTTCTAAAACGTAATATATCTCGTACCTCCCGGCAAAGTATTATACAATTTTTGTGAACCACGAAATGTCGAGTGCGACGTTGTTTATTATGGATTCTACGAATGAAAACATTGACCAGAAGTTATGTTTGGCGATCAAGCAGAGACGTCAGGAAATCCAACACAAATTGTTTATGAAGTGTACTTTTATGAAATTCATTCACACTCAAAATTCTACCAAGTGTAATTATATCTGACAGCGTTTTCATAGTAGCAGTTCAAATCATTCTGCGACTATAATCAGGTTCATCATGATACAAATCGCAACATCCGTATGTCGTCTACGTCGTCGTATGATTTCAATTATTTTAAAAATAATTGAAATCATAAGACGACTATATTCCAGGCGTTTGGTAGATCAGACAACTATATAAAACTTTCTTCATAATATTCAATCAAATTCCAGGTTCATTTGAAGCTTAATGTTCATTTTGAATAGTATTACACTACCGGCCAACATTTTTTGTAGTATTCATATGAAGTAAAACTGTATTTTATCATATGTCTAGAAATGGAAAATAAAAGGAACACTCATCTTGATTATATTCGCCATCGAGAACTTGGTGAAAACCTATTAGTGCTCAACCGAATAAACAGTGGTCAATTATCACCAACAGATTATTGGGACACGTTCATCCAGTATTATAGCTAAGACCATGTACGTACAACCGCGAACTTTTGAGTTTAATGAGAAACAGATTCAAGGTTTTACCACGATGGGACTTGCCTTGATTTTGAATTTAGGATTTTCTTATTAATTATTTTGATGTCTGGCCGAATATGCTACTATATTAGCAGACAAGAAACATCTTTACAATATAATTTTGAGAAAACGCTAATCAATAACGCAAGTGATATCTATTCGGCTATCGATAAGCTTCCAAGACCAAAACAAAAGATATTACCGTCCATACAAAAATTTCACGACTCGGATTTATTTGACTCTCTAATCCACGGTAAGGATCTTAACAAGAACACAGAATTTGCAGACGAGACATTTCCACTGCTCTCTGTCAAAAATCTTAGGAACAACATAGATTCAGGTTGTGTCAACTTGAGCGGAGCTCTTCAAATAAAATTATCCATTCCTGGTATCAGTTGGGTTAAACCGCAAAATTCAAGAAAAATGAAACTTTATCGATTGTAGGAACCGGAGAATATGCTACTCTTTAAAACACTATCCAAATAAACTAGATGGAATCAGGGTCACAGAATTATGCTTGTATATTATAAGTACAGGATGCGAAACTTTAGGCATAATTATAGCTCTCACTGACAAATTCACGTCATGCAAAATTTCAGTTACAGTTATTCATTTCGTTTTCTAAAGTGTTGCGACTACCTCAGTTGGTTGTAGCCTATTCATGTTTATTAAGGCTATGTTTTACCTTGCTGTGTAAACAAGTATTAGAGGAACTGTAATTATGATTGAAACACAATCGATGTATTGAATGAAAGTCTGTATTGAGAACAAAAAACTTGTCTCAAGCTCAACTATATGACAATTATCTAAAGTTTGGGAAAGTTGTTGTCACTTTATAGTACTGACACTAAAAATGGTTTGATGACTATCATGAGTTTCGAAACTAGTACCTTTCACTCTGACTGACGCAGCTTTAACCTCTGCACCATTTTGTTGTTTTAATGTTTGAATACATAAAAATTAACTTTTGACTTTGATTTTACAGTTTATTTGTTTAACACCTCATTGCCAACTTTCTTCTTGTGGATGAGTGGTGCAATAAACAGCACAGATACTCTTATTTGAGATTCTTTTTCTTATACTCGTCTAGATATTCTAGGTAAATAATGTAATGACCAATAATGATATAGTTATCTATCTTACACAGGATAGTTCACTCTAAATATAAGATGAATTGTTTGAGGTAAATACACGTTAGGAAAGCCAAGCCGTAAAAATTCCAGTCAAACACATCGTTTCTATGTCGGTGGTAGTCCGACTGTGATTATTTATAAATATGTAGTTTTATATATATATATATATATATATATATATATATATATACTATATATATATATATATATATATATATATATATATATATATATATATATGTATATATATATATATATATATATATATATATATATATATATATATATATATATATATTTATATATATATAAATATATATATATATATATATATATATATATATATATATATATATATATATATATACCGGGTGTTTCTTTTAAACTGAGACGATCAAATATCTCGAAAAATAGCCACTCTACATGTCTATAATCAAAATTCAATAATACCGCGAGGGAAATACATTAGTGCAAAAAACCCACCCCCACTTTTTAGGTGAGGCGGGGGCAACTTTTAAACTTAGATAGGAAGACATATTTTTTATTGCAGATACAGATTCTACGACTAAAAGTACGTATGATTTGAATGAAATATTTTGTTTGGTTCATGATAGATGGCGTTGTAATCGACTAAATTCAATATTTTCAATTTCTCCTTCTTAGAACACACGCATTCGATTCTGCAATACGTTTGAAATTCAGATGAATAAAATAATTTTAGCTTAAAATAAGTGTTCAAAATGATGGCCTGCGACTTCAATGCACTTATTAATACGCATTCCACATGATTGTACACAACTGAGAAGTGTGTTTGGTTAAATTTCAGCACACGCCTTTCTGATTCGTTCAATCATGTTCTCACGTGTTGTTGGTTCTTGTTTGTAAACTTTGTCGTTGAGATAACCCCACAGAAATCTGGCGCAGTAACATCTGATGATCTGGCGGGCCAATTTATCGAACCTGCTCCACCGATCCAGCGAACATTGAAATCACGATCAAGTATTTCAAGTGCCACAACCGAATAGTGTGCAGGACAACCATCATGTTGAAACCACATGTTCCGTCTCACTTCTACGCTCAAATTTTCAAATAATATTGGCAGTTCATTTTCCAAAAAGTTTCGGTACATTTGACCATTCAACTTGACTTCAATAATGTGGGGGCCTATGAGTTTGTTGCTAATTATTCCACACCAAACGTTGACAGTCCAAGGACTGATGTTCAACTTGACGAAGCCAGTGCGGATTTGTTACACTCCAATAATGCATGTTATGTCTATTAACTGTTCCATGGTTTGTAAAAGACGATTCGTCAGAGAACATTACGCAACGAAAAAAATTGGGGTTTTGTGGTGTTTGTTCACGTGCCCATTGCCAAAAAGTTACCCGATTTTGGAAATCAGCGCCATGAAGATCTTGGTGTAAAGACACATGATATGAATGATACTTGTGCTGTTTTAAAATTCTCCAAACACTGGTGAGGGACAATCCGGAATCATGAACTATTACTCGTGTACTAACATGATGATTATGAGCCACTGCTGCTAATAAAGCAATTTCATTATTCTCTCCAGCGACTGTTGCTCTACGGGTCCTCTTTTTCGGTGGAACATTTCCATCAGTAATAAATTGTTTGATAGTACGGCCAAATGAAGCACGTGAACGAATCCTTTCCGGTAAATGTTGAACGTAAATAGCAACAGCATTTTCAAGATTTCTGCCAGCTTCTCCATAAACCATAACTATTTCAATTTTCTCTGCCACAGTTTAACGCTCCATTCTAAAGTATTTCATCGTTTATTTTGCAATTACGAAAAACATGAAGATAAGAAATAACACAAACGTTAAATGTGCTTTACAAAACTGAATAAAATGGTTTGATGACGAATTTTATTTCAAACAGAATCGAATGCGTGTGTTCGAAGAAGAAATTGAAAAAATTGAATTTCGTCGATTACAACGCCATCTATCATGCACCGAACAAACTATTTCATTCAAATCATTCGTATTTTAAGTCGTAGAATGCGTATCTGCAATAAAAAATATGGCTTCCTATCTTAGTTTAAAAGTTACCCCCGCCCCACATGCAAAGCGAGGGTGGGGGACTATTTTTTTGCACTAATGTATTTCCCTCGCGGTATTATTGAATTTTGATTATAGACATTTTTAACCGTAGAGTGGCTATTTTTCGAAATATATGATCGCCTCAGTTTAAAAGAAACACCCGGTATATATATATATATATATATATATATATATATATATATATATATATATATATATACACATATATATATATATATATATATATATATATATATATATATATATATATACATATATATATATATATATATATATATATATATATATATATATATATATATATATATATATATATATATATATTTATATCCGCTCATAAAATGCAGGTATCTCTAGCCCTCTCTCTACTCCAAAACCAGCCTTTTCGTGATGATTGGTGAACCCACGGGTAACAAAACGGTTTTTGGGGTACTGATGGAGGGTTAACTTATAGTTAATATAACTAACTCAACTAAGGTGGTACTGCATACACTGGTGTCTGCGTGGCTAAGTAGATGCTTAGTCCTTAGTATGATCACTCCGAATTAGGGTGACTTTCAGGTTTTACAATATAACCTCAGGTTTTACAATATAACTTTCAGGTTTGACAATATAAAATGGGACCAAACAAACAAAGTGAGAGTGATGCTTCTCAGACAGTATTAGATATTGCACCGCAAATAGAAAAGCAGGCACATTCCAATAAATTTCAGAAAGATATATAAGGAAAAAGTTGAGGGTAAAGTTGAAATATCCAAGAGATAAAATTGGACAACAAGATCGCCGATACATCATACTGCAAATTGGAAGCCCAAAGTGGGCGGATATAAACAGCGCTTTGAAGCGGCGGAGATGGAACAAACAGGGCTCGTAGGAGTGATCGAGCAGATAAAAAAGGAAGCCACTCTCCGATAGTGTAATCCGATGACAAAGAATTAAATCAAACTCAGTATCAAAAGTGCGGATCGTGGTTTACAAATTAACCAACTATAAGCGGGTGATGATGATAAGTAGCGAGGTCCGTGGAAGCGAGAAAAAACTAAAGACGGCTTAGAGTACTATATGTCTATACTAATATGATCACTGTAGTAGCCGCGAAGAGAGCTTGAAAAGTTTCACCGAAAGCTCAGGATGGATCGAGTCCAGAAAGAACGCAAGCGTTACGTGGTGTGGCTACGGAGCAAAATAAATGTCATTCAGAACAAACCAAACGAATTTCTCGTTACGCCACTGATTTTACATATTTGAAACAGTGACGCTCTAGGACCAACTTAGAAACCCCTCTAAAACTCTTTATGAGCGCTAAGAATGTATATACCTGGTATAAAAACGATAAAAGAAGTTCTACACAATATCGTTTGTGATTGTAATAAGCACCACCACACTGCCGCAATGGGTTACCTTAATTATGACTTTTATTGTGTTTACCGCTTAAGGAAAGATTAAAGTTTTTTTTGTTTCTGCACAGCATCTTTACTTTATTTTTTTATTGGTTTTGCATTATAAAAAAATAAATAAAATACATTCTCCTCATAATATATGTAATAATATGCAATTTAAAAAATAATTTATTGACTTTAAGATGTAATTAAGATTTTATTGGAAGAAACATTTTTTTTTGTTTCGCTTTTGTGGGGTCATTTCAATATATATTTCGTTTGACATACATCAACATAACACCTTTATACCAAAAAAAAAATAAAAAAAGCAACCGTACACATATGTAGATTATTGATACACTTGGCTGGTTTTAATTTAACTCGCGGTTCATCGATTATTTTTGATTAATTTTATTTATACATAAATAGGAATGTTACGTATATTTACAAGTTGATTGATTAGACGAGAGTTTGAAAATAGATTGTTTATACTTAGACAGCTTCCACTTGCTGTTTAACATGTACATGTGTACAGGTATCTATGTAAAACTAGAAAATAATGTAAAAGTTGTCATATGTTGATCGGCAGGTTATGCAAATTATCGTATGTGTATTTATATTATTACAGTTGACAGTCTGAAGAATGTATATACATTTTTCCTACTTGGGAAACTTGATTACTCTCTTCGAAGTCGATACGCCAGTATATATTTATAAAGGTAGGAAGTTATTCTCAAATAGTTGTCCTCATACACCAACCAATCCCCTATAAAATATATGTAAATATTATTCTTGGAATAATTTGAGCGATCAGATAACAACCAACAACATCACATTATACATTCCATTACGAAAACGTATAATATTGTGTTTCCATCGTCGACAAGATGCTTGTGTGCTTATCTTCAATCGAATACAATAAAATCACATGTTACATGGCACATAATATAGCAATTGGTAAGGCAGCAACACAACCGTACATATATTGAATGAAAATTTTTAAGCATAAAATTATATTAATTCACGTTTAACACGAAATCGTTATGCTTCTTATTATTACATATGTATATACATAGCAACATGTACTCTCCTCCAATCCACATACAATTATATGTATATGCTTTGTTAGTTACTTAGAGGTAATTTGAATTACAAAAAAAAAAAACTTCAACAGAAACTCATTACACTTTCCTTGGCCTGGATACGTTTTTTGTTGTATTTGAAATCGTATACATAACTATCGATAGTTTTTTGTGTTGTCGTCGAATGCGTGTTCGACCAATCAAAAGTCTACTCGCTTCGAATGACAACAACAATGTTTTTTATTCGATCCACGTGATCGTGTTTAGTTTTCAATTGAGTATGCGAACGCGATCATAGATTAACTATTGTGGTAGGTAAGTAATAGTTTTGAATGGGTGGTTTTTTATAATGGGATTGGAAATTAATGATTATTGCGATGTTGTGGTTGTATATGAATGATATGGTATGATGAGCGTTGCGTTACGGTTATTAATGTAGCGATTAGTCGAGTAAGCTATTGGCTTTATGGAAGCTCGTTATCCTCACTTTGTATATTACTCACCGAATGACAGTATTTTTGGGATTCGTTAAATAAGCGGGCTCGTCAATTTAATTGTGCGTAAAATTTAAATAGCTGTTAATTCTAAATCCTTATTATTTTGTCTTAATCTGGTTGGAGTTGAGTTTTACTAGTAGCATGACGAGACTATATCATAAAAAGAGTAGTCAGTTGTTTATATTAATCTGGAGTGATGTTCAGAAACAATATCCGATATGCTAATATAAATGGATGAAAAACATTCTTCGGGTTTGGATAAAAACGAATCGCCTTCCAACCTTCCGAAGTTACAAGCCAGATTATGGTTTTGAGCTACACTTACTGAAAATGAGCGACACAGAGAAAGTAGCGTGTTTGGTCTGTCATTCGGAGGTCTTGGATTCGATTCTCAGGGTGGTGACCAAACATCAATCACGATTGGGTATTTTTAATCTGTAAATGTATATAGGTTGAACCGCCCATGTGGCGCTGTGGTTAGAACACTGCGGCATGGAGCGGGAGGTACCAGGTTCGAATCCCAATAGAAGCAGGATGCGAAAAAGGATTTTCACCATTGATCGTCTGGGGCAGTACGATCGGTGGTGAGAATGAACTCATCTGAGGCCCAGTTGAGGTAAGAATCCATGTCAGTACTATAGGCTGGAGCTATGCAATGTGAAGATAGTTGCTACGTAAATCGGACCCACAGCCAAAGCGTACAGTAAATATAGTGGTAAGTCACAATCAGCCATTAGAGCCTGAGTGACAGATAACACTACAACAAAAAAAAATAGATTGAACCGTGGGCCCTAGTGGAATTGAGTTATGGAAAAGTATTCGCCTTCATTAATTTTTTACTAAACATAGGTTTCAAACTAAATTTTCCAATGATTGACTTTAAATGACGTTTGAAAACACATGAAAACATTTCCAAAACCATTCGCTTACATTTCTACAAGATTAGATTCGGTTCCAAGATTAGATTGGAATTTATAATTAGATTTGAGGAAGGAAAGAATTGCCAACAAAATATGTGTATTTTGTTGACTTTGAACGAATTGCAAAACGTTTTTACTCGTGAAAGCTGTTAAGCCATATAAAGATCCAGTGAGCTTCGTCTAAACAGATTGTAACTAACGGTTAAAGAAAAAGGCGGTTATATAACAATCCAAAAACTCCAGCTTTACAAAACCGAAAACTTCAACCGATAGACCCGATCGTTTCTAATGACAATTACTATGATAATAATTTCTGAACGGAGAACGATAGAACGCTGAAGGCTTAAGATTACAACTAAACCATGATATAACATTAAAGGATTAACTGACTTGCACCAGACCTTATTAAAACATTGGTCAGCTTCGGAACCAGCATGTAAACCTTTTTATCAACATCGACTTAATATCCACATTAAGGCTACAAAGAAATTTTAAAAATCGTTTGCCTGGAGGTGATTCCATTAATTTAGTCTTGATATTCGCAGCCGAGATAACTGGTGCACACCATATAGACATTCCTAGATTACCTATATGGACTGTCCACTTCTGAATTCAAAACATCTTGCAAATGTGGATAAACTGAAATTGTACAGAGTTCACCTAAGATCCGATATTATGTGTGAATGTAAGAGCTGGAGCTTGATGAGAGAATGGGAGAGCTTTTATTATTTGGGATAATGCTTTAAACATTGAGAAAACAAACATTTGTGTGCAAAAACCATTAGTAACGTGACGTTCTATGAAATCAAAGGAAAATCTTCTTTCTGTTGGCAAAAAGTTACAGTCGGCGACGATAGCTCCACGAATGTTAAGAATGATTTTACATTGCCAATAAAGGCTTAGTACATTTTGGGGTGCAGATTTGGTTAGCGATCAACAACTAATTGGTAAAAGGAACATTCAAAATCAAAGCATTGTAAAACACATGGAATGTAATCAACAACTTTACTCTAAGGTTGCTAGCAATGTACTTGACTACCAAAACACTATATAAAAACCGGAAACCTACGAGTTTAAATAGTAAGTGGATAACACAACTATCAACCCAGATATGAGGCTATTCCATCTCTTTTGGTGCACATCACCAATGTGATAGTCACTTTCTCGTTTAAGAGATAATGACGTCACTCCTAAAGTAGACTCAGCTCCCACAAAAGTGGAAGCCTGCATCCAAACGGGCCAATTTATCAGCCAATATATTTCTTTGGATACCCATGTGACTGGGTATCCAATGAAGTCTAACTTTATTAACGCTAGTCAATTTAAGGCAAAGGGAGATAGATAATTCGAACTCAGGATTTTGTATGTATAACCTGGTACCAGCTAGATTACCGTATACTGATCCATCAGTAAAAATCAACATATCGTCACCGGAGGGGAAGCATGGAATATTATAGTCCCATATGTGTGATTTCCTGTAATAGTTATCAAAAATAATTTCCCGAAGACGTGCTTTGTGACCATAGTGTCCGACGACATGTGGGCAGTTGTGTGTCGGCTCACCTTCCTTCATATTTGATAATGCCCAGAAGGACTAGGAAGATTATCTTTGAATTTTAGTTGAACGATTGTTTGCGCTGCACACCTTCTGATCTTAAAATCAAGCGTTAGCAGATCCACAACCATCTCAAGAGTAACAGTCCACCAAATAACTTCGTCAAACGAGATTATGGGTCTTATCATCGAAACGTATAGCCAGTACACGGTCATGGGCTACCAAATGACTGTCTGCATTTCTAGTAAATGTTGCATGCTTTGTTGCATGTTCCTTCTATATATTTTTGCCGATTAATTTTCCGATCTAATCAGACCCTCCGATACTTGATTTCAGAAGAAAGCGGGATCGTATGAGCCTGAATTATTGGAAGACTAAAGTTTCCCAAAGTTCTGCGCCTAGTGAAAAGAATCATGTCAGTTTTCCTAGGGTTAACTGATAGACCCTGATCACATATTACACCCTTATATCTACCTACCAGTATTTTGGCGATGTCATCAGCATAAGCCAGGCAGAAAAATCCGTTGTCATTTAGTTGAACTAGGAGTGATGTAACCGCAAGACACCACCCTGAGAACATCTCTTTCGGGCGGTCATCGTCGTTATGTTCACTATCTAACCTAAGTCTACAGTAATTCTCCTTGACCTAAGCATGGCGCTAAACCACCGAACAAGTGCGGTCTCAATGTCTTTCAGCTGCCGAAATCATTGCACTGAAGGAAGCGTTGTCAAACTTGCCTTCAATGTCCAGAAATTCTCTCAAAGCAAATTCCTTGTTGTCCAGCGATTTTTCAAGCCAATGACTCCATGGAGTGCTATTTCAACAGATCTGCTTTTTTGGTATTCGTGTTGTTTGGAATGTATGGGATTTTCTATAATAGTGCCAGTCGCTCTAAACATTTAGATACAAAAGAAAATAGGTCGATAACTTTTTGCCTGATCATATCTAGACTTTCGATTCTTCGAGATGAACACTACCCTGAATTTTCTCTATGATTTTAGAATGTTTCCTAGGGACAAACTGGTCCGGAAGATATGTTCAATATGTGGTCTAGGATAGTTTCCAGTCCTTTACTCCAGTTGATTTCCATATACCACATTAGAATTATAATTTTCGGTCAATGAGTACTCAGGTGAAATCAATCAGGTTTCTCTAGAGTTGCGATAGTAACCTTCATGTTCCCATAGAACTTTCTTGGTATAGCGGTTGCCGTAAGATCATCCACTTCCTTACAGAAATATCTTCATTTCAATTAAATGTTCAAACCACTTTACTATCACACATATGGTACTCGTTGTGGGTGGGCAGTATAACAAATAATTTTTACACTAGTATATGCAGTATTTTTTGACCGCCCAGGTGGTGCAGTGGTTAAAGCTGCGGCAGTTGGAGTGGGAGGTACCGGGTTCGAATCCCGATCCGGGGCAAAATGCAAAATGGCGTTTTCACCTTCGATCGTTTGGGCGGTGGTGCGATCGGTAGTGTAAAATGAACATATCTGGATCTCCTGTCGTATTTAGAATCCATGGGCCGACCCATCTTACATGTCAGTACTATAAGCTGACATGGATCTATGCAATGCACAGAAGGTTCTTCGAAAACTTGGACCTATAACTGTACATAGAGTGGTATCACAACAGACCAATCGCCGGGCTAAGCGTGCGATAGCAGCCACAACAACCTAACCATACCATAACCTATGCAGTATTTATTTTCATCATGTGCATAATGTTTTCATATACTAGGTTATTCATCAACTTTTAGGTCGGGGGTAAAACTACAAAGGTAAAAAGATTTAAAGACCCCATACAACCCCACGGTGTCATGTGTAAACTTGAAAATATAACGACAAATGCAATCACTTTTACCTTACCATAATACATCCAAGGTGGTTATTATTCAAACTGGTGTTTCTCTAAATGTGAAACGATCAGATAGATTTGTACATATGACCATGTGATGCACAATCGTCTCGAACGATAATATTAATCCGTCCAATGGTGCAACCAATTTTTATATGGGTCATGAAGACGGATTCGCAATTTCCTAGATTTTTTTTGTTGGGTGGCTGCTATCGCACACTTAGACCGGCGATGGTCCGTTGTGATACCACTTCATGTACGGTTATAGGTCCGATTTTTCGTAGAACCATCTGCGCATTGCATAGCTTCATGTCAGCCTATAGTACTGACATGGACGATGGGACGGCCCATATGGATTCTGAACTCGAAAATGTGTTCATTCACACCACCGACCGCACTGCCCAAACGATCGATGGATCATCTAGATAACACATAGATCATCTAGATAACACATAGATTATTTCTGAGCCACAATACATAGACTGACCACCCGCATATCCTCAAACTTAAATATAGTGTGTACAGTCAAATCAAAACTATTGTTAACTCTAGACGTCATTCCGTTCTACTTCGTAGTCGTGCAAACAAAATTTATTATCTGATTGGTAATGATTTATACATACATTTTGTCCAACTAAGATACGAACGCATATGTACCAATTCCTATTTTTCCCAGTTTTAAGAAAACATTTTGCTAACGATAAATTATCTTTTGTCAAAATAACTTTAAATTTATAGTTCAACTATTTTTTTTCTATATGCTCGTTCTGGCGATTCAATCATTCTGGACAACAATAACAACGCACAAATACGAGTCTAAACGACAAATAATAAACAGAATTATTATACAGATCTCGTTGAATTAATAAATTTTAATTAAAAATTACAAGAAGGAAATAGAAATGTACGAATGAAATAAGAAATGTTAAATTCTTAGAAATAAACAAGAAATTGAGCAGACGCAAAAGCACATATAAGATAAAAAAAACGTTACAAGAAACCAGCATGTTGTCTTTTCGATATTTTCATCTTACATCTCTCTATAGTTCTGATTATTCATTTGGTTGAATAATTGCGATATACAGACATAGAATGGTAATGCTAGGCAATGTTAACATGGAAATTTGCGTCGAAATCGAAACGGATCGAATTCTATAGCCCTCCATATCTGGCAAGTCTCAACTTACCAATACAGCTGGTGCAACAATATTTTATGAAACCAGGTAAATTCTTCGGTTTGTAAACTTGTAAAATATATGAAGCAACAACAAAATTTCCAATTCATTCAACTTCTTCAAGATAGCTTCGAAGACGTCGACTCGTATATATACAGGTATGAAAGATGTATAAAATCATGAATTATTTATTTATTTTGAATTGAGTTTTTCATTATATTTTTAATCAAAACATAAATAAAAATTGACTTGATGCAGAAAGACAGCAACAACAACAAAATGAAAATATCGCGAAATTAAAGAACAAAAAATGTGTTCAAGGTGTGGAAATTTATATTGTTGATTGTTCTTCGTGATTTTCTTTTGTCTTTTTCGATCGTAAGGATTACGCTTTCGATCATTATTACCATCATCATATTGGTCATGAATCATGATGATCATCCATAAATTTAGAGATCTGATTAGTAAAATATAAATTCTTATAAGTGGGAAGAACGTGATTTTAGTTTTTTATCAGAATTCCGTTTGAATATATTATAGATATATAGAAACTTGTCTTAACACATCATCTTTGACACATTCGAAAATGGAAGATGATTGTTTTGTCGATATTCGCAATATGAGTGAAATAAAATCAAATTGACAGTCAAATGATCTTGAGAAATCCATTGCAGTTCTGGCCTATGTGCACACGTCGACTCTAAAATTTTCTGAATTTATCTCTCAAATTGTAACTATTTAAAGCTGACGGTGCTTCAACTCTAAACGGAGAACAGCAAACACGATACCTTAGAATCTAATAATAATTAATGTGGCAAATTATATAACGGGTGCGCAATCTTTTATGTCGATATGTAATTTCAATTTCTGCGGTATTTTCATTTTAGTTGGTCCTTTCCAATTTATTTGGACTGGTTGGTAAAAGTAAACTATGCGGTTTTTGCACACCCAAAATATGAATGTTGCCTTGAGCTCGTCAATGGTTTGCTGTTCAAGCAACCTCACAAAATGAAGTTCGATGTGGTCTAATCTGGAGATCTAGGACAGTCAATGTCACCTCTTTTCCACATCAGACGTTAAGGGAATTTTTTTGCAGAAAGTTTTTGAGAAAAAACCGACCAAAAAGTTTTTTGCGCACCGTCTTGTTGAAACCAGTAACCATCAAGACTTTTTGCATTTGCGGGCAGACATAATAAATCAACATCCGTCGATATTGATTTCCTGCGACTGTTTCTTTTTCTCTGGCCTAATACAGCCCAATGATGGTTTGGGCGCAAACTCCGTTCCAAACAGTGACTTTTTTTGCCCTGCAATTGCGTTTCAGAGAAATGGGCCTCGAACGTCATCAACATTTCGAGCACCATGGAAGGTCTGTTGGCATAATATTCATTGTGATAGTTGCACTTATTAGAAAATCAAATGCAAACCATCTATTATAATGCGTCGGAAAATGGTACAACTGATGCCAAAATGTCAAGCGTGGTGACGATATGTCACTTTTGGCCAACGGTTTCATTGGAACGTGTTGGGCGTTTAGGAACGTTTAGCATGTTGACGATATCTCACTGTCTCGCGCTTAACAAGATTCAATACTAAACGACGGGTAGTATTTATGGTGAATTTTTTTTTTATCTCTAATCTGTTTTGGTACTCAAGGCACTCCCTACATGTTCGCGGTCCGCTTAAAGCCAATTCGAGGACGTACGGATATGGGTCTGATTTTCCTAACTATCTGCACATTGTATAGCTCCATGCCAGCCTATAGTGCTGACATGGAAGATGGGTTGGCCCATGAGTTCTGCACTCCAACAGGGAGTCATAGTTGTGTTCATTCACATCACTGATCGTAATCTCATGGTGTAAATTCCCTTTTGCATCCTGCCCCTATCGGGATTTGAACCCGGTACCTGCCGCTCCAACTGCCGCAGCTTTAACCACTGCGCCACCTGGGCGGAATGGTTAAAAATGTATTGAATTTGTCAATCGGTTGGCAAATGCCAAAGTTATTCCATGTTTACATGGACATAAACTTTTTAGTAGAAAGATTGGGTTGAAATACCCAGAAGCTTTAGTTGTTATCAATTCTGCCATGTAATTAGAACTTCTCAATGTATGATACAGAAAAACCTTGTTTTCAAAGTTTAAGACAACCAAGCTATATACAGAGTGTCAAAAATTACCTTATTCTCATCTGTCAAATTGTAATTTTAAACCAAATCAAGTATGTAATTGATAAAGCCTATTAATACCTTTCACGACAATAATTGAAAGGAGTGTTAACAAAATAAAGAGTAAATATTTGAGGAAACTGAAGCAATCTCAAACAAACTGAGTAGGTCGTAGTCAGCTCATCTGATTTTGACATTTATTAAACCATGTCTACACAAAAGCATCAAAATCTTTCTGTCTGTCTGTTTCTATCTATGCATCTGTTTAAGAGTACTGACGTGGAAGATGGGTCGGTCCATGAATTTCAGCAGAGGTCATAGATGTGTTCGTTCACACTACCGATCTGATAGTGAAAAATCCTTTTTGCACCCTGTTCCTAGCCAGCTGCCCTATCCTGCCGCTCCAATTGTCGCAGTTTTAGCCACTGTGCCATATGGTCGGTTATAAGCCATCATATGCAGAAGAGAATTACCAAGTACCAGTAATCTAGTATCTGTAGCAAAACTCAAAAATATTGTATACAACGGATTTGAAAGATAGACTGCTCAGATATGTCCGGTAAAATTAAAGTACTTCAAACAAAAATACGAATGTTAGTTCACACAAGACATAGGGCTCATTAAATGAGTAATAACCGATTTTATAACTTCCCCAAACGAAGAGGGCTATACACTGGAGGTAGTCTTAAGAGGTATATTCGAATAGAGGTCTAATTAGAAAATAGTGTCATTTGTAGAATTATCCACACATCAGTACATGACAATAATAGTTGTATTATACCAAACAGCAATACCTTAAGAGATTGGTTTAAGACAACACCTATCTTCAGGTAAGAAATAAGTATCCGGTTTATTTTTAAATCATCCAGCATTATATTGAGACATTAGTGTGTCGCGTATTCTAATTCGAGTGATCACTGAACAATACTCTATCTGATGATGACAATTATGATGACAAGATAATATTGAGGAAAGATAGTTACGACAGGTAAAATGGTTGCGACTTCAGAAGCGGATAAGATTGTCTGACCGAGAGCTAGTGGTACAATTTTAGTTTTCGTTTTAATTTTTCTTAAATTTAAATATTTAGTTAGTACAAGGTAGTATCACCCACGGTGACCTTATTTGTTTCTTGCCTATAAAAGTCATCAGAATTTTACTTCATCAGAGTCATCGTTAAACGTCATCAGAGTGTTTACACGTCGCAACCTGCCGTCAAGACACATGTCCATAGCCATATTTAAGGCAAAAATCGTAGAAGTATAATACCACAATCAGGAGTATAAAAAAGCTCCAGACCCTAAGTTCGACTTAGCTGAACCATCCAACAATGTGGTTAAAATATATTTAATAATTATTACTCGTTAGAGTTGAATATCAAGTGACTATATATATGAACCAGTCACCTGCTAAAAAAACACTAACAAATGCTTCAAACTGTAAAGTATTAATTTAAATTGACAAATATGATTGAATAGCGTTTGCTAAACTAAAATGTAGTGGGCATTTTGATCAATTTCACGTCATTGAATGCGAATTCCAAGACTTTGGAGCATCTAAATACATTCAAGTGTATTACATATATGAATAAAAAAATTCGACAGCAATTAATCATTCTAATTTTTGACATTTGTATTTTTATATATCAAATCCACCTCAAAAAATAAAAAAATCATATATGTATACCACCCATTCAATTATGTAAAGTGACAGCCACTTTTTATACTAACAACAAAAATGTTTAGATTATATGGGACTTGGATCCGAATTACAAAAATTATAACGAACGTATATGGTCGCGTCTTACGCGACAATATACCATTTTTGTGTAAAACACTGTCAGTTGTAAGCAGAACAGAAATAAAATAATTGTTATGTGCGCAGAAGATGTCATTTGAATATAATCACCTATGTAGGCTGCGAACCTAAAGCTCAGTTCACGTTTTTGTATTTCTTTGCGATCTGTATAATCTTAAACAAAGAATGATCATTTTGTATTGTTTGGTCTGGTTTGTTGTTTTAAGATAAATAATATTGTATATAAGAAATTGTTGATTTTATGCGCTATATGTGTGTATATCTGGTATGTATTGCCAAAGGGGGTGAATAAACTGTCTAAGGAAATAAAAGTTTAAGTATATGCGATCTAACGATTGGAAACAGAATCGTAAAAGTCCAGTATCATTGTCACATTACAATAAGATATATACTCGTACATATAATAATATAAAACGAAGATCTTATTATTATTATATTAAAAGATGATATCTAAGACACTTCACCACATATGCAGAATATCCATTAAATTGTGTATAGATACTTGCGGAGATAACGATCGAACGATCATCACAAAACAAAACAAAAATTCAATTAGTAATCGACTCCGGTTATTTGTGTTGCTTCCATTTATGAACTAAGACAACAGCAACAACAACAAATTTTGTAACATTAAAATCAAATTAAAGATAATTACAAGAATTACAAATATAATAAAAACAGTAAATTAACATTTCTAATCTAGAATCAGTCATCTAAGGTCAAACATATCTTTCTAATTACATATAATCTTATGTCCAACCATAATTAAAGATGATCACATCTTAATGTATTTGCATGTACAAATTGGTAAATTGGACAACATCTTTTATGTTGTGTAAGGTAATGGAATATAATTACATGTTTTGAGCTAGCCATCTGAGATTATTATTGCTATAATAGAGACTTCAAGAGTTTATTGGATACGAGCCACAAGTTCCAGGAGCAATATTTTCGTCTACTGACTAGATTTCTTGCATGATATCAACAATTTGCATTAAATTGACACAATTATTCATAAATCTCATACATTATCGTTTGAATAACAATTTAACTTGACAATGAGCCGTTCGATCATTTGTCATTGACATTCTTAAACAGCTATTGCTTCATTTAGTAACTCACCTGTCAATGTCATAATAATTCAAAATTCAAAAGAGATTCCAAGCTGTTATATACACCATCATCAGTGGCTTTGTCACTTACAAGTAAACGTTCTGTGGTTTCGGACGATTTTTCAAGTGTATTCTTACAGTAGATGTTAACAGTTTCGATGTTTGGCCATACGGTTACAACCCCGGATTGTGACCCAATACCATAACATATTCTAAAAAAATTCAATGGATTGATATACAGGATCATTCAATAAGTCCGTAGGATGACACATAGATGGCGTTACTAGAATTTTTTTCATATGATTTATATTAAGTACTAACCTTCAATCGATACGTGTATAATTTGACAGCAATCTGACTATTGATTCGTGAGTTATAGCATTTTGAGTGAAGCAACTTTTGTTTTTAAAAAAAAAGGAAAAAAGTGAATTTCGAGTTTTCATAAGCATTGCTTTTTGATGAATAAAAATACAAAACCCAAAAATGGCTTGATAAACATTATCCTAACTCTGCTCCATCGAGACAAATGGTAGAGAAGTGGATTGCGGAATTTAAATGTGACCGTACCAGCACAAATGATGCAGAGTGCAGTGGACGCCCAAATGAGACTGTTATTCTAGAAAACATCAAAAAAATCCACAAATTGTTTATGAACGATCGCAAATTGAAAGTGCACGAGCTATCTGACATTATAAAGATATCAGATGGTAGTGTTTTTACCATTTTACATGAAAATTTCGGTATGGGAAAGCTCCGTGCAAAGTGGATGTCGCGTAAGCTCACAGTCGACCAACAACAACAACGAATCGATGCTTCAGAGGAGTGTTTGATGCTGTTAAACCGCAATAAAATGGTATTCTATCGTCGGTATGTGACAACGGATGAAACATGTCTTCAAAATTACGCACCAGAATTCTAAAGACAGTCAGCTTAGTGGACACAACAAAGGAACCATCATTAACAGTGACTATTACTATGCACTTTTGATCGATTGAAGGCTGAGATCGCAAAAAAAACGACCACATTTGCAAAAGAAAAAGTGTTGTTTCACCAAAACAATGCACCGTGTCACAGATCGATGAAAACGATGGCAAAATTGAATGAATTGGACTTCGAATTACCACAATATTCTCCAAATTTAGCCTCCAGCGACTTATTACTGTTGTTATATCTCAAGAGAATGTTTGCTGGAAAGAAATTTAAGTCGTGATGAAGTAATCGCTGAAACTGAGGCCTATTTTGACAAGAAAGAGAAATCGTACTATAAAAGTGGTTTCGAAAAGTTAGAAAATCGTTGTACTCGTTGTATCGCCCTCGAAGGCAACTATGTTGAATAAAATCGAGTTCTGTGAAAAATTTTTTTTCTTACTTATCCTACGAACTTATTGAATGACCTGTTATGATACGCAACCTTCCCTAAATTTGATTAAGTTGATCGATCAAGCTGAACTAATATAAGAAGTATGACTGAAGTAACCAAAGTATATCATGACGTGAAGAAAAGCGTAACGAAGTTTGTTTGAAGTAGAAGTCGTTTAGCTACAAACATAAATAGGTTGCACATGACTGGCATAAATACAAAATTTTGAACTGTTTCCCTAATTTAGTCAATAATAACAGAGCAATAATCTGGTCTAGCTCGCCGTAGTTTTTTATAGCCGAAAAAAGTGTCGTACAGCCACTAGCAACTAACCCAGCTTTTACAAATTTCTAATCAAAAGTGGTGATGATGAATACATTCGCTAACGAATATCTGGTCTTTATCGTAATGCTTTCAATATAATGGAGTAGATAAGTTAGAACCGTGGAAGCTAACTATAAAGCGTCTTTTGATGTATACATCAGGAATGTTTAGACCTGTCGATAGAGTTTATAAGTTATCGTCGGATGGATTCAATGTGCTCGGATATAAAAAAAAGATGATGGGCGGATTTCATAAATGGTTTACTAGCGTACTATAATCGACTTGGGTTTATAAGGTCAGAATACCTACAATTGTGTCATTTGGATGTCCTCGATGGTTGAACATTTGAGTTTTTGAACAATTCGAGTCATAGGATTCATAGTCTTTTGAAATATTTGGCTAACTCTTAATAAAATAATCTTCTACAACTTGATAAGCGGTATCAGTTGACTCACCGACCAAAGCCAAACTGACATTAGCTTCCAACTGTTAAGAACAATACATTGAAAATGCCAATAAAATCTGTTGAAAAAGAACCAGTTACCACCAAAATAACACCTAAGACCCGACATCGAGACAAGAGATTATAATCAGTACGTAGAACATCCTATATACGTATGAAAGAGATGTCCTAAAACTGAACATCAAGTTGTTCAGGCTTGAATAAAGCCATACATAAAGTGGAGATTTTTATAATTTTTTTTCTTTCATATCTGCAGTTTAGGAGCATAGCGCGTTCAGTATACTGAATTATCGACTCTAGTGGGGTTTTGTTTTCAGCTCTCCTCATGTTTTACCGAGGTCTTTCGCGTCGGATGTACCGTCTTTTTCAGGCCATTGCTAGCCTTCTCACTTTTCTCTTTTGTTGTGGATTCCAATGACATTCCAATGACAATCGCAGTGTGTAACCGATCCATTTCCACTTGCGCTTTCTGATTTCGGCTACAATATCTGTTTAGTTTGTGTGCCGCAAACATTCGAGCTTATCTAACCAGAAGCATTTTATTATTCTTCTCCGTCATTTCTTTACAAACGTCTGCAATTTTTGTGTAACACTTTTTTCATGTTTCAGGACATGAGCAGCAGAACTGCTCATGTCCTGGACGGATGCATTCCAAGCCTTATCAAGCATGTTGAATATATTTCTATAGCTTTGTGGATGCATTGCTTGATGTCTTTTTCTATGATCGGTTTTCATTCGAGTAGAGTTTACCGTTGCTTCAGCTGTTGGTAAAATGCCTAAGCCTTCATTGTGTGTATAGGGACGGCCAGAAAACATTTGTTATTTTGCTTCACTGAGACCTTCACTTTCACGTTTCATTTCCTTCTCAACCTGTGCTGCTTGTTTCTGTTAAGAGTTCTAATGTTTCAGTGTCCAATTTGAGTTCGGGTACGATACCTTAGGGTTATTTGTTCTAGTGTTCAGTTCTGTAATTATTTACGTTTTCGATAAGTGGATGATTGGTACATTAGATCCAATCCAGTTTTCAGGGCTGCCAGGATGAGGTTTCGTTATTTAATGATATTACCTTTTTTCTTCAATTATGTTCCCGACCACTTGGGACATTTGATACAAATTTGAAACATATTATACAATGTGCTTATGGAATGATAAATTTGAAGAAACTGTAATACCTCAATCTTTAAGTCCATCAACCTTAAAAAACAAGTTTGATGGAGATTAATATTCAAAACAAAATTTTGAGCAGCACACCCCAACTAGTGAAATTGACAAATCAGTTTGGGCGTTCATTACAACATACGAGTAAGTGTGTTTTAAAGTCGTCTGCATAAATAAGGATGTTGGAATAATTAAGACAATTCATCACATCATTCACGAATAGTATGAAAAGCATAAGGTCTTAATACCTTGAGGAACTCACAAAGCGACATAAATTATTCTTGACTACCTGAGTTCTGAAACAATTGAAAACCAATTTTCTAATAAAGATTTGCCAAAGCCAAAATTTGACGATTCTGATAATATCAAGATTGATCCTTAACATTGAAAATATTGGCTTACACTCATTAGCATAAAAATAACAAAAATTTTATTTTCAATTATATAGACTGAAATCGCCTTTTTTAAAGGTTGGCTTCTTCATAATACTCAAAAGTTCTGAAAGATTCAGTGAAATGTGAAAAATACGAAACAGCCCCCTCAGAAATATTCTCACCGACCAAATGGTGGTTAAAGCTGCGCAAGTTAAAGCGGGAGGTACCGAGTTCGAATCCCGATAGGGGCAGGAAGCTAACGGGATTTTTCACCATACGATTACGATCTATAGTGTGAATGAACACATCTATGACCTCCTGTTGGAGTGCAGAATTCATAGGCCAACCCATCTTTCATGTCAGTACTCCTCGATTTGGCTGTAATGGCGTAAGGTAGGACGTTAATAAGCGAACCGCGAAAGAGTTGGAAGTGCCTCGAGCCACGAAACAGATTGTGTAAGTACTGTCTTGTAAGTGTGCATGTATATACTGATGTAAACCAATCACAAGATAAAGAAGTATTTTACAATAGTTTGGATAATTTGATGGGTTATACTTGATCAGGATATCATGACATAATGGGAATTGATTCAAAAGGTTTGATAAATGGAAATAAACCGGCAATAGCATTATGCGATCGTATTATCGGTCTGATAAAGTTTATTCTATTTTAAGACCGCTGTACGACAGGCGAATAGGTGAATGAAACTGGCGTCATCTAGTTCCACTCCAACACTACTCTGAGGTAAAAATTACTAATCTTAGGTGATTAGTGATTACATTAATAAACTATGAAATCCACGTTGTCGAAATCTCAATAAGATAAATTCAAAATATGTATATAAACCAGTTAATGTTCAAATATGCAAAATGTATGTTAGATATGAAAACATAAATGTTGTAATCAACTAGAGTAATAAAATTGTACGCCAGATCGAATTAAGTACGCGTGCTGCAAGTCAATTTTTGAACATGATACGTGTGCTTTAATAGTTATATGTCTTGCGGCGCCATATGTAACGACTTGCTATCTATTCTCGTACATGATAAAAACAAACATTACATGTTATGTTGGTATACACGAAGGTAGACTATTTTTTGGATAATTTTTGAAACCTACTTAGTGCACTTCTATGTATGCTTTACGAACGACCCTCAAGCTTTTATATATTATGTGTTTAGTATCCGATTAGCACATACATATACAGTACCTTTACCCAAAGTCATATAAATCATTTAAAATTCTGCTTCAAACCATAATTTTTTCGCAAAGTAATTTGGGTTAATAACGAAAAAAAATCGTTAGAAATATAATTACTTAAAGAGCATATAAGTATGTACGCACACATACAGACTTAACTATATATACGCGTTTATTAATTTATGCAAAACTACAATTATTATATAATTCAACTGCACCTAAATATTAAGACAATATCTTATTTTCTATCTAATTGCCTATAAGATCATATTTTTCAATTCGCATTTATGACTTTGAACGACTTTTCTTTTCTACACACAAGAAAAATTGAAAAGTACGAATACACAATTCTTATATTATAAATGTACGCTAACTAGTACCATGTGAATTTTTATTCGCAAAATTATACAACTTAAGGTCAATAAAATATATATTTTGTAAGAGGTGGTCTTACACGACCACCACCACCACCACCACCATTAGCAAAATCTTAGAAAAATCTCACAATCACAAAACTTATATAATTATATTTCTATGTTATGCTGTCACAAATGCATTTCGGTTCGGCAAAAATGGGTCGCGAAATCCTTGATGTCGAAGCATGCAACAAATCATCAATTATATATACACATATATATATGTATAGGATCGAACTGCATGTGGGGTTACGTAATAGTAGACCACAGCATTGTGTCGACCATATTGACTTGACGTCTTATTTCGTATTTGACCAATTTTATTTAGTTTTTGTTTTTGTTATTTTGTCTTATTTCATCCAACCAATCACTGGTGTAGTGAAAAACATTGAGTTACGTAGACAAGTATACTTAGAATGTATTAAAGCGGTGGGAAAGCGTTCACATTTGTTTACCTCTTAAACGCGATGACTCAATTCTAACATTAAGGATTAAACTGATTTGCATATAGACTAAACCAATTACGGGTTTAATGTTTACAAAAAAATCTAATTCGCATTCAGCATAAACAACCGCTAATAACATTAACTTTAATTACTTGCCATTTTCGTCTTATATATACAAATAGACAACTGTATTACCTCTCTAAGTTGTATATGCAAGCGCAAATTTGCAAAATTTAATGATAATTTTCCACGGTTATTATTTCTTAATTTAACGGCTAAATTACAACAAAAACAAAAAGCGAAAAAGTAAAATTTCATTTTGACTTTGATTGAAATTTAATTGATAATTAATTTGGAACAAATTAATTTTCCTTATTAAGTTGAAAAAGTTCACGCATTGTGCAAATAAGGTTGTTGCAAAATTTGGATTTATTTCCAATAAATTGTCGATGACGAGACCAACATAATAAGTTGCACGACGATATTGAACTTGAATCAAACGTCTTAGATATATAAATCAGACATATATGGTTGAATGCCACAATTTTCCACACTCCCTCTGCTTTATGGTTCCAAAAATTACCGTCTACATAAGAGTAGATTGAGTTTATGATTCCTAACGCAGCGATACTGGTGGAGTCGAATGTCGAAAGATTGGTGGCGGAAATTTTTTAATTTGTTTGAAATATCGCATCGACTAATTATTAATGTTCACATATCAACCATTAAAACATTAATCTTGGTTCAAAATAACAACACAGCTCTCTTAAAAGCCATTGCTGGTCTGTAACTTCTTAATAATTTGACTCGATTTGATTCGATCACGAACCAGGACTTTATACTGTAGGCAACTGTAGAGAAGTTAGTTACCTCTGACTACTGAGTAGAGAGAAGTCACCTCTGACTATTCAGTATTTAGAAGAAAAGGTTAATAAGAAACTAAAGAAACTAATTAGTTGTGACATCATCGAAACAGTTAATGAGTCATCGAGTTGGGTTTCTCCGATGGTTCCAATTATAAAAGGAAATGGTGATTTGCGTATTTGCGTGAATATGAGAAGGGCGAATATGGCTGTTTCACCAGAGAATCATCCAATTCCAACAATGGAGACAATCCTTCCACAATTAAGGAAAGCAACATTTCTTTCAAATTACAACATTTATAACTAAATTAGGTTTATTACGTTACAAACGATTAATGTTCGGTATTTCGTGTGCTCCGAACAAGAAGCAGCTTTCAATAATCTGAAAACAATTTTATCTAGTGACAAGTTTTAGGGTATTATGATCCCAACGATAGGACGCAAGTCATTGCAGATGCTAGTCCAGTCGGCCTTAGATGTGTGTTAATTCAGTTTGATCAAACAGGACGATCTCGTGTAATTGCCTTTGGCAATAAAAGTTTAACAGATTGCGAGAAACGTTACTGTCAAACTGAAAAAGAAGCTCTTGCTTTGGTTTGGGCGGTAGAACATTTTAGAATTTATCTTTATGGCAAAGAAGAATTTGAATTGGTCACGGATCACATAAGCCCTTAGAGACTATTTTTGGAACCAAATCTAAACCATGCGCTCGAATAGAGAGGTGGGTGCTTCGTCACGATTATGTGTAAACAGAAAAAATCAGCCAATTGATATTGAAGACAATTATATTAAACAATTAGTTGCATATGCAAAGCCAGTAGCAACATCTTTGACAGATATTGAGAAGTATTCAAATCAAGACAGTGAAATCACAAAAGTTAATAAAGGAATTTTTAATAATGTTTGGGACCCAACAGTGAACAATTTTAAAATTTTTCAATCGGAAATATGTTTTTATGGAGATATACTACTCCGAAGCACAAAAATAGTAATTCCAGAGATGTTAAGAAAAAATATTCTAGCAGCTGCGCATGATGGTCATCCTGGCATTAGCAAAATGAAGAGTCGCTTACGCACAAAAGTTTGGTGGCCGAAAATAGACAGTGATGCTGAGAAAATTGTTAAAGGTTGTACACTAGTATCTATTCCAAATCCACCTAATCCAATGAAACATCGAGAATTCCCTAAAGCTGCCTGGATGGATATTGCTATTGATTATATGGGTCCACTTCCAAGCGGGGACTATTTGTTGGTTATTATAGATTATTACAGTAGATACAAAGAAATAAAAATAATGCGAACTATAACTTCAACAACTACGATTCAAGTTCTTCAAGAAGTTTTTTCAAGGCTCGGTTTTCCAATTTCTATCACGGCTGACAATGGTAAACAATTTGTTAGTAGCGATTTTAGAATTTTTTGTAAGGATAATGGAATTAAATTATTTAATACCATTCCGTATTGGCTTCAGCAAAATGGCAAAGTTGAAAGACAGAATCGCAGCATTCTGAAACGATTGAAAATAAGTCAAGCTTCTGGTGAAAACTGGAAAAGACATGGTTGAGAAAGAAAAAGGAAACAGTACGTCGGCAAAAAACGTCATGCAACAGAAAACATATTGAAATGTGGAGATAAAGTTCTTGTAAAAAATATAATTAAAGAAAATAAATTATGTCCAAATTTTGATTCAACAGTACATACTGTTCTTAAGAGGAAAGGAAGGCGACATTGAAATACAGAACGATGAAACAGGAAAACAATATAGGAAAGTTGGAGATAATTGGATAATCTGTAATCCAGAAAGGGAGATTTCCAAAGAAAACTACGATAGAAAGGAAAATAATAATTAGACATTAGAACAAGATTTTAAAAAAAATTAATATAATTATGAAATAAAATTAAAACAATTAACATAGATTAAAATTAAACACAAATTACATAAAAAGGAAGAGATGTAGAGAAGTTACCTCTGACTATTGAGTAGAGAGAAGTCACCTCTGACTATCGAAGCAATAAAACTATAAAATATAAAATACAAAGAAATTGTTTTATTGAATATTACAGCAACAACCAGAAGATGTCAGATCGTTCTCAGTGCCGTGAAGCTATCGCGGTTCTGGATTCTGGAATATAAGATCACTGCATAATTTGTCCCAGATCAGCTCGAAGAACGTGTTAGAGCCAATTTACTTGTTACTTGTTGATTTCCTGCACTAATCTCGTATGTGGTTATATGTAATCTGATAGAAGGCATCTCACGTATATTCATCCATCAAGGTTTAACTCTCACCATATGAAAACGGATCTACGATCAACACAGAGAAATTCTAAGTTATCGTCTTTTTACACATATGTATGTATTGGTTTGGTATTCCTAGATACGTAAGGTCATATAATTAATTCTCTCAAAATTCGAATTATGCAATGAACTTCAAGTTATAAACTTTTCTTTAATATCTTCATGACCTTTGTCTTTCCTCATAGTATGATTGATCCTCAATGAAAACCACCGTGACTCGTATTTCGAAATATTCTTTTACAGCTAAAAATATCCACGCCATATCGAGTATTGATGCTAACACAAAATTGTGCATCCAGACCCCAAATGTCAGTTAACCGCAGTTGGAAATATTTCAATGGTACAATCCGGCAATCCATTTCTGAGTTCAGTGAGAGGATATTTCTCATCACACCGATCATAATATATATTTCTATTATATACGGAAAGGCTGCTGGGTGGAATTGACATTGTCTACGATCGCAAGGCATACAAGGGAGAAGTGTGATACAAGAGAAGTCCGACTTACAACCCATTTAACATTTGTCATAGAAACTAATAGATCCAAGCAATGAATATGGAAGGAAGAGTACGAGTATAGCTTTTGCACCCGAGCTGGCAATTAAAAAAATTAATCGTTGATCTACATATTTAGAGATTTATCTGATTTACTATATCCATCATGTATATCGCGTAGAATGAACATAGAATGAAGCCAATAATAGAAAGTAGAGACCTAATACCGGGTCACCAATTTGGGTTTAGATGCAAACATTCTACAATTGATCAGGTTCACAGAATAACAGACATTATAGAAAAGGCGTTAGAAGAAAAACAAATTTGTTCGATCTTATTTCCGGATGTGGCAGCAGCTTTCGATAAGATATGTCACGAGGGTTTAATACATAAACTTAATGCTATGCTTCCTGGACCATATATTGATCTTTTCAGATTATATTTATCTGAAAGGCTTTTTAGAGTAAGACAAGAAGGTGAGTATTTTGAACTGAGAGAGATAAGGGCAGGTGTTCCACAAGGCAGCGGTCTAGGTTCAGTCCTTTACCTACTATATACAAGTGATATACCACAGTCCGACCAAGTCAGCATAGGAAAGTTTGCTGACGACACCGCGATACTATCAACAGAGCAAACTGTGGAAGAAGCGGCGAATAAACTTCAATGTGCAAGGGATGAAATTCGCCAGTGGACCAAGCGATGAAAAATCAAACTTAATGAATTAAAATCTGCCCATGTCAACGAATAAATCATTGGTTAATCCGCCGACAATCAGCTAAACGATGTGATGGTGCCGAACGTGAACTCTGCTAAATACTTGGGTATGACTCTGGATGTTAAACTTAAATGGAAAGAGCATGTGAAGAAGAAAAGAAAAGAGATCTTAAATATAGAGAATTGTACTGGCTAATTGGCGAAGGTCAAAACTAAGCATATGCAACAAAATACTGATTTACAATCAGGTTCTTAAGCCGATCTGGCTATGTGGCATTCAGCTTTGGGGCTGTACTAAGAATACTAACATTAAACTTATACAAAACTTCCAGAATAAGGTACTTCGGAATATAGTCAATGCACCCTGGTACATTCGTAATAGTGATTTGCATCGTGATTTGGAGATTCCAGATATAAAACTCGAAATAAAACGATTTGCATCGAAGCATGAATCAAGACTAATGGAACATGTTAATGCGGAAGCCTCTCGGCTACTGGATAATGAACATTTGGTTAGGAGACTTAAAAGAACCAAAGCTACCTACCAACGAACAGCCACTGTGCATCGCTGGATCAACAGTGACCACATTATATTTTAGTTTGTAAGAATTCAGATGAAAATTGATGGTTAGTCTGGAAAGACTAGTTTCAATAATATAATAAATAAAAAAAAATGTATATCGCGTACTGATTGTAAGAATCAGTCGTTCAGCAAAAACAGCAACGCAGATATCAGCTTTTACTGATGAAAAGATTGATTCCATATGTAATTAACGCGTCGGGATATGCGTGAAGTAGAATTTCTCCATGAAGGTTTTCTTTGTCGATGAAACACAGTTCTACAATGCTTTTGTTAACAAGCAAATCTGTCTTAATTGGATTACTCAAATTCTTTAAACACTACAAACTTCCTGGGACTAGTACATATAATTTTCAAAATCGGTCACGTAATTTCGCGAATTTTTACATGTAAAGAACGTGTAATTTAAATAAAGTTATTTTTTACATTCTATATGCGTAAACTGATATATGTAAACTGATGCGCCATCTCTCATTAAATGTAATTGTAACTAAAGCAACATCTGTTACAAAACTATCTTACTATTTTACAAATAGAATTTCGACTACATACTGAATTTTACAATAATTTTTGATGTAGATTAAAGTTACTTGCAGGTAAATTTCGTCAAAAATCATCTTAACTGGCTCGGGTTAGTAAACAAGTTTTCCAACTAATAACGAGGATCCGAAAACAAACTGATTTTGCAAACAAACGCATTTTTCTATGTTAATTAATAATGAGCTAATTGAACTTCCATCAATTGTTGACATTTTAAAACAGATGGCACTGCGAATGGGGTTGTCTTCGTTTTTTACATGTAATTTACCTTTTATGTAATTTACGCTGTTTGTTTTACATAATTTACATAAAAAATGTTAACACGTTTTTGACATGTAAAATCCCAACAGTGCTGCTTCATCACCACAATCAAGGCTGGGCATGGAATGATGTTAAAATAATTTTATTACTTATTTATGGCGATGTGCAAACGAGAAGAAGTAGGACTAGAATTACGATATTAAATAGAGGATCTAATCGATGATAATCCTGACATGCTGGTCATAAAACGCTCGTGATTAGTTTTGATAGATTAATCAAAATCTATAGGACAATATAGATGCGTAAGTCATCTAATTTAATGAACAGTGGCACCGTGATTTGATTCGAAGTACCAAACTTCAGCAGAGGAAGTAAAGATGAATAATATTATCACAAAAAACTCAATTGGCCGTGAGTCGTCAAGTCAATCACTTTGAAAAAAGCTTATAGCTAGGCAGTTATAATTCCGAAGCTATATTGTCATACAGCATATTTGACACATAAACTTTTCAGTTTAAAGAATTTCTAAAGGTTGGTGTGTGCCTTTGACCATATGATATTTACGAGACACTTCTTCTTTGGCGTACACACTACTACGGCCGCACTATCTATTTCTTTTCTTCCACAACATTTATAGGATACAAACGGCATAAGTTTACCATGTTGAGAGAGGCTGGGTTCCGAATTCAAGTAAGTAAGAACTATAATGTCCGTGTTTGATATTAATTCGTTTGTCTGTTGATCCCCTACATGAACGTTTTGTTTTTGTACGGTTAGATTAGGGCATGGAAGCTATTTTAATATTTCTTTTATGAGTAAATACTCTGATCCAAAATCATGGTAGGATCTGTCGTCATTCATAAACGAGACATTTATCAGATGTGACTGTATCAAAAATATAAATATGATAGACCGTCCAGCACTGAAATGTATAAGCAAGAATAATGGCTGATTTTGGCACGATCCGAAACCACTGATGGTTTGAAAGTGTACATTTTTTGAAGGAACAACTGTGACTTATTTGAAAATCGAGGTGCACGGAATCGTATTTAACATAGTTACCAATATTTTTTATTTTAACCAAAAAGGTTTCCCAGGCTCTGAACGGCAGCGCAAAGTAACCGAAAATCTGTCAATGCAGCTAATATAAATCTGAAACGCTGTAGTAAGTTGTAGTGTACTAAGAAACCGGAGTGATAATGATATAAACAATCATATTAGAGTTCTGCAATGGAAACTCTACATTGGTTGCCAAATAAACTGTTTAAGTGTATTTACGTCATTATTTTGAAAAGTCTTCTTACATTTTTTTGGTTGTTGTTTAACCCGGTATGATGCAATCCGGACCTTCCTTTGAGCGACCACCTATACATTGCTCAGATTTTTAATATTAAAATCTTAGCTTTCATCGAAGTTTAATCATTTTGGGTTTAAATTTTCATCATTTATTAGATTTTCACAGGATAACCATTTTCCAGAATTTAACATCACATATTAAATCAACATCTGCTCAGTTTAGATTAGAGAAATATCACCCAATGTAATCATATGTCTAAAAACAGAAAACTATGTAGTGATAGAAAACAGTGAAGGAATATGGTCAGATCACACACCTGTTATTATGACAATGAGTGCAACCATAATCAAGAAAGTGAATTTGACTAAACTAACAAACAAGAGAACAAATTGGGATGTTTTCCGGAAGCTAGTAGAAAACAGTACGGTTTTACAAGTACCAATTAAAACTCCGACACAACTCGATGGTCAAGTAGAAATATTAAATAATAATATAATTCAAGCAGCGTGGCAGAGTACGCCCATTAGTCAATATAAAGTGCCAAAGAAAAACAACTATTCATTGGAAGTGAGAGATTTGGTTAGTGAAAAGCGAAAAGCTCGAAAAATTTGGCAGCGGAATCGAGCACCACAAAGTAAATCGAGACTTAATTATTTAAGCAACAAATTAAAGCAGTTAATCAAAGAAATTAAAATCAATTCGATAAGTGAATATCTAACTGGTCTTTCCAGCCAAAAAGACACTGACTATTCACTTTGGAAAGCAACGAAAGGACTTAAACGACCAAATAAGCAGATACCTCCCATCAAAAAGAACGATGGATCTTGGGCAAGAAGTGGTAAGGAGAAGGCTGTCTTGTTTACAGCCCACCTCGAAAACACATTCCAGCCCCTTCCAAGGCAATCAGCGGAAGGAAATATAAACCAAGTTAGAAAAGTGGATAACCTAATCATCAAACCAGTAACATTACAAGAGCTAAAATATGAAATTATTAACAACTTGAGTTCAAAAAAATGTCCTGGTTACGACCTAATTTCAGGTCAAATAGTAAAAGAACTTCCCGAAAAGGGCTTACGAAAACTGCTTCAACTAATAAACGCAACATTCAGACTAAAATACGTCCCATACCAATGGAAGGTTGCAGAAGTGATAATGATTCCAAAACCGAATAAACCGCCTAACGTTAAAACCTCGTACAGGCCTATTTCGCTTCTTCCTATAATTTCGAAGTTGTTCGAAAAATTATTGCTGAAAAGGCTAAAACCAGTAATAGAGGAAAGAAAACTAATTCCACCACATCAGTTTGGCTTTATAGAGAGACATTCTACTATAGACCAATTACATAGGGTTACCGATATAATTGAAGATTCACTAGAAAAGAAGAAAATCTGTTCAACTATCTTTTTGGATGTTGCACAAGCCTTTGATAAAGTATGGCACCAAGGACTAGAATATAAACTATATCGAGACTTGCCAAAGCAATTTTACCAGATATTAAAATCTTATCTAGCTGATCGATATTTTCGAGTTAAATTTGAAGATGAATACTCTGACCTTAGACAAATATCGGCTGGAGTTCCACAAGGAAGTGTTCTGGGACCAATACTATATTTACTTTATACAAGAGATGTTCCAAATACAAAAGATACAAACATTGCAACGTTTGCAGATGATACAGCAATCCTAGCAGTAGGAGACAGTATAAAAGAGTCAACTAGTAAATTACAAAATGCCACTAATGCAATAAGTAAATGGACAAAGAAATGGCGCATTCAGCTGAATCAAACGAAATCCATACATGTCAACTTTACTAACAGAACAGTTAACTGTATTCCAGTTCTACTGAACTCGCATCCAATTCCGCATGCGAACACAGCGAAATACTTAGGCATGACTCTTGATGCTAAGCTGAAGTGGAAAGAGCACGTTAAAAAGAAAAAAGAAGAACTAAACATCAAATACAGAAAAATGTACTGGCTCTTAGGGAGAAAATCTGAGCTAACAGTACATAATAAGCTACTATTATATCGGCAAATATTGAAACCTATATGGACATATGGTATAGAACTGTGGGGTTGTACCAAGAAGAGCAATTTTATAATAATTCAAACCTTTCAAAATAAAGTTCTACGTAGCATTGTGAATGCACCATGGTACATAAGAAACGACAACCTTCATAAGGATCTAAAGATGGAATACGTTAGCGAAGAAATCAAGAAACATGCGAAGAAACACGCACAACGGCTCGGTCAACATCAAAATGCAGATATGCGTAATATTATGACCAACACAGACCCAGTTAGAAGGCTTCGAAGGACGAAACCTTTAGATTTGGGGCGGTTAATGTAATCTTATATTATACTTGGAGCTAACCAGTGGGTTAAACTCAACAAAAACTAACAAATTTACTAAAGATAAGTTACTAGATGAATTATATTCAGTTGTAATAAAATCCATTAATAAAAAAAAAAAAAAAAAAAAAAAATATGTCTAAACGAATGTTCTTTAGAACAACCATGTACCAGCAATCGTAATGTATATCGTTGCCTTGACATATTCTTACTTGGTTATCTTGCTTTTGCTTGGCCAGTTTAAAAGCTCCGCTTTGCATATTGTAGTCTTATATATGTATATGCTGATTATATACGACTATATGGCACTCTGAATATTCAAGACATTTATACCCACTAACTACAGAGCCTAGTCTTAATTGATCACAATATAAAATAATACCGTTTGTGTTGTACTTGTAAATTAAGAATTGGTTCAAGACAACAACCGGTTAACATCAAGATTGAAATCGAATCAAACGGATATAATAATTACATTTCTTGTACAAACTAAATTATATATTCAAATCACGATACGTCGATTATCTCAGTTAGATAACATAAATGTTTTCTTTTCATTCTCCTGTCCACTATTATATTTTATCACTCGACAATCTTGTTTGATCTAATTATATTTTTACTTTTTCGAATTTAATTAATTCAATTTTCCAATCAATGTTTAGTTCAATTATAAAAATTGTGTTCCTCGAACCGTCGTTTTATATACAATAATATTATACAAGTAGACGATTTAAGAAATCGCGCAGACAAACGACATAAATTAACTTATTCTATTCGATTCGAAGCTTTCATTTCTCTTCTTATCTGAACCGAAATATGCACAATGTACATGCATTAAAAAAAACTCGATGCATTGAATGATGTAAAGAGTTTTCTAATAAGAGGTTTCAATTAACATTTGAAAACGATATCAGCCAAATGGCCGCCACGGCTATACTTGCAGCACCACATCCTTTTCATGAAATTTTCCATGACACACTTGCGGCTGTATGTCCTGGATAATCGATTATGAAGCATTTGCATAGACCTTATGCTTTATGTAGCCCCAAAGAAACAAGCCTAAAGGTGTTAAGTCATAAGATAACACGGTCAGGAAACTTTTTTTTGAAAAATTGCGATTGTTTCGTTGCATAAGTGGCATCAATATCTTCCAACTCCGGCCATAAAAACCACTAATCATTTGATAGTGCAATCTATTCACCGTTACAGTTACCTAGCCTCATTTTCGGAAAAGTAAGATCCAATTGGATTTTCTGAGCCAAAAATACAATAATTCTGCTTATTAACGTAGTCTCCGAGGTGAAAGTGGGCCTCATCACTGAAGATGATATTTTATGAAAATCCGGTTCATTTTGATGCAAAGAACCAATCAGCGAAGCTACGACGTTTATGCACGGAAAAAAATATTTTGATTAACATCATTATAGTAGTTTGATAACTAGATTTTTGTGATGTTCATTAAACTTTTACTAATTTTAACTTCTTTTTGAGTGATATTGATTAAATGAATTTATGAATTTTTATTGACTATCGATATTCATAAAAAACGTTTTCTGAAATTCATTATATACATTTTTGAAAAAGTCAGTACGTCAGGACAAATTTGTGCATATCAGTAAAATCTGGATTGATTTTCATAATTATAAACATCAAAAAATTTTGGTGATCAATATTTATCAACTAAACTGTCATTTAAGACATGATTTTCATACTATTTCGGGCGTGTTTTATTGTATTTGCGTGTATTTAATTTAATAATGTTCAAAAAGTGGTCTTGCATATCAGAAGTGTTCATGAATATCTTCAAATGTGTATTTTGATACAATAAATAATTATATGTGTGTAAGTATGATATAAAATATTATGTCGTGTTATTTCATACGTTCTATTATGTTACAGATTTCAATTACTAATAATTTATGGAATAAAGATAGAAGAATATAATGGTAATTGATTAATCTGTAATTGATACAGAATCATCTGTATTAGATAGTCACACATAATGTATATCTTTGACAGATAATATAATAAATTCAAATAAAAAGTCTCGTAGAACAGAAATAAGGAACTCTGAATTTTATTGAATCTCAAATATATATATATATATATATATATATATATATATATATATATATATATATATATATATATATATATATATATATATATATAAATATATATATATATATATATATATATATATATATATATATATATATATATATATATATATATTTATATATATATATATATATATATATATATATACATATATATATATATATATATATATATATATATATATATATATATATATATATATAGATATATATATAGATATATATATATATATATATATATATATATATATATATATATATATATGTATACATATAAATGACATGTTATTCACCATTTGCTTATATTGGCCATTAAAAAAGATTTTCATCAAAATAAATACTGATTTTAAATTATTTTTCAATGAAATTAACTAAAATTTATATGAATTTCATTGTAAAAACAATTGTGTTTCACTAAAGATTTAATGCTCGAAGTTATAAATTTGTTTTATGCGTTGACCATCATCAAAGATTTGATGTAATTCATATACATGGCGTCATAAATATTCAATATGAATACTAAGTGAATATCATTTACCAGTTTTGTAATATTCACTACAGAAAAAAATCACTAAAGCAGTTTAGTTTTAATCACCATTGAATCGACTGGAGCAGTTTTTAATGATTACTATACTGTTTTTTGGTGATTCTCAGCCTGAATTTTTTTTCCGTGTGGTGATCGATCGGATTGAGTTCTTATGTTAAATGAACTTTCAAAGTCTTAAGATCTAAGTCTTTAAGCAAAATACGATTCTCAGTTCTTCTTGAGCGTATAGCAATGACATTACTTGTCAAATGTCAAAAGATAACAGTTTCATAATTGACAGCTGCCCAAATAAAATGCTATTCAAAATGAAACCACTTATTGGAAAACCCCTTTACATATAGTACATCTTACATACATATTTATAAAATTCTTAAAGGTATTCATGTAGGCTGTGTTGTAAGACAACCGTATCATTTTCATGTTGTTGTTTGACTTGAGCACAACAATATAATAAACACAAGATGATTATTTTGTTTTTTATATGCATCTTAAACGAACAGTACACGTTTGATTGGCTTTTCGAGAAATTATACAAAAAAAAAAATCCAGATAACACACAAATTTCAATCGTATAAATGTACGCGTCCTTATATGTAATTCAAATCGATCGTTATAACAACATACACACAGACACAGAGGGAGAGAAGATCATTACACAAAAATGGTGATCGTTAATTTTTACGATCGGCATTGTAATGCAGTTAAAACTTAATATTTACTTATGTTTGTTTGTTCAATTAAGTCTGATTTGTGATGAGATAATTAGATGGAAGGAACGCAGTTTTTTTTTTTTTTGTATATAAGTCGATTTTGTGCGATCGCGACTAATTAACACTATTCCGAAGACGAATCTGTATCTAATCGATTTTTGTGTACACACAAACAACTTTATGATCATATGATGGGATTCGTTTCACCACACACCCATCAATTAAAAATTAATGAATCGTAACGCGTTCTTTCAATTTGTTCTGTATATATATATCGAATCACAAATGTGAGATGAGATGTGATCGTTAGCGCGCTAATTATGTGTGCGATCGTAACAAAAAAAAAATAACAAACTAATCGACATCTCGCTATTCTCTAATGTTGTGATATTTTGACCCTTTGTAGACGTTATGGTATTTCACATCAACAGTAGCTCGACTATAACAATTGCTAGATCACGACGATCGAGTCTACCACGTTCGCTGATTGTTGTTCATGAATTGAGGTAATATGACCTTTTTGGTTTGCTTTTATTGATCGTTTTTTTTTGTGGTTCGATCTTCGATCACAACATTACGAACATCTTTTTGTTTTGTATCGAAAGAATTTAAGAATTTATTATGCTTACGTGAATTTATGCGTGATGAGAATTTCGATAATTGTTCGACATACCTGCAAATATTAAAGAAAAAAAATTGTTGGTTATATAAAGAAATACAATTGAGTAAGTTTTTTGTATGTAGAGTCTGGAATATGGTACATATTTGGTCGTTTGAAATTTAATAAAATCTCTTGTTAGAAGTGGAATATGTGCAAGAATTTTTAATTATAATCGAAATGGTTTTGATTTTTTTTTTGAAAATACTTTAAAGTGCTATCAATGTGACTTTGGCTCGGCACCAATTTATAATGTGTTTTGTATTATAAGTGAGCCGATTGTTGTCTCGATCGCTTTTGCCTCCATCAAGGTCCAACTCATATGCGAGACAATGGAGTTACGGGCAATCAAACCACCATTACTTCTTGAAAGGTTTAGTCAATAAATTATTGATATATATTTTTGTAAGACTTCTGGATTCACAAATTGTTGAACTTTATATTAGTTTACCCAATGTAAATAAATGGAGTTGTTTGAATCTTTCCAAGCACATAAAGCCATAGACAAGACATTGTGAGTTGGTTTTTGTTTTATTTTTAGAATGTCCTTGATTCATATAGTTCCTGTGAGTCCTGCACTCCGAGTGGGCATCATTTCTCCACTTGAGATTATGAGTTACAAGGAAAACATGATTGAACATGACTGGTAGTTGTATGGTTTAATGTTCACCAGCATACAGCTTTGTATGTATATTTCGGCTTCAACTCCGTATACTTATTGCTGTTTGACTTACTATTCCTTTGATTATTGTTTATAATCTATCTTTACCCTCTTTCTTATACTTATCCACCTCTTAGAGGTTACTTCAAGTCATTTTAAGAAGAATAGATCGTTTTTCAATCATATTTTCACAACACGAGCTGAAAAATATAAATTTTTCAATTTGTCTCATTTTCCTCAAATAATCCTGTATTGGATTTTAATTATTAACCTTGAACAAAAAGTTCCCGGAATTTATTCAGAAAATTAAAAATACAAGTTTATTAATCTAAATCTAAATTGTCCCCTTCAAAATAATCCCCATGATGCCAGCGCTTGATTCAATCCTCGAAACATTTTTTATATTCGGTTTTCGGTATGTCCATCAGTGCTTCCTGCGATTTTTCCATTATTTCCTCTCGGCAACTGAAACGCGTTCCTCGTAATGTTTTTTAACCCGATTAAACAGAAAGAAGTCACAGGGAGCCAAATCAGGTGAATTCGGTGGCTGTCCAATGTTATATTTGTTGCATTTTTCGAGTTTTCTGCCCACAATTCTGGTCTCTTTCGGCGAATTGTTTATAATACTTTTTGTTTACGGTCTTGCGCAATCTGGCAAAAAATCATGATGCACTACACCGTTGTAATTCCTGAAGACCGTGAGCATTGCCTTCTTTTTGGACTGAAAACGGCGTGTTTTTTTGGTCTCGGCTCATTTGATGAACGCTATTCACTTGGCTGATGTCTGGATTGCGTGCCGTACTCATAAACCCACGTCTCCAGTAATGATCCTTTTGATGAATGTGGGATCGGATACAGCCTCACAAATCATGTCTTTTACGACGTCAACACGGTCTCGTTTTCTATGAAATTTTTGGCACCAAGTTTGCTGCTACACAATGGAAACCCAATTCATTAACCAAAATGTCTTGGACGGATCCATAGGCGCAATGTTCAAACCCTCCGCTATCTCTCTGATGGTTAATTTACAGTTATTGACATATCTTTAACTTTATCAATGTTTTCGTGGATTTTCGATGTCTATGGTCTGCCACTGCGTTCATCTTCGATTGACTCACTACCACTTTTAAACCGCTCGTGCCACTGGTAAACGACCGTTTTCTTTAGAGAATCGTTGCCGAAACACTTTTCCAACATTTCCAACGTTCGCGCACTATTAAATTTTTTTTTACGTAAAATTTAATACAAGTTCGTTGTTGCAAATTTAAATCCATTTCAAAAATTGTAAATAATCGCCAACAGACACAGAGATAAATGTACTCATGACTACGTAACTTTTGCAAATGTCAAGCTATGACGCTAAGATTTAAAGGGAATATCAGCCACAGATGTAGCAACTTAACAAAAAATAGAACTTAAATCAGAACAATGGGAGCTCCACACGGTGGATATTTCGAGAACTTTTGATCAATAATTGCTAAGATCAGCATAAGGCTCATTATGGTATTTCTGGCAAAAATCTCTCTACTAGTTTCCGTTGACGTCGATTGATTAATTGCTTCTAAATTTCTTATTCTTGTTAAATATCATCACGTAGCTTGTAGTAATTAGACTGTTCTTTAGATGTTTCTTCTTTAGATGTTAAATGAGTGTTTGGCACAATATCATCAACCGTATAGACGTCCAGTAATGGATTCGTTGGGACTGAACACTGATACACGATACTAAGCTGTTCCAACGAAATATACAACATGAGTATCATTTCATAAAACTTTGGCTTGGTTTTCGATGTTGAAACATGGGCAGTTGATTCCCATGATTTCATCGTCTTTGAGTTGTCCTATTAGATTTCAGTTTTCATAACAAGTAAGTGACTGTGCCTGGAACTGACTATGCCTGGATTTGAAGACTAACGTAACAATTTAACTGGGCGAGTAACCTTGAAAAAGCTATTCCTGTATAGAAGCTCTCTGAGAATTTTCCAATTTGATTGCAAAGAATAACATGAGTAACTAAATTTCAAAAGAAACTACTAACAGTTGCAGTGCTTAGGACCAACAGATAAAGAAGAGTTTTCACAGCCAACGGCAACGAGTAAATTACATCCAACGAACAGACTAAATTTAACTATTAAAACTTTAACACTATGCTAATAAAAATCAAAAGGGCATGTGTCTCAACCTGCTCATCTTTGGAACATTAGACGCAATATATATATATATATATATATATATATATATATATATATATATATATATATATATATATATATATATATATATATATATATATATATATATGTATATAAATATATATATATATATATATATATATATATATATATATATATATATAAATATATATATATATATATATATATATATATATATATATATATATATATATATATATATATATATATATATATATATATATATATATATATATATATATATATATATATATTCAGTCCGAGGACATATTATTCTATATCTCCATGGATTCAAACTTGATTTTCCTTGTTTTAATCACTCACATCGGTTTGGTTAATTAGCATACCGAGAAAGTAGTGTTCCGCCGCGATCTGGAATAGTTCTGGCAAAAATTGTTTCTTTTCTCATTATCTCTAGTCTCCGTTTGATTTTCTAAAGAGTTTATGTGAGGACTCAAGTTCACATTATAACCAATTTCTACAATCAAAACCTATGATGGTGGAAACAAATTCAATTAATAGGCATGTCACAGGCCTAAAATACAGTTCGACCAAAGAAATCAGATAAGAAAGCATTATATTCATAGCTTGAAGCCAGACAAAAATCAGAAGGGCTTTTTACCTTAAGAAGTTTTTTAAAACAGTTTGCTGATAGCATCATAACCCGTGGAAAGTCTTAAAATTGTCTCAAAAGTTTCATGTAACTATAATAGTTTGAGGGTGGCCACCAGATAAACCAAAAGCATGAGTGTTGATATAATAAATCTTTATTGGCAGAGATTAAAACCGTACGAAACTGTCAGTGCCTCGAAATATGAAACGTAAATTTGGAGATTATACAGAATCTTAATGACTAACTTTAAATTTTAACCTCAAAGTATTTTTTATTTTTTCGAAGCACAACTCATCTATTCGAGTAGCTGAAGTTCATCAACTTTTTTTGATCAACTGCACAATCCGTCAAATCCGTCTACTGTTCTAACACGCATTGAGCAAATTGTAGAGAAATCACCTTAAATAGATTGGGTAGGAGAATACCATATGTAACACTGACAAGACGTATTAACAAGACAGTGTACTCCAATAAGAAAGTGACCCCAAAAGTTTGCCACAAGTAACAGCACTCACGTCATATTACAAAGTGATAAATAATGAAGAGCGAAAATAATCGCAACCGGCCGTTGAAGACTGGAATTATTTGAATTGAATATGTGTTTCAACGTTGGTTTGGGGATCTCTATGTGTAAAATCTGTAACATTGTTTCGCTAGTTCAGTTTTGATGGTTTGATGATCTGATATAATGACATGAGCTAGTGTTGCAACAGTTCTAGCGAATTACAGATATTTACCCGAAATGTAATTAGATTTATTTTAATTTATATTTTGGCGTGATTTTCATCTCAAAAACATTTTGGGTTTCGTTAGAACTGTTGCAACTGTTACTTGAAATAGATTTATGGATAGAATGACGAATTGGTATTAGGCAATGTACACCACACCATCAATGATGGCATATTTGTAATTATCATTCATCGCGCATTAACTGGGAACGGATCGAAACGAAACTACTCGCAACAACATAACATCCAAGATAAACTGCTTCCACTCCATATACAGTGAAGTAGATAAATCAAAATCCGTTGAGATGAACCACATGAATTTTTTAAAATTTGTTGATTGTAGAATGTATTGGAGTTCGGGAGAGTGAGATTTTAAAACAATTCCATACATCTCACCTGTCTCATCGAATTACTCACTATCTTAACGGAAAGTACGCACGATTCGTCTTCACTACAAATCAAACATTCTAGACTGAACGAAGCGGCTTAAGTCGATATGCATTGCGACTGAAAGAAAGGCCAAGAGAAATCGACGCTTTCAGAAATTGGCATGAAGCTACAACAGAAAACTTAATCCTGTCATATCATTTAATAATCTATGGCTTCGAGGCCGTAAAGGGCTCTTACATTTTAACGATTGGTGCACATTGTGAGTGGTCAGCCCAACGAAAGATTTTACACACAATCGTATTTGTGTCATCCGGTGCATATTAATTTTTGCTCAACGGCGAGAATCTAACTCGAGACCGAGGCGTGACGAGAAACTCGCTTAACCATTAAGCTACAACTGGTGACCTATCTGTGGCGTTCCAGAGTAACTCAAAACAAATCGCAATTTAGCTCACGCCACACGCAGTTAATCTAAAATCGATATTTCGAGTTAAGGTTCTTGTAATTCACTAGTACTGTCGCGTCACGACCGAAAGTATAGATACGAATCGCACAATATGAACATCAAGTCCGGTAGCATATGCCTGATGAGATGAATTTAATCTTTTCGATCACACGGATCTTTTCGATTCAATGACGTCATTATCATCATATCGAAACCGGCCTAGTGGATTACAAGATAAGATACAAGCAACAACTCCGAAGTATAACAAACACACACACAAATTTACATAAAAGCTTTATATATAATCGAACCTTGACCTTTAGTCTTGAGCAGTTAAGTAAGTTAACAATCCGATTAACGATAAATGATAAAAAAAAATTTCAGGTTATTATGGTTGTTATATTTAACCGGAACCCAATGCCTTGAACCTTCTATAGGTGATACTGTTGTTCCAGGAACTTTTAGGTGATACTGTTGTTCCAGGTAGGAAGCGTAGAACATTGAAACGAAAGCTTGTAGTCAATCTTATTTATATATACCTTGTTTTCGCATTTGTAAGTGTAATTTGGAAGCGGCAAGTAACCTGATGCCATTGTAACCTCAGCAGAGTTTAAATCAATATATTTCATAGTCACGCAAATATTGTCTAAATCTAATCAAATTTTATCATGAAAGATTAAAGTATTGAACCCTTCAATGTCTATACTACCGTCCTATACCAATAAGAGGACGGTTGAAGCACGCATTTACGCCCCGGCTGAATGGTATGTAAAGAAAAAAATGGAAGAAAGATAAATTATATATCTGATGTGTAGCAATAGCCCGGAAAATGATCTTCAGATTAACGAGGATCAAACTAGCAGCTTAAATCGAGTTTTTTATCGCAATCAAGCCGTCTTATACATCTCACAAATAAAACTAACCCTGTATACAAAGCACTCATAAGACCAATTATCACCTTTGGTTAAGAGTGATGGACACAAATATCTGGGTATGTTCCCAGAAGCACCAATAAAAATATGGCAGAATCCTCTGAATACAATGGATAGACTTCATTAAAATTTCATTTAGACATACTTGGTTATCGTTCTTTGCATTCCCAGCAGTGGCGTAACTGCAAAGGCACAAACCCTACGCAGCGAGGGTGCCTACAACGATAGGGGGCCCGCCGCAACGCGGTATTCTGTCCCGTGGTCTTGGTTCTTGTCACGAAGAATGGTTTCATGAATTAGCTGAAGTTCTAATAATAAGATTTTCAATAATATTGTGTGTATGCATTAAAAATCGAACTTTGATACTAGATGTCATTGCTTGTTTATGCGCGTTATAGTACATGATGGACAAATATGTCTTTTGGAAGCCTTATTCAATACCTGTCAAAATAAGCTTAAAATTTTCGTTTTGATTGTGCACATCCAACCGATTTCAATGGAAAATTAATCAAATTTGCGAAAAACAGTATTTGCGGGAAGTTTTGTTGAGTCACTTTTTCGCAAACAAAACTGCAACTGAGTCATCAATTGCTACGTAAAGGTAGTGATTTTGACATCAAGGACGGAAAAGTTTTTAGATGAAGAATTGGAGGCATTACTCGATCAAGATTCAGGTCAAACACAAGAAGAACTTGCAGAATCATTGGGTGTTAATCAAGCAACAGACGTTTGAAAGTCTTGGGATTCAACAAAAAAAATGGGAAATTGGGTACCTTACGAGTTGAATCCAAGAGACGTGGAAAGACGATGTTGCATAACCAAAATGAATGCTACTCAAGCGCTACAAATTGAAATCGTGTTTGCATCGTATTGTCACTGGCGATAAAACGTGTATCCAAAACGATAATCTCATGCGTGCAAACAAAATCTCATGTGCGTATGTCAAGAAAGACGAAACCGGCCCCTCGACACCAAAGCCGAATATTCACGGGGCCCAGATCATCCTGTGCATGTGGTGTGATTCACTGAGCTGTTGTCAAGTGGCCAAACCATCAATGCCGTCAACAATTGATCTAATTGAAGCAGAAAATCCAGGCAGAGCGGCCAACGTATGCGACCAGATACGAGTCAGTCATTTTCCACCACGATAACGATTAGTTGATACATTGCAGCACCGGTCAAAAATTACGTGGAGAATAACGAATGGAAAATTCTGCCTCATCCGCCTTATAGCCCAGACCTTGCTCCTTCAGGCGCAGTTTTTCTGGGATTGAATCCATAAATTGCCAAAAAGATGGGAAAAAGTAGTATAGGTAGCGATGGGCAATACTTTGAATAAAAAATCTTGTGCCATTTTTCCAAAATAAAGGCTTAAATTTCATTAAAAATTCCGATTTTTAATGCATACACCTAATAGCATCCAGTGTTTTGCAAGTATTGACATGTTTATTATATTTTCTTACGTTACCTGTTACAGTCGCAACAGTAGATCGATCTTTTTCTTTGAAAATAATAATAAATTAATTTTCGAAGAGTAACAGTTTTAATTACTATAAGGGAAAGATATGCTATGTCGAGGGAGGATAGTCTAGAGGCTTACATTAAGTTTTACGGGGAGGCCAAACATTTGTAGTTACGCCACTGGTTCCCAGTGAAAACGATGACTGATGAGTTCACGAAATGGTAGTAGTTCGATAATACAATCGGTATAGTTCCAAAAATCGAATGGACACGATATTGCGACGATATGATACAAAACTACAAAACTTGTTTCGCCAAAATATATTCACGTGTCAAATGTAACTTAAAAATGAGTTCGAAGATGTTTTACGATAGTATACTTATCACCCATAAACGAATTGTTCAAATCACATCCAACCAAAAACGGACAGACAGAAAATATGTTCAATTGCGAAAAATACTCTTACGTCTTGCAATGGACGATCCAGTGAAGCTATACATCTCCAATTAAACCATTGGGAAATGTAACCGATAAATCGAAAGCCGCAGACACACCTATAGGTGGAAATTCGGGAAACAAAATTGGGCGAAAGATAGTGACAGTTGTTCACCGAGTGATATTGCGGTGCCGAGTGATATAGTGAGGTTGCGATAAGGTCAACTAATGAAAATGGTGGAATGTGAATCGCCTAACACTCGTATACAGATCGCAAAAATGATCAAAAGGTACTTGTATGACCTTTCACGCTCAATCCGAATCACCTAAAGCAATATTCAAAACTTGATGACTTCATTTTGTTTTATAAACTTCATTTGAATATTCAAAATAAATCGCAAAGTCGTGCAATTAAACCGTAAAAATATTATTTTATTACACTTCAGGGAATAACAAAGTGAAAGATCAAATTAAAAATATTCAAATTAGTTTTGGATTTCGCGAGATTATTAACGCGGCACAACTATTTAACTATTTAAGATGTGTAATCGATTTTACGATTTGAATTGAGCAGTCACATCCATACCTTTGATTTATGTTTCGATGCAGTGTGTTGCGCGTCTATTCATTCGATCGTGACTGTATATGCGACATCGAGTTAGAGATAATGTGTGTTCTCAGTCTCTTATATATGTCATAAATACACTCTGAACACCATCTGACTACATTCAATTATCAATATTTTCGTTAATTTCATGGCCGTTCGTCGTTCACAAGTAATTCAAACTAATTTATTCAATTGAAACCATATATGTGCGTGTAGCCTATATGTGTTGTGTATACATATGTGATTGTTATCGCACATCCAAATACGAATTTCATTTAGTCAACACTTAAATCTCGTCAAATATAGTTCATTATACGGGTATATAGACACAATGAACATCTATCAAGTTGGTTTAATTGTGCTTCTGCTATTCCTTATCGGATACTATTACGTTGAACACGTTTACAGCCATTTCAAACGTAAAAAAATTCTACATGTTTTGCCAAAATTTCCGTTCGGCAATATGCGGGCAAATAAGCAAAAACAATTTGTGTTCTCGCTTAAATACGTATACGACCAGTTCAAAGAGGAAGATGTACTGTGCGGGTTTTATTCGATGACGACGCCCGTCATTATACCACTCGATTTAGATTTGATTAAATGTATTTTGCTTAAAGATTTTAATAAGTTTCACGATCGTGGCGTGTATACAAACGAAAAAGATGATCCATTGTCGGGACATTTATTTTCGCTGTCGGGGACGCGATGGCGCAGCATGCGAGCTAAACTAACGGCCACGTTTACATCGGGCCGCATGAAACAAATGTTTCCGATTGTGAAAAAATACGGTGATGAATTGGTGAAGTATATAGACGCGAATAAACCGAGTGATGATGGTGGATACCCACTTAAAGAAATGCTAGTTCGCTTTTCGACCGATGTTATTGGTGAGTGTGCCTTCGGTATCGAGTGTCGTGCAATGCGAGACGAAACTAATCTTGTGTGCCGAACGGTCGATAAAATATTTAATCTTTCGATGAAACGCATGCTGCTCATGTTCTTTGCGAATTCATTTAAAACACTATCGCGACATTTGGGTATAGCGACAAACGAGCCCGAAGTAATCGATTATTTTATGAAATCGACCGAACAAGCGGTTAAGTACCGCGAACAAAATAATGTGCAACGAAAGGATTTTCTTAATATTTTGATCGAACTGAAGAATGAAAATAAAGATTTTGATTTATCGTTGAACGATATGGCGGCACAATCGTTTCTATTCTTTGCTGCCGGATTTGAAACATCGTCAAACACAATCAGCTGGTTCTTGTATGAGATCGCTATGCGTCATGATATTCAAGATAGAATACGAGACGAAATAAACGAAGTCATCGATCGGCATTGTGGTGAGATTACGTACGAAGGCCTTCAAGAAATGAAATACCTTGAAATGTGTGTTAACGGTGGGTATAAACTTTATATACAGTCTTTCGGTTAAAATTTTAATTTTATATATTTTTAGAAACTCTTCGAAAATATCCACCAGCCGCAACTCTTTTTCGGATCGCAACCGAGGACTATAAAATACCCGATTCAAATTATCTCATCAAAACGGGAACGCAAATATTCATTCCGCTGTATGCGATACAAAATGATGAACGATTTTTTGCCAGCCCCAATACATTCGATCCGGAACGATTTTCATCCGCAAACATAAAATCAATTCCACAATGTTCATTCTTGCCGTTTGGCGAAGGTCCACGAAATTGTATTGGTACACGATTTGGTTGGATGCAAGTGAAAATTGCAATTATATCGATATTACGGAATTACAGATGTCGAATTAATTCGAGAACGGCTAGTCCAATGGTATATGGTGAAATTTCACCGGCCATAACACCGAAACATGGAATTTGGCTTGATTTCGAAAGAATATCGGTTTGAAATAAATTTGTACCTTAGCAAAGCGTGTCAACATTTTAATTAATTTTTCGATTTTTGATATTTGACTATAAAATACCCGATTCAAATTATCTCATCAAAACGGGAACGCAAATATTCATTCCGCTGTATGCGATACAAAATGATGAACGATTTTTTGCCAGCCCCAATACATTCGATCCGGAACGATTTTCATCCGCAAACATAAAATCAATTCCACAATGTTCATTCTTGCCGTTTGGCGAAGGTCCACGAAATTGTATTGGTACACGATTTGGTTGGATGCAAGTGAAAATTGCAATTATATCGATATTACGGAATTACAGATGTCGAATTAATTCGAGAACGGCTAGTCCAATGGTATATGGTGAAATTTCACCGGCCATAACACCGAAACATGGAATTTGGCTTGATTTCGAAAGAATATCGGTTTGAAATAAATTTGTACCTTAGCAATGCGTGTCAACATTTTAATTAATTTTTCGATTTTTGATATTATATATGTATATGCGCGATCATTTATAATCATGATCGTTGATTAAACTAAAAAGCAACACAAAATCGATCGACACAATATCGTGCGCTCAACGATTAAACATAAATACAAAAACAACAAAAAATTGATTTCGTTTGAATAACAAATTTTTCTATTGATCGCGATTCGATCGCGAAACGATATCAATTGATTTGATCTCGAACATAAAATATAATTAAAAGTCCATTTTCTTAGCGTTTATATTAATTTTCTTCTTCTACATATCTCGCACGACTTAACCAAATAGCGTATACATACATATTATGTATGTGCATAAATATACGATCGATCTTGATCCTCGTTTTCCATATGCATAAATTTTTTTTCCCCGATTGCATGTGCAATAAAAATTAATTATAAAATAGAGATCATAAATTATAAAGATCTACAAAATTTATTGAATAAAGATCACATTTCCTTGTACAAAATACAAGACGACGATCGAGAAGAGATGGAATGTTTTAATATAAAAATCTTTATGTTCCGAATTGAAATATTGTTCTAAGCGCAATGCAGCGGATCTATATAAATACGATGCAGGTTACTGAGGCTGGAATAACATGTTTTGTATGTGATCGAGGCAAAAAAGAAAAATTGATCGTTTAATTTATGCGATCACAATGCACGATCGACATGATAAAATATTATAATTATACATATACTGAGTGAGGTGAGTGTGTGTATATACGAGTATGCATACGCAATCACAAGGGAAACGATTTTTGTGTCCCCGGCACAATCGTCATAACATAACGTGCATTAATTTATAATTCTAGTGATTTTGTGTTTTAAACAGGACGCGAAGTTAGTCGTAAATACAGCTTTAAATAGCAATAATTATATAGTTAATGGTTTTGTTTATATTTATGCGAACAATCAAAACCATATTTACGATTTGCCCAACAGATATATATAGAGACAGACACTTACTATACACAAAAGTTGTTTTTGGTCTTAATTTAATTGGATTGTTTATCAGAATCGAATTGTATTGATTTGTCCCACACATAAAAATAATAATTTTGAAATTATTAATTAACAATGGTTTCTCTTATTTAATGACTTCTTGCGAACATGTGCGTATGTTCGCTGTAGGTTATAAAAGAGAATGGGATTGATACGAGTAGATGTGATCCAAATAATTATATTGTTACCAAGATCGTATAAAGAAAAACAAAAAAGTACTCAGGTAGGTCTCAACTGGCCTTATTTTTCTATTTTGGCTGGACTTCTTTGTTCTTTTGTTTCAGTTTTACTTTGGATCGTGAACTCAGAGGATCAGTTGAATTTAAAACTAAGTTTAATAAAATCAGATGGGGCAGGTAGATGGGTGCATCCACATCACCTGTCTTTAAATCAATCTTTTTAGCGCACTTTGACCGAGGTATATACGTTTTTTCTGTAATGATGTACTCTCTTTTTTGAATCTGTTGAGGAACATTCGAGATTTTCAATATACATATGTTCCCGCCTTTAAGTTATCTTACTGGCCCCAAACATTCAAAGGATAGAAATGTAGAATTGTGTGTGCCCTGCAGCATGCTTATACTCCATTCTAATAAAAAAAAATATGATCCTTGAGAGGAAATTGAGAACTGACACAGACCAACGATGGGTCAAATTAGAGGTGATGGACTAAACATACCACAATTACGTTCGATGACACCAACCATGCTATCTGTATATGTCTCATACATATATTACGAAAAATCGTTACTCTTTTAAACTAATTGTTACCACTACAGAAATCTATTACAACTTGATCTCTTACGCCAGAGATAAAATCCATCCAATCACACAGATCACATCATGATTTGCAAATACTTGCTTAATCAAACACTAGAAGAAATAATTGTTAAACATATTCCTGTATATGAACACGGTCTTCGTCACAGATCCAGTCTACTCGCTGTCCTTTGATTTCATGCACGATCTCATAAAGTTGATCTCGTGATTGAAAAAAACTCGGTATATGTGCCAAACAAAAGTATTACTAAAATTTGGCTGTCTTTGTAAAATCGATATTATTGCTAAATTATTAATTATTCAAAAATGAGCTGTTGTTAAGGGCTTGTGTGTTGATTAGACTTTTAACAATAGTCATACAAATTTTATTACGTGCTTTAGCGCTTACAACACTATACGCACAGTGCCATGTGGTTCGGAAAGTTCAATGCAGATATGATCTTGTTTGCAAGTGCATATCCTTATAAATTGTGCTATATTCGTAAGCAATTACTACTGTGTAAGCAACTACTACCAAATACTAAAATTCACATTGTGCTTTTGTATAGATCAAATCATATCACTGGAGTACCATGACTACCATAGTCGTTAAAAACATAAAATCTCGCCAGAAATTCCTCCACTTTAAGTATCATTACAATACTTTTCCGGCTTTAGCTGTTAATGAAAGGATTTCATTCATAAAAAATAGTTTTAAACTGGAGGTATATAGTCAGAGCCACCTATATAGTCAGAGCCATCTATACATATATATGTACTGATGGTCAGCTTTCCATTAAATTATACAAAACTGTTAATGTTACACAAATCAGTTATAAAACCAAGCAAAAGGCGAACGGTATAGACATTATCAAAGCTTTGAAAGGTGATACCATATGTGTGCCTTGAATCACACTCGGTTGATATAAGCGGTTGATATGGCTAATACGTAACTATATTTCGAGGAAACTAGCAAACTGATACTTTATTATAGAAACTCTGGATGGTTTTTGTACATGTAAGAGACGTGATCATTGGTATCATAAAATACCAGCGAGTGTGATAAGATATCACAATCTTACCTAACTTTGCGTATTGAGCTTTCTCTTTAAAGGCTAGTACTCAAATATATATTCTGTTTTCGCTAAGCGATACTCAGTTCATCAGCGAAATAACTGTATTTTTCTCAATACATCATAGATGTCACGCATAAACTCTACAAATGGATTTTACGCAAAAATAATGATCCTAACCATTTTTGCACGTAAAATTTCGACATTTACGTTCCTGATGTATTCTAAATAGATGTGATACAGTTCTGTGATTAAGTTTTGTTGTATTTCGAATAATTTGTGATTTGTATTAAACACCAAAATTCTCCAAAAAAGTTCATTTCTATTTCACGTGAAAATAAATAAATTTTTGGAGACCGCGGTAAAATTTCATTTCATTCTGAACTGAGTACTATAGGCTTAAGATGTTATAAGATTTCACACTTAACAGTGTCAGAAACTATTTCTTGTCAAATAAATCAAACCAGAAAAACAGGGCGTAGCAACCTATAAAATGAAAAGCAACGAAATTACTTAAGTCATCAATAGTTCAACGCACTAATTAAAAATGAAGATGAAAGCTGCGCTCAAAGCAGTCAGCGTTGCGAGACACATAGAAAACCCGTTTTAAGGTTCAACCTTTATCAGACAAACTACGGATGAAAATGCTAAACTTGTTAAACGATGTGCTTAAAGAAGTAATTCGAAAATCGAAACGCGAAAAAAACTACCATAGGTATGACCTCATAACCGGACCAATAATTAAAGAACTATCAAAAATACAGCAATACGCAAACTTTTCCATTTAAATGCTGTGTCTAGAGTTAAATACGCTCTAATTGGAAGAAGCTGACCAATCTCAAATTTCTCCAGAACTATATCCACATACTCCGAATCGTAACGAAGATATTTAAAAAATCACTCCTGAAGATAATGAAGTCCGAACCATATAGAGGTCAGAGATAACCACTCGAATGTACACCAAGTTCATAGAATCACATATATTATATAGAACGTATAGAACTGTTCGAATAATATTATGTAACTGTGACATTTCCTAGAAATGTATTAACAATATACATACGAATCGCACAGTACGTCTATCTAATCCAGTCGCGTATGCCTCATGAGATGGCTTCGATCTTTTCGATCAAATGTTATTCCATGATATCATTTGTCAGTTCGCATCTAACATTACAGTTGTACAACACAATTTATTCAAAAAAACTTAACGTCATCATCGACTAGTTGATATAGCGACACACTTGTCAATCTATAAATTTCATTTGCACGCATGGTGACCTCTACGGACATGTTTTAGTGCCTGACACGTATTGACCTCACAAATTTAAACCACCTTTTTTCACTCAATGGTGGTTGGTTTACTTTTCAAGACATTTTTCTAGAAAGTTTGTCTTATCCCACAACAAACCTAATCACTAAGCGAGGAGGAGCGGCGATGGTAAGTTTATATGGCGTAACACGATTACGTATTGACCTCACAAATTTAAACCACCTTTTTTCACTCAATGGTGGTTGGTTTACTTTTCAAGACATTTTTCTAGAAAGTTTGTCTTATCCCACAACAAACCTAATCACTAAGCGAGGAGGAGCGGCGATGGTAAGTTTATATGGCGTAACACGATTACGTATTTACGAATCGCAGATTACAGATATTAAGTCAGGCAAAGTATACTTGATAAGAAGAATTTTTGATCTTTCGATCAAGTGATCATACATGTATGATTATCAGTTTAAGACCTCTAGGAAATATAACATCACGCTTTACGAAACTCTGATATCATACACCACTAAAACACATTTCTGTGTAAATAATAAAATACTTGGATCTTAAGAGAATATTAGCTGAAGTACCACTGATAATGTACAGAACCCCATCTTGTACTTTTATACTCAGGTAGTACAAATGTAATACTGATGGTTCTGCGATTTTGTCAGTAGGGCACAATGTAGTAGATGTTCAAACAAGATATTTATCTAACTTGAGATGGAAAGAAAATGTCAAAATGAAAAAGGAAGAGCTGAACATAAAGTACAGGAAAATCTATTTGCTTATAGGTAGACACTGTGGGCTATCCATCCAGAGATTGTTTTTAGACTGCCAAATATTGAAACCTTGAATGGACCTATGCTACGGTATCCAACATGTGAATGTGAGTGTTGTACAATATGTGTACATCAGCAAACCTGCTCGGCGATTTAAAAAAGGATACCGAACAGACTGTAGTGAAGAACACGTTTAAAGTTAAACATCTATATAGAATTTGGGCTATATTCTCAACCAGTTTCTTAAAAAAAAATTTTTTTTTAAACATTACAATCTCTATAAAGTTTGGATAATAAAAGGTACAGTAGCGATCAAAAGATATACAATTACTTCTGAATTTCTTCTGAGTAAACTTATAATATAAACAATTATATTATTCCACAAAAAAAAATTCCAAAAATTAACAAAGAAATCAATCAAATGTATATAAATAAAATTAAATCCAAGCCACGATATTAATTACGATGAACTATTTTTAGCCGCGCACAACAACCCAATCAAATCAAATACTCGTATATAGAACAGCAATGAAATAACAATAAGCTACGTCAAACGTATATAAACATAAAAAAATAGTAAGAATTAATTTAAATCACCTTAAATAAAATTCCTTAATTATTTTGACGTTAACCAAACAAAAACATGATCAGGCGTTGGTGAATCCGATTAATTAATTTGGGAAGAAAATCGCGTTGGCCGCGCGGAGCACATTAACACGACGAAATAATATTGTCGATTATTCATTGAATCAGACAATAAACAAAAACCATATTTATTCAATCAAATATACAAATTATTTAAAATTCAATGACTGTTGGTTAAAATTACCAGTAAATAAATTTTAAATTTAATGTAAACAATCATAAGGTTATATTTAATAACACGATTTATAAAAACAAACTTCAATTGTTTGTAGTTTTCAATTTTTTTTTTAATTTTATTTAATTTATGATTTGTTTTATTGGTTTCTTAATTATTTATTCGTTTGTTTAAACGCGCTCGTAAACATACAAACATTAAGTTATTGGTAAATGGCGGGCTGATAATTAAACAAAAATAGGAATTATTATTTTTTTCATATTTATTTGATCGGAGCACGATTTTATTAACTTTTAAACATTTTATTTATTGTGATACAAGGCGTTACGATCGTTTGAGTGATCGACTTTTGTTTAAACAAACAATTGAATATCTTAACGTTTTCCATATTGGATTTGATCGATTATAGATTAAAGTGATTGAAACAATACTCAAAATATTATTGCTTATGTGGCGTTGTGGCGTTCACTAAGTACCGCACTAATTAATGTCGTACAATTAACGCCACTATCAAAATAAAACGAAAATTTCGAGTTAAGTTCTTGTAATTCGCTTGCATTGTTGCTACACGATTAAAAATTACATATACGAATCGCACAGATACACACATCAAGTCCGGTAGCACATGTCTGAGCACATGGCTCAGTGGTTAAACTGTGGCAGTTGGAGCGGGAGGTGCCGGGTTCGAATCCCGATAGGGGCAGGATGCAAAAGGGATTTTTCACCATCTGATTACGATCGGTGTTGTTAATGAACACATCTATGACCCCCTGTTGGAGTGCAGAACTCATGGGCCGACCCATCTTCCATGTCAGTACTATAGGCTGGCATGGAGCTATGCAATGCGCAGATGGTTCTACGAAAATCGGACCTATAGCCGTACGTCCTCGATTTGGCCGTTAAGGCGTAAAGTAGGACGTTAATAAGCGAACCGCGAAAGAGCTGGAAGAGCCTTGAGCCCCAAAAAAGATAGCATAGAATAAAATATATAAAAAAAAAAAAAAAATTTCTTTCAAGTTCTGAGCAATTAGGAAGGCGAAAAAATCGGATTTATAGGTTATTGCTAATCAGTTTACTGAGTCAGCAATTTGGCGTTATTAGTTTCTATCGCCACTTAGCAGAGTAACTGTAAATTCACAAAACTGCCATAAGATGCCAGATTTACTTCGCAAAGACATTAACAATCTCTTTACTTGTACCGAAAACAGTCATTAGTTTAACAGATCGCTGCACCATTTAATTTATTTCATTTCATTTACGATATGAAGAATAAAAGTTTTCTGAGCTTCTGATTCTAACTAAACGCATAATTCTTCTAGCAAATTCTAGAAGCCATTTCTCGTTTAGAACTAGCTTTCACATTCATACATGACAAGGATCTGACCAACACTCCGTACAATTTCATGTTATCGGCATTTCCAAGATATGTGGATTTCAAAAGCTTTTATATATCCACGTTTATATCAAAAGCGTTCTAGTGTCAGTGGCAAGGTGGGCCTTGAAATCCTATCCCATACAATTATCATGAGAAATGAGAGTTGTAAGATTCTAAATTATTTCATCACACCTTAAAATATATTGTTATATTGCAAACACCAGAAATTAATTGGAATAAATCTCGATAGCCCTATTCTTCACCGGATTTGGAATTCTTAAATATTCAAGCACATACTTATAGCTTCTCTCGATTGGAATAGCTGAATATCTTTGGAAATTTCTGGTATACATTACGAGATGTTTTATAGCACTTGGAATGAATCATCCGTAGTGATTAACCGATTTGGACGGAATCCTCTTTGGTAGTCACCGATAATTATCTCCGCCACAAGAGTGATTCTTCCAAAAATCCTGTGCAAAAGAAAGCTATACATTTTAATCGATTATATAAAAAAATATCCTGGAATGAACAAATAAACAAAGCAGCGATTAGTGCAGCTAGATGTCTTGGATTTCTTCAACGATGTAAGTTTTATTTAACACCATCTAAAACACTTTCAATTTACAAGACCTATAAAAGACCCAGATTAGAGTATAATTCTCACATTTGGGCTGGAGCACCAAAAACACACCTGGCTGCACTCGATCGAGTCCAAGGCCGAGCATCTCGAATGATTGCGGATGTAAATTCATCTTCTAATCTCGATTATCTTTCCCAGAGGCGGAATGCGGGAGCTTTATGTGTGTTCTACAAATACTTTCATGCTCGCATTGCTCATCGGAACTTTACGATCTTATGCCTGGTTTATCAAGACCCACGCACAACTTAAGAAGACCTTTACACTGATATAATCTGGAAATTAAATTCGCCAGGACCGATAGGTTCCAGAACTCGTTTTTTGTTCGGAGTGCGCGAATGTGGAATGAGCTGGATTGTGAAGCGTTTCCCTTGGCGCATAATTTACAGAAATTTAAACTTAATTTCAAAAGTATGAAACTTGAAGACTAAAACCTTTAATCCTTGAGTCCTTTCCAGAGACAGATCCACACACAAAGTTACTCCTCAGAATATCAAAAACTGTGAATTAACGCAATCAGCTCCAGGTATATGCTTTTTCTTTAGTCTTAGCATGGCTTTTAAGGAAAGATCCACATATCGTCCCGACTTTCAGGCCTTGGAATTTCTTTGAGAGTCTCGAATTAATACTTTTTCATATATATGATTCCGCCGACAAACACGGTAACTAACTTCACGTTCCATGTGCGTAAATCACGATCCTTAATATCGTATCAGGATGTATTTGGCCTGATCGAGAGATACTCTCTACAATTTCTGCTTATCCGCAATTGCAAAGTTTTCAATTTGTACAAGTTGAGATTGAGGATACAAGCAAGATTAAGTATGATTTACTTTACCTGCGTCTTACCACCCTCTTAAACATATGGTTAGCACTAGTGTTATCAATTGCCTTTTTGGCCTACGATCAGTTACTTGGTTTTGGACTCGTTGATTGTGAGACGGAACTAATGTTGATTTCTTTTCTAGGCTTATTCCATTTTCACTTAATCAACAACACAGAGTCTGTTCTCAACTTAGAAATGATATACCTTATGCACTTTCGATTGTTCGTATGTTAACAGGACAAAGTATTGAGAAAAATCATCCTATAGCTGAAAAAAATGTATTAGGGCCTAGAGTCCGTTTATAAATTTATAGAGTCTGATACTGTGTTATGTTAACAGTATTCGAATTCTATGTGTGCGATGTGTTACGTGTCAAATATTGACGAAGTTTCTTTACAGGATTTAGTCTCAGGATTTATCCAAGCAGGATTTAGTCTCAGGATTTATCTTTACATAGTACTTAACTCGTGTTATAAAACACTTATCAGTAGTTAAACGATTATTTAAGGTCAACGGTGAACTTTTAACTCGAGACCGTTTCGTGATGAAGAACTCCCTTCACCTCTATCTAACTAATTTCTATTCTACTGTAAAATATGTGATTGGCCATGAATTTCTAGTTTTTGTTTAATTTTTCGATCGATCAGACTGATCGGTTTTGATTTTTCAATCATCGATCAGTACGATCGTTTTAAATGATTTTATAGATAAACAGACATAATTTATAATTTAAATATAAAAATGTGCTGTCGATTTATAATTAAATATAAAATAATTTATTCTAGAACTAGATCTAAACAAATCATCACTGAGCAATAATAATAGTAAACTTCTCAGGCATCTGAAGTCTACATAAGGTATATTGATCTTTTAAATGGCTATGGCTTCCGAGAGAAAAATTTCCTATTCTCCGTTAGATAGAGATAATTACACCTTAAAAATTATTTCCTAGTATGGAGATTAGAAATAAAATTCAGGTAGTTAATATTCCAAAATTAATCGTTGGCTTGAGCCACCTCAATTAAAACGGAAAGTACCTGATTCAAATTCTGAGAGACATCAACAGAAACATCTGTTTACAATCGGTGATGTGATTGAATATATTTTTGATTCTTTTGAGCCCACAACAGACTGTAGGGGAAAAGAAACAATTAAGTATGTCTAATATTATATAACATATTCGGAACAGAAGTTATGAGAATGCACATCTTTGTATTAATACTTGACTGTTACAGTATGTTTCATTTTATCTACCGTTGCATTGAGTTCGATTATCTGCACTCTTGTACATTTCTCAGATCTACCCATTTTGCAAAGTGTCTCTTCCAAATTGCGTTGTTGATTCCCACGATGCCCACGAAGAGTAGGCTCATTAATGTTGTGTATACTGAATTGATTTTGTGCTTATTGTCAAAATGCTATTCATGATCATTATTTCTTAAACCAGTTAATACATTGTTAGCTTCGTTTAAATATTTCAGCTGATATATATGGTAGTCCGTTCCAGTGGCCTTTTTCATTTTACCTTTAGTTTAGGTAGATGGGTGTTGATAGTTTCGACATTAGTGTCATTTGTTAATTAGGAGGGTAGTTGATGATATCTTCTACAAAATATTTCTTCCCTCTATTCTAGTGTACTCCATCGGTGGTTTGGACTTGATCAAATGCCTTCTTTATTGGTGAATTTGAAAATGTCTTCAGGTGTTGCCTACAATTACTTCTTCACATTATATTAATTTTTCGTGCGTAGTTTAATTCTGTTGTTTCTACTGAGACAACTTAGTTTTGGTGACACAGTATCAATTTAAGTAAAGAACTAAGTAGAACCATAGTATATGAAGAACAGAATGCTTATGCTTAGATAGTGTTCAGCTTCCGTTGGTCTGATCTCTGGTTTTCGTGACCAAGACGCAATTGATTTAACTAGTGGTAATAGCTCGTTTAAGGAAGTAATGAGATTCAAGTATCTTGGATCTCTCATTACTCACGATGATAGTGTGGAAGAGGATATCAAGTAGGGTTTCCAATCCGGATATCCGATCTAGTAATAATCCGGATTATTCGGCCAATTTTGACTATTCGAATATTCGAATATTTTAACATAATTATTCGGATATATTTTGTTTTTTACATTTACTTTTACTTAGAAAATAATATAAATTTTATGAATGTAAATAGTTTTGAAGATGCTAGCATAATCTTCCAACAAGAATCTCAGGAAAATTATAAAACTGATTAAATTCTCTTCGTTAAAAAATAATAATGTACAAAGATATGTTAATGAACAAGAGAGTAAATCATTGCTGATGTTTCATATCAAAATACGATAGTAAATAGAACTATGAATGAATTGGGTCAATCCAAAATAACGGAGAGAATCCATTTTAAAGCAGATGCTTGATATGCCCAACGAAACAGCTGTAAAGGAACCAAGTAAAAATGCAGTGTCGCTTTTGAAGCATCGTCACAGTTCGCAAAACTAAAGCACTTTTTGGATGTCGTGAAGCATTTTCTCGGGTAGCAATTTGGAAACTGGTAGAAAAATTTGACCTGTTGGAAAAGTAAGTGACCAGATAAATCGAAACCGAGTGCGTCGCTCAAGAACAACTGAGAATATTGCTGCTGTAGCCTGAAGTGCTGAAGCAAACCCGAGGGTTGTTGATTTATCGTCGATCTTTGGAATTAGACGTTTGTTCAATCTTCGAAAATGTCATGTATTTTGGATAAAGACTTAGGTCTTAATACTATTAATGTTCACAATGGAGTTTAAGCTGGTCAAACATCAGCGTTGTACCTTCGCTGATTGATTCCTTCAAATGCTTCAATCCGAATGATCCGGATTTTCATGGAAGAATCATCTTCAGTAATGAAGTGGGCTTTTTTAAATCGTATAGGCTATACGTTAATAAGCAGAATGGTCTCATTTGGGAAAACCCAATGATTGTTAAAAAGCCTCTCCATCCTCAACGTGTCACTGTTTGGTGCGGTTTTTGAGCTGGCGGTGATATTTGACGTTACTTTCTCAAAAAGATGCTGGTGCACCTGTTACGATAAATGGATTTCGCTACCGAGCTATGTACTATTAATGTTTTTTATGGCCAGAATTGGAAGATATTGATGTGAACGATCTTATTTTCAGCAATACGGCGCTAACGTGCCATGCAAGCAATAAAACAATGACGATTTTGCAAGAAAAGTTTCCTGATCTAGTTATTTCTCGAAGAGGTGATTCCAATTGGCCACTGATATTTTGTAATTTATCACGTTCAGTCTTATTTCTTTGGGGCCACGTTGAATATAAGCTTTTTGCTAATGCTCCACAATCGATCAAGACCTTAAAGATGGAATTCGTAAAGCTATCGAGTATAATTACAGTATAATTTTTGTTATAATCCGAATATTCGGATTATCCGAATTATTTTATGCGTAAGTATTCGATATTCGGATAACCATAAATGTCGGATATTTGGAAACCCTAATATCAAGGTGCCGCTGGCAATCGCGCTTAATATCCTCTACGTCCACTTCGGAAATCAAAATATCTTGCAAATACGGATAAATATTGATTAGACCTGTTTTCATCTGAGGGTTGGAATTGGTAACATTCGAGAGAAGAATCATGCGTGTGATTTATGGACCAAACTGCAACGTATAGATCCACATAACGAGTTCTTTTTAACGAGATTAGGAATTCAATAAAAAATCCCGATATGTTGCATGAATTCAAAGGACAGCAAGTACGCTGGCTCGGTCACGTTTTGCGTGCTGCTCCAAACCGACGGATACAGTGAACTTTGAAGAGAGAGCCACCTTTTGGTAGGCGAAGAGGTCGCTGTCGACAACGATGGCTCAACGACGTAGAATGCGATCTGGTATCTTCTGGTTGCTTGCAAAAGTATGAAGAGAGCTCGTGATCGAAACCGATGGTCTGACTCCATCAGTGGAGTTGTTAAAACAGTACGGGTCAACAGTGGCCTGCATAAGCCGTCAAAAAATAGTTGTTCTAAGTCGAGAACCCGATTCTTGCCACTTAATTTATATGTCTTTCTAGCAATAGATAAGTTGTATATCGGTGGTAGTGCTGGGTAATAATGCGAAAAAAGAAATTGGTAACTCTTAATACAAATATGTTTAGAAGAAAGAGTGATTAATTGGGTAGACTTTGGAAACTAATCTACCCTTTATTGAACCTTAATAGCTGTATATAACGCGTATATGTTCTAGGCACGGTATTAGTGATAGGAAACTTGCTTCTACAAATGAATCAGTTTTGAAGTTGGACCAACATAAGCTGCGAGATTATTGCTTGCTTATTTTGGGTTCAGTGAATACTATAATATACTCTATATATACATGGTAAACACTACATAATTAAGCATTCAATTTAAATCAAATTATGTTTTTGCAAATTTAATTACCGTATTCGCGTAAAAGTACCATCGTATATAGTTAGTACTTTCTAAATATCCAAATTTATCAGTGAACTCAAAGTTTCAACTACATAATTGTATATTATTTAGAGATCGCAAAATGATTTAAATTTGGAAAATGGATATCACTGGCGTGGTTTATATCGATACCAATTATGGCTCATGCTTGTGTAATCGACGGTTGTATAGATGTTTGATTAATTATGGCATTTTAACAGATAACATCCAAAATTATGTCAAACAATATAATTAAATCGGAATTCAAGATACAGATTTAATGACGACTTTGTATTAAACTTACCATATACGATTTTATAAGGTTGTTGGCCTATAAGTTTAAATTGTGGTAATTATACAAGAACTCAATAACCTTTGATTTTGTTGTAAGATTATTGAATATTTTTCTCAAATATGTTCGGTTGATCTTTTGAAATAAGTTTTCGTACACCGACAGTTTAATTATTATGGATTTGCATTTGATATGCTGTACTTTACAATGTAGTCAAATATAACACTAAACATATAAAATTGCTGTCGGATGTACAGGATGAGTAATAAGAGATCCACTGTACTTAAAAATCATTAATAGGTTTTCGATTTCGATTTGGATTTAAATAGTATGTTAAAAGGTACCTCCTGATAGAAAAGTTGGTAGTGGTAGAGACTACAAAAGCTATAGAACACTGTACTATATGTCGATAAATGTATACTTGGTTAATATATATTCAAAAACACACACTTCAGAACCTAAGTAGTAATAAAGAAACCACCAGGATAAAGTCAATCATAAAATCTAAATTGCAAATCTCGATGTTACCCAAAACACCGAGTGAATTATTTTCCAAGTGATTATATTTTAGAACTATGCCAACCAATCGAAACGTCTTTAACAATAAGTCAAAATAGAATGTAAATTTCTAACCTCAAACTCCGAATTACCAAGGGCCTTCAAAAAGTATATAAAAACCGTAGGGTCAAACATATAAGCTGAACACTGAACATGTTTAATAGCTTACCAGGCGTGATGAGAGAAACAATTTGGACAACACGAGAATAGAACAGAAGCTAATGGTTGAATATCTGGGTATCACTACCGCACATAAACCGTAAAACAGAATAACAAACAAATATATATATTTTTCTCTAAAACTATCGACTAGAATGTGTAAGTAAGACAAATGAATAAGATCTCACCATAGATGGATGATCAGAAATGTAAAGGAATTTTCGGCAAAATAGCTACAAATTGCCTGTTCTACAAATCCAATCAAACAATTAAGAACTTTTTTTAATCCGATCACATTCACACTATCGTCATCAATTGAATCCGCAGTAACAGCCTTAGACCCAATCCATTATACTTATACGATTAAACTCTGACAAATAATATTTTGAAATTTCTCAGTAAGATATAGAAAAAATATGAACCAAAGTAACCGAAAACCTGTAGTCTACAGGCATTCTTTATGATCAAAATAGAATCATGTAGCTGCACCTACTCTTAAAATTGTTTACATTTGCTCAAACCTCAAAAAGAAATGTGACCCTCCGTTATGTCAAAACAGTTGATTGTGAATTGATTCATCATATAATTTTGGTCTAAAAAGTGAATAACTCACCATTAGTAGTGTTCGCGTATAAATAGTGAAAGTGGACATTTTTATAAATAAGTTTAAACAAACTAGTATGACTTCGCATCAATTTTGGAGTGGACATTCTTTAACAACACCTAAGAACGTCATAACAATATCCACTGCACAATCAAGAGTGGTCGAGATAAAAGTAAGTTTAGCGATCACCATGGAATGCCATTAACAAATGTAAAAAATCACCGTCTGAGCCAATTTGTTTCCTAGGTTTATAGAACAAAGACGATTGTACGGCTCATGTGATCTCAAGCCGATGGATTATTCTAACAGAACATCTAAGGAACGCACAACTTATTATAGTTAGTGGGCTGCAAGTTAGGTTGTTAGATTAGGTTGTTGTGGCTGCTTTCGCACACTAAGACCGGTGATGGTCCGTTGTGATACCACTCTTTGTACGGGTATAGGTCCGAGTTTTCGTAGAACTATCTGCGCGCATAGCTCCATGTCAGCCTATAGTACTGACATGGAAGATGGGTCGGCCCATGGATTCTAAACACGACAGGAGATCCAGATATGTTCATTTTACACCACCGATCGAAGGTGAATACCCTATTTGCATCTTATCCCGAATCGGGATTTGAACCCGGTTCTTCACGCTCAAAAGCATATAGGATGAAGTAAAATAGTTATTAATTCTATAGACAAGTGGTGATCATCAACGAGGGCAAAATGAAAATCTAACTCTTTTGTAATCACAGTTGAGTGAGTTTTACATTTTACATGTAAAACACTTTGTTTACACTTTACATGTAAATAACGTAAATTACAAAAAAATCGTGTATTTTACAAACATATGTAAATTATACTTAAGAGACGACAGATCTGAGTAACTACGTTAAACAAATCGGTTTGGACAGCTGAAACACGACATATAGAAATTACATGAAGCGAAATAATCATTATAATTGATCGAGTACACAGTCAATTTTTCGGAATTTATTAGCTTTGACAAGAGATGGCACAGTTGTAACAAAAAAGTTTTAGTGTATTTATTATTTACTTTACATACATTTTACATGTAAAAACCCTGTAAATTACATTTTGTAATTTACGCGCCCAACTGGGTTTGTATAATACGTGAGGACACATTCTCTTGGGCATCTCGTCTAAGTGAGTTTCAGAAATTTCTTTAGCCATGTAAACATTAATGGTAATGACGGAATATTCCTGTCCCGTTGAATGAAGCTCTAGTGAATTTTAAAATTTATTTAACCAGTTCAGTTGAGTCATTTGCCAATCGATCAAACTATCGGTGGTATTATAAACTTGAGGTTGATTTCATTTTTCTTACTCTAATATTACATATCGGCTGTCTTCATTTCAGACACATTATAAAATTTCGCTGACACATTGTCTGATAGTGATTAAGCTAAACAAGTCAAATTGTATAAGTGCTGAACAAGTCAAATTGTAATTGACAAAGTTTCAAATAGTTAAACAAAGTATGCGCGCTATCAAGTCGCTGGAAGCAGTGCTGTTGAAGTCTAGGGTGGCATTGGGCTGCCACTCGTCTCTTAACGAGATGAGTGAGCATTTCAATATTCAGATTATCTGGGTCCCCGGCCACTCTGACGTCAAGGGTAATTGCAGGGCAGACGAACTAGCTAGGCAAGGTACAACTCTTCAGCTGAAGTCTGAAAGGGCCAATGTGGGGAGGCCTACAGCGGAGCTTAGACTGGCTTTGAGGAAAAGGGCAGAAGATTCAGCACTGAAGAGGTGGTCTAACACCCTCACATGCGAGAGAGCGAGACAAATGTGGCCAAGGCTGGATTTTAATCGCTCCAGGACCTTAATCTCTCTGGAAATGAGAGATCTAAGAAGAATAGTAGGAATATTAACGGGACACTGCCTTTTCGGTGAACATGCGAGAAGTAAATGACTTCTGTAGAAGCTGCATGGACGAGGAGGAGGAAGAGACACTTGTTCACTTCCTGTGCTCTTGTCCTGCACTGGCACTATAAGAAGACATTTACACTTGGGTAGGTATGTAATGATGCACAACCTTTCAGATCTTGCAGACATTAAGGTGTGGGACATTTTATGCTACATTAGTAGCTCAGGATGGTTCCAATAGAGTGTTAGGGGTATTAGGGGACTAAGATCCTGTGGTATCACAACGGACCGGCAACGGTCTAAGTGTGCGTTAGCAGCCACTCTAACCTAACCTAACTTAAACAAAGTATGAGTAAGTCGTATAAACGTACCGGTGCACGTTAGTCCTAAACTTATTTGATCAAAAGAGAAACAAATCACATGACATGGCTATCAAAGCAGTTTCAGATTGACCACAAAAAACAAAACCAGTAAAAACAAATAAAGTATGATTGCTGGTAGAAAACCACAGATCAACCGAATGATCGACTATTAATGATCAAAGAACGTTAGCTCCATTGCAAAAAGACTAATGATTACTGAACTCAAAGACAATTAAATTTTTCTAGAATATAGTCGAATCTATTTGTTTATCAAATAAACACTGTATACTATAGTGTGGTTACTTAAGCCGAAACAAGCGTATAGACTGCCTTGATGCTCAGAGAATAATGATGGCATACCCCCTTTATTGACTGGCAGTCCAGAAGTAGCACTACCTCTTGTTAAATACTAATATAATTATAAGGCTGCTATGTTTAGCGCGACAGGGTCAAATACATCTTAGTCATAAACTCTTCATAGAAACACAGTCATGCATACGCACTATATACATTTCGGAACCAAAATATCAAACTTTGGAACACATCTTTTGTCGGCAATCGTACGATATATTGAAGTTTACAACTTTAATTTTATTGAAAATTAATCACTTTTCACTTTCACTTGAGACACAAATATTGATAAATTTAAATCGTATCAAGCTTTCTCTAAATGTTGCCCAAAACAGCGTCTCTGTAATACCTTTCAAAGTAAAGGATAATTACATGGTGCACCGCCTAGAAAATATCTAGACCAATAAGTCCCACTAATGGCACGCAAACCGCATTAGAAAATCAACAGCAACAACAAAATTGCATATACCGTCAAGTTCAAATCGTTTCACAGGTAACCTAATTACCTGCGCGTGTATAAAACGCGAAAAAGTTCTTTTTGACTTTCAAAAACCTGTTATTCTTACGTTAGAATGTCAAACCAAATAAGCGGTTAGCATATTATCGATTCAATATTATGCTGTAAACGTCTTGACACTTTCGACGAGTTTACGACCAAAAGTATGCGTTTTGTCTTAAAACCAAAATAAACATAAAATTTTAAAATCAAAAAATAAACAAATAAAAAACTGGTTTTATTTATTTAAAATCTTCTAGAATTAAATCGCGGTTTATTATCACTATATAAACAGTTATTTAAAAATTAAAGAATTATCAAAAGAACTTACCTGTTCGCAAAAAATTCGACGAAAACCGTCACGCGAATGTTTACCATCGCCGAGTAAAGCACTACATTCGGATATGAGGAGCCAACGCTTTTTATCACGTCTTACTTCTAACTCCATTGCACTACACTGATTACGATTATCATTTTCATTCGTCGTATTAACATTTTTCTTATTCTCATTTTCATTTGTTTTCACATCACCACAATAAATCACTTTTGTTTTTTGATCATCACTTTTGTTTAAATTCACCGATGTTGCTTCGATCGATGATGATGTTGTTGTTGTTGTTGTAACTTCATCACCACCACCACAATTGTCGTGGCCACCACGATTCGAATGAATCGATAATTTTCTTTCGTTTGGAAATATTTCATGTTTACTAGATTCTAATGAGCTCATTATCGTCATCGGTATCAAATCGTCTACCGTAGTTGGCGTGGACACCGTTTCGTTTCGTGCCAACTTCTCGTTAATCTCCGCATATTGGCTATTACGATGTAAATTATCCAAATAGTTTGTATTCTGTCGCAGCACATGCTCGATGGGGCTTAACATTTCAACACTATCACTATCATTATTATTTACACTATCACTATGGTTACTATTTGGCAGCTCGTCGGAAAATGATACCTTTTTTGGCGTTTTCAATGGCAATTCGGGCGATCCATTACTACTGTTTTCGACATCCATTATAATAACGAATTTTATTTCACTATTCGTTGCTGCTCATCAAACAAACAACATTTCACACTATGTGTAGACACACACACACACACTGTATATAGAGGTTTCGATTACACACACACCCACATATAGATACACACAAAACCCCCAACTTTGATCTTTCGCTTAACAAAATACAATAAAATAAAATCTATAAAATGTCTTAAATTTCAAACGATTCTCGAAAACACTTTTATTTTTAATTCCAACAAAATCAATTTCTTATAAATCAACAAAATAAAAATAAATAAGACCGACCACGAAAAAACACTTTGCGGAATATAACGATTTTCTTTTGTTTCAACCGCGATTTCAGTTTATAGCGAGATACAAACGCGCGACGTATACACACCACAACAAAACCACTCAAAAATCCACTTGCTTCTAGACCAAAATCTTCATCTTTCTTGAAGAATTACTATATATACACACATATATCGTACAGTCTAAGATGAAGTGAAAGAAATACAGAAACAAAATCGCGAGAAACACGAAAAAAATCCGTTCCAATCGCCAATCTATTTGGGGGATAAATAATAGAGATAAATATGTAATTTATATTACATAATTATATAAGTACATTATATGCATACGATCGTTAACAGTGTAATAAACAAAAGTCTCCAAACACAAGTCTCCATATGCGTTTACCCCACGATCGTTGATCTTTTCATATATCTCTCTCCCGTTTTGTTTATTTTTTTTTTTTGCTTCACACACGACACCATACGTCTTTTATTGGTGAATTTCGATTCTTTGCGTTTCTTTCTTTTATTATTACCTTTTTGTAAAAATCGCGATCGCGATCATAAAACTTTTTTTCCAGTTCCATTTGAGCTTTAATGCTCAAACAAAGCTGTATACGATCATATACGATCGAGCATGGTATTGTGTGATTTTGTTTTTTTTTGTCGATCGATGTTCTGTGCAATTTCAGATGTGGGTGATCGACATTGTGATAAATTGTGGTTATATTCATTGAAGAACGATTTATATTGTTTTGTGAGATCTTTTACGTAAATCGGAAATCTTATTCATTGTGAATGATTTATATGTTTGTTTTTTATTGGAATCTCGTTTATATCCATGTACGACTGAGTTGTAAATCATTCTTGTTAAAGTGGTCGTGTATGCAAAGTGGTTTATGTATATGTGAATTTAAATGAGTTCTAAACATGTTATATCAGAATTGTGCTTTAAGCTATTGATCGTGCAAATGAGGCATGTTTGCTGATCATAAATAATAGTCCGTCGGTGTTATTTACTCTTTGGGACTATTGTTTACATTCGACACCTTGACGAACATCAAAAAAATTGTTTTTTAGTGTAGTTTGGTTCTCGATAAGTAAAGTGAACGCTGCCTCACTAATTACTAGAGATAACTTGATCTCATGAAACTGTATATTACTTGATCGAATGAAAGATATTTTATACGGTTAATGTTTTAAACAAATGCATCCAGAAGATGCCAGATCGTTTTAATGTGATTGGGTCAGCTTTGTGCCTTTTTATAGTTCTCAACCGCAACACAAAGCATTTAATAATAACTGTAATACAATCTTACAGTTATTATGCAAAGAAAGCACGTATTTTGGGTATTCTGGCTCATTGAGAAAAATCAGTGATTAATAAATGACCGACGAAATCTCATTGATACTTCATAATAACTTCATCAACCAAAGGAGTAATTCTTCCGTAAACGTGTTGGTACTTTCCATTCATCGGGAATAACTTCGAAAGAATTGATGTTATCAACTCAAAGTAAACGAATTTTTTACTGTCAATTTGGCTTAGGACATTTGAGCGTATGTTGAACATAGGTAATAACAACAAATATTCCTTTTCGCATATCTCTTTGATGAGACCAAGATCAATTGTACAGTGATCAAAGTAGCAGTTTTCTCATACTTACAATTTTGGTTTCTAGTTTGGAATTCTATAGATCGTGCGAAAAGTTAACGAAACATACAAGCTTCGTAAAGCATTAAATCAACTATATTACGACTGTTTATTTTCTAGTAACCATCTGAAAGCTCTCGAAAAAGCTCGTTGACGTTAGTTTTTAAATTAACAATTCTTACTCATACTTAGTCGTAGAGGTTTACAATAGATAGCAGTTGAATAGAATGCTTGTGGTATTTTTCAATCTGAAGAAAGAAGGAGCGAGTACCTGCCAAAGTCTATCAACAATTCGACAATGTGATCAATCTCATAATAATAAATCGGTAGCCGTTTGAAATTGTATGCAACAAACTTTAGACAGTGAATTGCCCGCCTTCCTTCCTCCATCTGTGACCAGCAGTGCTAGAATGTATCCAACGGGCAGGCCAAGAGCAATTCAAAGTGAGACAACTATAAAATGTAAATATGCAAATATAGATTTTACCATTCAAAGCTCATTTACTTTAAGATGACGAGTTAAGAAATTGTTAATGTTCGAATTGGTACCTTACGAACAGTTATACTTATAATATATGCGGCTTCCATCAGTCTAGGTTAGGTTAAGATATCCTAACCTAGACTGATGAATTTGTATATCCTAAAATAGATTGTTCATATAGTCATACGATACCACATAATCAGCTCTATTTCGTTGAAACTATTTGGAAGCAATTGAACGGACTGATGTTTATCTTACTATTAGATCCCATTGGGAGTGCTCTTCTATATTTTAAGTCAGACTAGAACAGGTGTTAAGTAAATAGAGTATATAGTTTCTTCCTCCTCTTATAGTTCTTACGGTTTCGATATCAATTATGTGAAGAAACTCGTACCAATGGCAACTATAGTCTAGTCTGGGTAATGTTTTCCCGTCAAAGATCGATATTAAGTGAGTAGATCGTATATCAAGTTCAGTTTTAGCTCAGGTCTGCCAAGTTTTAGCATATGAAGTATAAATACTTCCACGCCAGATATTCTAAATGATTTATATCTGACGAATAAAGTGGCATACGGATTGGTTTAAAATCTATACTATATTGTGGTGGCGCCCGCCTTTGACACCACAAATTTTGTCCAGGCTATGTTATAATAGTTGAAAATTTAAGAAGGATTAGCAAGTCGATTCTTTCAAAATGAGTCTTTTTATCTGGCTACATCATAAGCCCCCGCACCGATTGGTATGAAACTGTTGTTAAAACAGCATGCACCACTTTATATAAGGTGAGTCGTTTTAATAGAATTGGCTTACTAAATGCAAATATTCGGAGTCACAGACCGACTAGACATCATCTGTTGACTATGATGATGCAATCTCTTGCGTCGAATACATAAAGATGATTCTGGGAGTAATCGATGGTGGATTCAGTAATAATTCCATATACTGACAATATAATAAAAAAGCGAATATCTGATCACTTTCCTGTTATTATGACGGTTAGTGAAAATGTAATAGAAAAAATACATTAACCTCAACTCACAAATAACAAAAAAAAATTGGAAATTGCTTAGGCAGTTCACAATTGTGCTTTAAGCTGTTGATCGTGCAAATGAGGCATGTTTGTTGATCATAAATTGTAATTCGTCGGTGTTATTTAATCTTTGGGACTATTGTTTACATTACATATTGACACTTTGACGAACGTAGAATTTTATTTTATAATGTAGTTTGGTTCTCGATCAGTAAAGTGACCACTGCCCCACTAATTACTATAGAGATAACTTGATCTGATGAAACTATATATTATTTGATCGAATGAAAGATATTTTATACGGGTAAAGTTTTAAACAATCAGGAGATGCCAGATCGTTTCAGAATGTGATTGAGTCAGCATTGTATGCCTTTTTATTCAGATATAAGCTTCAATGGACAAACTATTGATTCGATCACCGGTAAACGGAGTAAGCTTAACTTGAACATCGATAACCAGTTCTCAACCTTAACACAAAGCATTCTGTATTATGTGGCGACCTACTCCGAGTAAACCTACTCCGAGTAGTACCCCAAAAAAAAGACAAACATGTAGCTTCCGCTCCGTGGTCTTCCATAAGAATAGCGAGATCGACTTCGCGGTATTGGTGAGCGGTTGCGTCCTACTGCCATTCTTTCGAATTTTGACTCCATGCTATCGAGCCTAGCTTCGAGTCTTTCGAACACAGTCTGTTCAATCGGTGTAGTAGGGCGCTGGGAACTAGTCGAGGGACACTGACGATACGCTGGGTCCAGTGGCTTCGTAAATCCTATCAGCAATTTCTAATATATCATCAATTGGCTTGTCGTCAATTCGAACGTTCGGCAGAAGGTTCGAACGAGGTTTTCTTCGTATGATTCACCCGCCAGGTTCATCATTGACCAATATGCCTCTGAGGGTTTTCTGTCACCCAACTCGACTCCATCGACCAAAATTTCGAGGCGTCGTCCCGCCGATGGAGTATGCCGGTTTGTTAGTGCCCGCTTGATTGTCTCGTATTTTCCTTTGGGTGGAGGGTTCTTTACCAGCTCCAGCACACTGGCACACACTTTTCTTGGAAGGGACCCAATAACGTGGAAAAATTTTGTCGCGTTGGCACTAACATTTGCAATATTAAATTGCGCTCCAGCTTGCGCGAACCAAACAACTGGATTATCAGTCCAGAATTCTGGAAGCTTAATCCGAGAGGATTCTACCGCAGGGCGGCATTTTTTGTCCTCCACAGTACCCGAATTATTTTCTTCGTTGTCACTCATTATATCTTTTTTTTTAAAAGAAAATACGATACCACAGATTATCAGAAAAAACGAATATGAATGCTGACGTTACAAATTGGGTACGTGGTTGCATCGAATGCCAAACTAGTAAAGTGCAAAGGCACACCAAAACACAACCAGGGCATTTCGATCTTCCATCGTCGAGATTCGAACACATGCACATGGATGTAGTGGGACCGCTCCCACCATCCGAAGGTTTTATATACATTATACTTACCATCGTAGATTGATTCACTCGTTGGCCGGAGGCATACCCCATTCGAGATAGTACCGCTGCCACTATTGCTAAGACTTTTGTTGAGCAATACGTATCAAGGTTTGGAATACCTCTTGAAATTACAACTGATCAAGGCAGCCCGTTTGAGTCAAAACTCTTCTCTGAACTCACGCGTTTACTAGGCGCTCACAGAATTCGTACCACTGCCTATCATCCACAGGCAAATGGTATGGTCGAACGTTTTCACAGACAACTAAAAGCATCGCTTAAAGCTCGTGGAAATGTTATCCATTGAAGCACTGAGCTACCCATTATCTTGTTGGGAATACGAACAGCAGTCAAAGATGAACTGAAGTGCTCCCCAGCAGAACTAGTATATGGACAAGTCCTGAAGCTTCCAGGAGAATTTTTCGTGACCAGTTCACAGGATTCAAATCCCGATCCAATAGACTTCGTAAGCAAATTTCGCGACAACATGCGCAAATTAATTCCAGTTGACACTCGCAAGTCAACTTCCACTCCAGAATTTGTTCCCAAAACATTAGAAAGTTGCGAGTATGTTCTATAGAGTACGAATCGGCCTATCATCACCTTACGAAGGACCGTATAAAGTCATTCGTCGTTTCAGGAAGCATTTCATTTTAGATCAAAACGGTCGAAATGTTAATGTTTCCATTGACAGATTAAAGCCGGCATATGGTATTCTCAGCTTAACAAATAAAAATAACCAAGCAATAGCGAAAAAAATCAGTCCGTTTCCAACTGTCCTATCCATAAATTCCTTCAATCATCCTATATTCCTTTCCTTCATAATCCGGGAGGAATTTTCTTGCAGGGGGGTACTGTGGCGACCTACTCTGAGCAATCCTACTCCGAGTAGTACCCCACAAATACAACAAACATGTAATCTAGTACAATTTTAGTACTAACATAATTAGAACTAAAGAGAATAAAATTGCTTCGTCACGAAACCACACAGCTAGAAAAGAAACGAGTCACGATCAACACACAACAACCACGGGAATAAAATAAAATATTAAAATAAAATAAATGAGTAAATACAAGTATAATTTTATTTGTAAATGTTTTATTTGTAAAAGTTAAAATAGAGTGAAACAAATTAAATAAACATAATAAAAGATAAACCATTATATATCAAAAATAAAATTGTTATTATTTAAAGTGACCCGTCAATTATAGTTATTTTAAAAAGAAGCACGTATTTTGGGTATTCTTACTTATTGAAACGAATCAGTGATAATAAATGACCCTTTTGGATGAAATCGTAGTTAATTCTCTCTAATAATTTTATCAACCAGAGAAGTAATTCTTCCGTAAAAGTGTTGGTACTTTCGGTTCATCGGGCACAACTTCGAAAAAATTGATGTTATCAACTCAACAACTCAACGTAAATGATTTTTTTACAGTCAATTTGGCTTTGGACATTTGAGCGTATGTTGAACTTAGGTAATAGCAATAAATATTTCGTACATCGCTTTGATGAGACAGATCAATAGTACAACGATCGAACTATTATTGCCTCATACTAGAAATTCTTGTTACTTGTTTGGAATTCTAGATCGTGCGAAAAGTCAACGAAACGTACACGCTTCCTTAAACATTAACTCAACTATTACGACTGTTGTTTTTTTATTTTCTAGAAGCCATCCCGAAAGCTCCCGAAAAGCTCGTTAAATTAACAAGTTCAACTCATACTCAGTCGTAAATGTTTAGAATATAAATGAACTGGCCTTTTTTTACGTATCGGTTCGAAACGAAAACCATCTGGTATTTGAATAGATTTTATACTTTGCCAAGGTGTAGGCTTATGGGATAACCATGTACTCCAAACCATGTACTCGTATATCGTAAAGTAGACCATTTTTATCTTACATGAACAATTGTAACGATTAGAGAAAATTAATGTCTGTCGATAGGCTCTTGCAGTTATAGACGAAACAGAACTCATATCTCCAACGTTAATATTTACCACGTATTGCAATGTTTAATCTCAACTATCCTGGTTTCTCCATATTTTGCCATAGTTTCACAGAAAATCGCACGAAGAAACTGTGCCAGAAGTGTCAAATTATTACTAAATCCACTATCTTTTTCACCCAGAATAATCTTGAAGTATTACTTCGGGAAGCTAGATTGCATCGTCGCTAATTGGTTGCGCATATTACCGCTCTTTTATGCATTACCAGAAATCGCTTTCGAAACTTAAATTACATTCATCGTGCCCAAAGTGGTGGAGATGACTTTCTCTAATTATTCACTTTTCTTTACGCGGTGTCTTTACGGGTATATCATTCGATTAACATAGCGGTTAACGATGGATTCTTTCTCGATCACTGTCCCATCTCGCCCAGCGCTAGAACAATGGCCTTGTTTTGTATACAATCAATTCGCTTAACATATGCAAAGTTTCAAGTCATCTTCTGTAACATATTTTTTAAGACCATCTATCGACACATTATATAGTGGTATAAGCTATTATAGCGTACCGTAATTGTCACGGGGCCTATGGTACAGACCGATAGATTAAATACTCAAGAATGGTAAGGTAACTCAGCTGGTCTGCCTATAAAATATCAACCAAACTGTTACCATTTAGATTATCATTCTTCCGTACTATACTTCTGAAATGTTCAAACATTATGGAACGATGTTAGTGGTCTCAGTTCTACTATAGGGCCGTAGAATCACTGTAGCATTCACAAATAATTATAAATTAATCAATCTCTCTCCTCTTACCTTTAACAACTTATGCATCAAACAGTGAAAAATAAATCAATCGGAAATACCTTTGTTCTCTAGCTCCAACTAAAGATACCGGCTATTCCCTTAAGGAAGCAACAAAAGAGTAAAAACGACCAAAAACGCAGATCCCCCAAATCAAAACAAACGATGGGAAATGGAGTAGAAGTGTGAAAGACAGGATTGACCTGTTTGCTGAACATCTTGAAGAATGCATTTCAACCTCTAAATCGGCAGACCAGTTACGAAAACACTGCTGATACGCCCAGAATATCTGACTTGGAAAAGATATCAGGACTGCAACTAAGAAAGAACTAAAATCTGCAATTAAGAACATTAAAGTAATGAAAGCTCATGATCTGTCAACAGGGCAAATAATAAAAGAGCTACGTGAACTAGGCACCCGTCAATTATTGCGTATAGTCAATGCGATCATCAGGAAAAGTATCAATGAGCAGTGGAAAATAGTAGAAGTAATAATGATTCCGAAACTGAGTAGGCCTCCGAATCATAGAAAATTTTACCGACCAGCTTCACTTTTACCAATACTAGACAAATTGTTTGAGGGAATGTTGCCCAAACGATTGAAATAAACATAGAACAACAGCTTGGTTTCAGAGAGAAACACTCAACTATAGAGCAGGTCCATAGGCTTACAGATTTCTTTCATTTGAGATTAAAAAGGTTTGCTCTAGTATCTTCTTATGTGGCACAGGCCTTCTGTAATGTGTGGCGCAAAGGTAGTGTTTTGAAACCTATTCTTTCAAGGTCTGCACCAGATATTAACCACAATTAAACTAGGCTTACTGATTATATTGCAGATCACTCAGTAGGAGACACTATCGACAAATCTACAACGAAACTTGAAGAAGCATGTGACAAAACCATAAAATGGACAAAATCCACGCATGTGAATTCTACTAATCTAACAATCAGCTACAAACCTCTAATCATTAACGGTCAGCAGATTCCGTTTGCAAATAAAGCTAAATATCTAGGGATGACCTTAGGTACCAGACTCAAGTGAAAGGAGCAAACTTCACAACGCAAAGTGCTGCGAGGTATAGTTAACACTCCGTGGTATATTAGGAATGATGACCTCCATAGGGACCTAAATATCCAAACGGTTCAAGAAGAAATAAAAAAAATTGCAGTAATTCATGGCAACGTATTGATTATCAACACGTAAACGAAATAATTCGTGATATGTTGGACACTTTACATCCAGCAAGACGATTACAGAGAACGAGACTAGTTGATATAATGGATTATTTATCCAGACTAAAAATACCATATACCTTCTTCAGTTCTTGCAAGTGCCATGCGTCTGCTCTTTCATTGGATAGAGACTCTTATTTGGGTCCTTGGATACAATTCTAAAGCGACGAACTATTTATTATATAAGGTTGGAGATAAGATTGGAGCACATTGTGGAATTTTTATGCTTACATATAAACAATTTGTTAGTGTTACTCTGTTTTTTGCAGCACTGTGAGAATATCGGAGAATCCGACCGACATTCGACGAACAAAAAACTGTTTGCTTAATAAATAAATTTTAATTTAATCGTAACACTTAAATACCATGATGATCTATAATTTATGACCATTTATGAAATATCCAATTGAATATCTGAGATACCTGTCGATCATGACAACGCCAATCAATCTCCCCAAAAAGATCATAGTACCATCCTACAGATATAATTACAATAATTTTTTTTGTTTTAGTTTTTGGTTTTTCAATATCGCATCAATGATAAATGATCTTGATACTGCTAGTTATACACATGTACATATATAAGAAAGTGTAGAAGCAACCCAAAAAAAAAACTTAAATCTGTTCGTGATCTGTTGTACTTTTACTAGAAACACGTGCCGCGTCGTCGCTTTCGGATCGAACAATCGTGTATGTATACAACATCTGTATATGTACGAGAGAGGAATTAATTACAACATTTATATGGCAGACTGTATGTTATGTATTGTAGATCATATACACACTGAACATGTGACTTATCTCTTAATATTGACATTCTAATCACAATGTGTATGTCTATATACGACATTAAACACGTATAATTACACACCTGAATATATAAGTTTATAATTATTTTGGAGAATATGTAAGATTTGTATATATGTTCGTGATCCTCGTGGAAATGCATGGCACGCGATTTTGCGTGAAGTGCGATTTGACTTTTTCTTAACACGATCGCATCACCATATGGATCCCGCGATCGCATCCCATACACAGAATGTAAACAGTTTTTATTTAAATTTTGCAACAAACTAAGATCTTGAATTCATACAACTACCAAATAAAAGTGTACACGCGATGACTAATCACATCGTTATATCAACTATGAGACCCCTCCCAGTGTTTAGTCGAGTGCGCCAACTTTCCTACATATCGCGTACTATATATAATATACCTTTCTAATTCGAAATTTACACATAGAGCACGCATCAAATTAGACAGATCGCGCAAGTATACGTGTGTATATATCGACTGGAGTTGAACAGTAGGCGTCAACGTATAAAATTACAAATTAAAATCGATTCAAATTAAAAAAAAAATAAAATTAATGATCGGTTATTGCTTTGAGAGTGCGAGAAATACTTTCACATTTACGTTGAGATATATATAGGTGTAACCGTCGACTATTGGTAATGCACTGTAGATCAGCCGCACTACTGTATGTCCAACTATACAATTCAAGTTATTTCATCGGATTATTAGAGCGGAAATCGTTTTCGTACACACACACACACACACACGCACAACACAAAAACCAGAAATCATTTCCATCTTCACGTTGAAATCTTAAAAGCCATCTCATGTAATTTTATTAATTTTGTTGTTTTTTTTTCACTTCTTGTCCGGTATTTCATCTTTTCTTCATTTTATATATTTATAAGCCAAGATTATCGTCAGTTCTCTTCATATAATTTATATTCTGTACATTTTAATTTTTGCCGCTGATCTGCGTCACGCAATCCGAACGAGATTACATGTCAAGCCGAGCTTCGATATATAGGATCAAGTCAAAAACTTACAAATATATCTCAACACCGCATTTGATGTTCGTGGCGTAAAGAATATGGGATTTTATAAATTAAGATGTTATAGATTTAAATCTTTCATCATCAATGGATTTTTGGTATGGCCATTATATTAAGAGAGTTTCTCATCACGCCGCAGTCCCAAGTTTGATTCTCGTCGTTGGCCAAAAATCAACATGCACCTTGGTTGAGACGTGGTTTGGGCCGTCTACAGCTTTCAATCCATTGATTATTATTATTTGTAATTATGGAAAGCTTTAGATATTATTGGGTATAGCCAAGAATGATGCTAGAAAATGTCAAATCTAGTTTTTGGGCCATCGTACTGACACTTGCTGGGAATACATTGCTCCAACCCTTCTCGTTAACACTCATTTTCATTCGGAACCCAAAGTGCCTGTATAGGTGTATCTATATAAAGCTGGAAGGAGCTTTAAAATAACTCAATTTGAAGACGGACAACTATTTAACTAACAATGATCGTTATGATATTAATACGGATCTATGATTTCAAAATTGATCACTCAAATTGATACCTCAATTTTAACCGCCCAGGTGGCGCAGTGGTTAAAGCTGCGGCAGTTGGAGCGGGAGGTACCGGGTTCGAATCCGATTCGAGGCAGGATGCAAAATGGGTTTTTCACCTTCGATCGTTTGGGCACCGCCCAATCGGTGGTGAAAAATGAACATATCTGGATCCTCTGTCGTGTTTAGAATCCTTGGGCCGACCCATCTTCCATGTCAGTACTATAGGCCTGACATAGAGCTATGCAATGCGCAGATGGTTCTACGAAAAGACTCGGACCTATAGCCGTATAAGTGGTATCACAACGGATCAAAATTGGTCTATAAGTGTGCGATAGCAGCCACAACAACTTAACTTTTTTTTTACCTCAATTTTAATTGGTCATTTGATATGATTATTGGATGATCATCTTAATTAGTAAATTTGAAATAAATGCGGGAGAATATTACCTGTGTGCTATATTGTATGATTATAGGAAAATGGAAATGGAATTTTAGCAGATGCAGCAAGAATCGAGAATTTTTAACTGAAAAACTAATAATATGATGATTTTTGTGTTGCCCGGCTTTTAAAAGCAGGTCGGCCCCACAATTTAATTTAAATTCCTTACTGGCCAAATTTTGTTTTATATAGGGCTTTGAAGAATAACATTGAAGGTAGTCCGTGATGAAGATGCTCAATTTAATTCGTCCGTGATGAAGTTGCGCAAAAATTTGCACTAAAGTTATTCCAGTAATTGTTATCTGTCCCATCAATGACGGCCATGGATTGGACGGCCCATGAAATCTAAACTCAACAGGAGATCCAGATGTGTTCATTCCCACCACCGATCACACCGTCCAAACGATCGATGTTGAAAAATCCTTTTTGCATCCTTCCCCTATCGGGATTTTAACCCGGTACCTTCCGCTCCCACTGCCGCAGCTTTAACCTCTGCGCCACCTGTGCGGTCTATAACAGTGATAGTTCTAACCTTTTTATCACACATAATACATTGAGAGTGTAGTTACCGACACAATGTTGAGTCGTAATCTTAATCAAATTAATAACCGTTTAACTCTTTCTTCTCTCATTTCAATGATATCAATATTTTAAATTAAATAGGATGAGCTTAGTGGCAGTTACCAAAAACTGTGGTGAAAACTAGAAAACTATGGCCCGCATAAATAATGCCACGATAAATATTTGAGCTACCATTTTGTCCACTGATTCTTATAAATCGTGATCTACCAGAGATGTACTGTGGTGATTCACTTCCATGTATATTTTCGTTTTGGAAAATCAAAATGTGGTATAGAAATTGATGTTCAGACGGTCTAGTTCTTGTTTTCGTGTGATTTAAGCTTACTATCATCACATCCTAGATTTCAAGCAAGCCTATGACTCGATCAATCAAAAATATGTACATCTGTGTAAAATGACAGTAACGCAGTCACAATGCTGTGTCAAAGTTGGGAACAGGCTATCGAGAATTTTTGCAATTACTTCTGGTGTTCGACAAGGAGATGCGCTGTCCCCGATACTTTTTAATCTCATGTTGGAATACATCCTTCGTAAAAGTGCAACTCCTCAGGACAATATCTTATTCCGACAATCCAATCAACTTCTTGCGTATGCAGATGATATCTGTGTGATTGGATTAAATGGCAACGGAGTGAAAGAGATACTTGATCCACTGGAACAGTGTTCAGCTTCCGTTGGTCTCAAAATCAACGAGTCAAAAACCAAATATCTAATCTCTGGTTTTCGAGACCAAGACGCAATTGATTACAGTAGTAGTGACCACACATTTGAAGGAGTGATGAGATTCAAGTATCTTGGATCTCTCATTACTCACGATAATAGTCTGGGAGAGGATATCAAAGTTCGCCTTGCCGCTGGCAATCGAGCTTTGTATCCTCTTCATCCACTGCTGAAATCAAAATATCTTGCAAATACGGATAAGCTGAAGCTGTACAGAGTGTTGATCAGACCCGTTGTCATGTATGGATGTGAGAGTTGGACCTTGACGGATGAGTACGAAAGATGGCTTCTAACATTCGAGAGAAGAATCATGCGTATGATATATGGCCCAAAACGCGACGTTGATGGCACATACCGAGTTCTATTCAATCACGAGATCAGGAATTTAATGCAAATTCCTGATATCGTGCATGAAATCAAAGGACAGCGAATACGCTGGTACGGTCACGTTCTGCGTGCTGATCCGAAATGAATGATACACCGATCTTTGAAGGAAGAACCTCCTTTCGGTAAGCGAAGAGGTCGCTGTCGGCGACGATGGCTCCATGGCGTAGAGAGCGATCAGGCATCTTCCAACTGCTTACAACAGTATGAAGAGCTGGCTCGTGATCGAAACTGTTGGAGCCAGATTGTTGACACGGTACGGGCCAACAATGGCCTGTAAAAACCGAAAAAAAAAAAAAAACATCACAACGAGGTCATTTAAACCAAATCAAATTATAGTAAGAATACAATTTATAATATTAAAACAACAAATTTCTTATCTTTTAAACTGGCAGTCTATTAATTCATAACTAGGTTAGGTTACGTTAGGTTGTTGTGGCTGCTATCGCATACTTAGACCGGCGATTGGTCCGTTGTGATACCACTCTATGTACGGCTATAGGTCCGATGTTTTCGTTGAACCATCTGCGCATTGCATAGCTCCATGTCAGCCTATAGTACTGACATGGAAGATGGGTCGGCCCATGGATTCTAAACATGACAGGGGATCCAGATATGTACATTTTACACCACCGATCGCATCGCTCAAATGATCGAAGGTGAAAACCCCATTTTGCATCTTGCCCTGGGGATTCGAAGCCGGTACCTCCTGCTCCAACTGCCGCAGTTTTAACCACTGCGCCACCTGGGCGGTTAATTCCTAACTAGCTATGTACAATTTTGAGATAGATCTAGCATCCATCTCGAAATCGCCAAAGTCAATAACACATCTATGCTGAAAACATATGGCTGGATACATGTATGATGAACTGAGGAATTAACATCTTCATCAAGTTAACGAGACACATGTGTGGAGGAAGAACCAAAAGCTCCCAATTCCAAATTATGACAACAAAAATTCGTAACAAGTATACATTAAAGAACATACAGGCTCAAATCAACAAAACTTGCTTAGAATACCAAGCCTAACTACCTCAAATGGGCAAAATCCCCAATACATATCTACCATAAATAACTTTCAGTATCCAAACCTTAAACTAAATGACATGCCCTCCACCGAAATTCACCATACAATTGCATGTGTAGTTAATCTCCTAAAACACACCTTGATTAATTTCCATTCTTGTATCACCTGTGTATCATCAATTATTTTGTCATCAGTTTTTAATGGAACCTAAGAAAGTTAATTTATAACAAACCTATAACCTTCTCAAAACCCATTATTTATCCTAACAATACCTGTATTTGCCAGTCCGTTGTAAGAACTCGGCAACAATGATATGTAAAGTGTGGTTATATAGTTCACTTCTGGATCACTAGCATGCCAACAAAGAGAACAGAGCACTCCACCCAAGCTCCAACCACAAGATGAAGGAACCATCTCGAGAGACAATACATATCATCTAACATTATCGGTTACCCTTAATATACAAAAACGATCAAACCGCCATTTAATCCTTAAGTGAACTATTCAGTAGTCACACCCATTCAAACTGAGCAACACACCATGATCCAATCAGATAAAACTGCCGAGGACAGCAAATCCATATACTTCAATAAACATACAAAATCAATTTTCCGTTCTATAGAATCAGTTAGATAACAGTTGAAGAACAACATTTGAAATCTGAAACAGGATGAAATCAAAGATCTGAATAAAATGCATTCAGAAAATATTGGGTTCGAATCCCGATAGGGTCAAGATGCAAAGGGGTTTTTTCACCATCTGATTACGATCGGTGGTGTGAATGAACACATCTATGAACACATCTATTGGAATGCAAAACTCATGGGCCGATCCATCTTCCATGTCGGTACTATATAGGCTAGCATGCGAAAATCGGACCTATAGCCGTACGTCTTCGATTTGGTCATTAAGGCGTAAGGTAGGACGTAAATAAGCGAACCGCGAAAGAGCCTTGAGCCCAATAGATTGCATAGTATAAAATATAAAAAAATATATATTAGCAACCGCAAACCACATAACCAATAAAGAATCCGAAGCACTCCACCTGTGACGTTTGACATCAGAAAGATCGCGATTAGCGAAAACACATTTCGAATGTATGAGATTCCCGTCTCTTATCCCGGTTTTAAACCCATCCAAGGGTTTTTTTTTATGTCCCACAAAACAATTTCCTATCCAAGACTCACTTGTTAGTATAAACCACCGAAAGATCTTCACAATAAATGAACAGTACGACAATAATGATTTTTGTTTGTTTCCATGATGAACACGAAATAATTCGTCGCGCGAGGGTCATCACAAAATGAAATTTACCACTACGGGAGATGACGGTGAAAAAAACAAAACATAACGACATTGAACAAAGTGGTTTTTTGAGAAGAGATAGAGGTTCTTTGGATTGAACGAGAAAAAAAATACACGAGGCGATGCGGGATTGTATAAGTGAGGACAAAGTAACATCGAAAAAAAATATGGATGGTGGGAAAAGGGTATATGGTGTAAAGATTGTGACCATGGCCCCTTGATTCTTGGCCTGAGGTTGCTTTTGCGGGAATATACTTTTGGGTTTTTGTTTGCAAAAAAAGTATAAAAACAAAATAACACACCGACTGGTATTTGTCATAGATGGACAGCGAGTGCTGCTATATGTTAGTCCACACATGTACATTATGTGTAAAATAAATGATTATGTGTAAAAACAAAGGTGATTTGTATTAATTGTGTTTGTTCTTCATACTACAAAATAAAAAGATGGAGTAAGGTACAAGAAAGAACGAGAACAGTGCGTACAGTAAAAAAATTGAGCAGCGGATCGAGTAGTCAAAGCATATGGGAACAACTGGTGCAACGGAGTGACACAGTACGGACGATCACATGTTCGTGATCACGGAGCACCACGTATAACAAACAAACCACCGAGGAGGTCAAGCATACTAACGATGACTCGTTCCCTCCCCAACCTCATCTCCCTTTTCTTGGGTCCTTCGCTACTGTGCCGTATTCCCTCGCAGTATTAGATTTGTGTTTCGTGTTGGTTGTTTCCATGAGATCATATGCGTAAACCCGCCCGAGTTTACCTGCTCCACGAGCTATAGTCCGGGAAATTACGTGCCGGTAGACTGGCGTCCAATTTGTGTAGTTGATTTTTGATTTTTGTCTACCGAAACCACCTTATCATTGAGGCATGTTACACACCTAGGCTCCATCCATTAGACAATACCGGGTACCTTCAAATGCAACACGATCATCCAGTAAACCACCATTGTATTTATATGTATACATAGCTATTGTTATACATGGCAAGAAACGTCCTTATCGAACATAAAGAAAAACAGCTATATTTTATATCATGTACGATCACGATGTGTGAACGATAAGTCCAAATAATTTGTTACACACATCGAACAATGAAGACGACAATGTCATATACGGTATACGAACGAAATGTATATAAAAGGAAGTGAGACATACAATAGACTATTGGTTAAATGGTTACTAAACAAAACGGTACTAACCTGCGTATTTCCACATTACGTCCATCCGCCCTAGTTTTCACTTATACTTTTGTTTTAATTAAAATATAAAAAAAAACAAATGAAACAAAACACAACCCGAAATAAACACGTCCGATCTATGTAACAACCAACACCGCACTGATGCCCAAGCAAATGTAAATAAATTCAATAGGATTTTTTGTTATTTTATCTAATAACATAGATCATCTCAAGATCTAGATAACTATATGCCAGCTTCAGACCTTTTGTTTCGGATAGTGTATGTATCCTATCACTATTGTCATAAATCGTGCAGAAATGCGAATGGTGGAGAGCAAAGGTCTTAAGAGTACAAGAACTCAGCAATGAGCCCAATTCGCGTGGTTTCTTTTAAAGAGTCACTGGATTGCACCGTACTTTATGGACTCGGTCACTACCATTCGGGACCAAGATGAAAAAGTGAAACACCTCAAGACAATATCTTATTCCGACAATCCAATCAACTTTTTGCATATGCAGATGACATCTGTGTAATTGGATTGAATGGCAACGGAGTGAAAGAGATACTTGATCCATTATAACCATATTCAGCTTCCGTTGGTCTCAAAATCAACTAGTCCAAAACCAAATATCTGATCTCTGGTTTTCGTGACTAAGACGCAATTGATTACAGTAGTAGTGACCACACATTTGAAGAAGTAATGAGATTCAAGTATCTTGGACCTCTCATTACTCACGATAATAGTGCGGGGAGGATATTAAGGTTCGCCTTGCCGCTGCCAATCGGGTTTTATAGCAAAGGGAAAGTAGTCTTTCGGTAGGTGAAGAGCTTGCTGTCGGTGACGATAACATTTTTAACAACAATATGAAGAGCTGGCTCGTATAATTGAAACCGATAGAGTCAGATTGTTGATACGCTACGGGCCAACAATAGTGCATGAGCATAATTTCATAAAACATTTTATCAATACGAATTTATCTGGGAAGTGTATCACTTCCGATTTCGATGAATTTATCATTTAAATTCTTAAACCCATCAAACAGACCATAATTTAACGTTAAGACCATAATTTAACTTCTATAAATTGTAGTGGGTCAAATGATAGTTCAAAATTTTTTCTTTATGATACAATCTCATCTTACCTTCGTTTTGTGTAAAGTGGACAGTTGTGAACGACTTAGAATTGAAGTTTGGGCATTTGCGGAAAATTAACTGAGATAATTATGAACATTGAACAATGCTTTAAACAACGCTAACTAAGAAACCGAATAGTCATTAATGTACCGGTCTTCGGATTATATAATTTACACATCGTACTCGTTTCAAAATACCCATCAAAATTTTCATTGCCCATTTCTGGCCTGTACCGTATCGATCTTTAGGTTAAATCGGTAACGATCACCTGAGTAAGTTTCTCGTACTATTTCAAACAACCAGAAGGTACCAAATCGTTCTCTACACCTGGAGCCATTGGGCGGTAATGGTAATAAACAGTGGAGAGAATGTGTTCACATCATCACAAATACAACGTGACCTCTTTAGCCGAGCTTAGTGCTCGTTAATTTCATGTACGATGTCAAGAATTTTCATTAAATTTCTTGAGTTGTTGAATAAAACTCGGTATGTGCCATTTCTTGTAACGGGTGGTTTATTTAGAAGTATACTTTTTCAGTAGGGATTTTAGAACAGAACACGATTGAGTTGTGTCGAACAGTTAAGGTATTTTAGTTCAGTATTGTTTGAAATTTCACTATGAAAAACATAGCCCGACACAGTGTCTACAAAAGTTCTTGAAAAGCTTGATACATTGTTTTCGACCAAGAGGTTTGGAGATCAACTCGTTTATTTCAATAACGGGGCCGACTATTTGGTGCCTGAAATTGAAGTCCGTGATCGACATTTGGTACAGACAAGAAGGCGCTATACTTGCCACACAGCTCATGAAATCATGGCTTTATTACGAGCAATTAAGTGAACAGTTAACTAAACGCTTCGGACCAGGCAATTGGCCACGTAGATCTTGTGGTATCACACTTTTGAACTTTTTCCTTTAAAGCTTCGTAAAGACCAAAGTCTACATGTATAAGCCGGCTCCGATTGAGGAATGAGAAGCTAACATAAAACGCATTATTGGTCAAATACCACTCGAAATGGTAACGGTATCACTCAACGGTACATTTGAAGACAAGAGTTGTGCTGAGTCTATCGATTGCACGGATGTTCAATTTTAACATGTGGTCCAATGAGTAGCTCAACTCCAAGTTTGCCGATATCATATACTTATTGTCTTCCAATTTCTTCAGAGAACAACAAGTTTCAGTTGAAAATATTAATGTATGTGATAGGACTCTCAAACGAGCCAGTTTACATACAACTCGCATAACTTAAGCATTAGTGATATTTAAAGATCAAACTCAAAATGTTTTGCTTCAAAACTAATATTTGAAAGACCAAATGGCGCAGAGGTTAAAGCTGCGGCAATTGGAACGGAGAGGTACCGGGTTTAAATCCCGATAGAGGCAGGATGCAAAAACGGTTTCACTATCTGATTACGATCGGTGAAGTGAATGAATACATCTAAAACCTCCTGTTGAAATGCAGAATTTATGGGCCAACCCATCTTCCATGTTAGTATTATAGGTTGGCATTGAGCTAAACAATGTGCAGATGGTTCTACGTAAATAGGATACATAGCCGTACGTCCTCGATTTGGCTATGTAATGACAGAAAGTAGGAGGTAAATAAGCGAACCGCGAAAGAGTTGAGAGTGCCTTGAGCCCCAAAACAGATGGCAAAGATAGAGACAGACAGACCTAACATATGGAAAAGGTATATTGTAAGATGTGTACCGTGTCGTACACCTAAACTAAGAACGTTATAGATTGATTGATTAAAATCGATGAAACTGAATCAAAAATGGTGAATCAGTTCATTACCACAGGAAAGGTTAAGAAAACAGTTGTTGGGATTGAGCATAACAAAAGAGGATTTTAAATACCGAAGCTGTGAGTTAAACCCAACGTTAGAGTATACCACAATCTTCCTCTTCTATTTTTGTGTATTGGTTAGACTTGTCTTGATACAAACTACATAGTCTAACTCTTAAACACTTTGTTGGTTGATGCATACCTATATCTAATAGTTCGGATGCTACTGTGCGGTGGAATATCAAAGCACATGCACAATATACCAATAATCAAACTGCAGCATGCGTAGTTCTAGAAACCTGATACATATATATCCACAAGTGTTCTCATGCTTTCCATGTCACTTCGCGCAAACATACACGAGATATGACCTTTAACCTCATCACTCTAATTTCACATTTGAGGCTGATAAATATTAATTACAGTTTTTAATCATTGAAATGATTTAACACTTTTGGTCTACAACAATATATATGTACACATTGTGGCATGCTTTGTATACGTTTATAGAGGATTTCATATTTTGATTATTATTATTTTTTTTAAAGAAAGATCAAATTTGGCATTTACATGAATAGAAAACGAATTAACATGTGAACAACTATATAACACATAATAGAAGCAGAATATTGCCGAAGGAACAAATCATTTGATTTTTGTTTTGTAATGTGACTAAACGTAATTTAGTTTTGCCCATGGCCTCTGATCCAATTTGGACTCATGTTTGTATTATAATTTTCGACATAAATGTCGTAACAAAGTGTCAGTCGAATAAATATAGTTGTGACCTTAACCCGCACTGTGTTGGACTACTTTTTGAGTGTTGGCATTAACTGTTTCAGTGTAGTCATCTTTTATACACAAGACTTATCCCATGGACCAAACACTAAACTTTTATTTCTGCCACTGAATAATCAAGCTCGAATACACACTTCAATACTTTATTTGTTGAAGTAATACTTCTGGCACTCTGCTTCTTTGCAACACCAACAGCGTTAATATCCGTAATAGTATCCGTTTTGATTTCCAATGTTTCTCTTCCTTCTATCTCAGCTCATTGATCATTAATCACACTCATTGAATACTCTCGGTTGCCCATACGACATTTGTGAGAAATTTTTGTCTCTATCCGTACACTTAATCTAAGAAAACTGCGAGATTGTTTGGAACAGTGGTGCTTCCTTTTTTTTGAGACAATCTAGTGCAGAAATTTAATTTTGATCTAAAATTGTTTGCTCTCTGAGTTAAGTTTCATGTTCGCATTTCTGGTCCATTTTGTACTACAATCGTGTTCCCAATTCGGAATGCTGAATAGATTATGATGCGCCACTAGTTGTCACAATATCAATGTACACAACTATTATCCAATTTTTAACGCCAAGCTTTGTGCATTTAAGTCCTAGTTTACGACTGATCATATCGACTGTTAAACGGTTTCACTCAGTTTTGAATTTTTCGGTTCCACTACTTAACTTATTAATGTATAAACTGATTACCTTCGAACCCCGCCTAGTCCACAATTATGCTCTTTTCGAGCAATAGGAGTTCGGTAGGAGCGTAATTCAAACGAAATTCTTCATCATCTGGCTGCGAGTAGTAGTGTTAATAAAGACATATATGACCTCATGTTCAAATGCAGAACTCAAGTGTCGAACTTTGAGTCAATGGAAGAATGGTAGATAATAAGTTCATTATATGATTTGTTGGCGCTATTGTAAGCTCTTTAAGACGAACTGAAACTCAGTTTTAGCAATTCAACATATACCATATTGTGCCATCAAAACCTGAGCTTTATCGATTTCGATCACAAGTATTAAACACAATGACGTCATATCAGTACTATATGCGACAGAGTCATCGTCAACGACAGTGGGCACCTTTTCACTAGTACAAATGGTTGTAACATGAGTATATAGGTATTGAATCGTGTCGTTAAGCTAAACTTTCGTACCCATCCATCAAGCTCGCGCTCTTTACCTATTGAACTAATTATATGTGCTGATGTATTTAAAATTTTCTTATATTAATCCCAGGCCCGCCTTATCAAACCAATAAGTTTTGTGAGAATCATCACGATTCTTTTGATCTCCACGAATTATAGCAAAAGATTTTACTGCACTAATCCAACAACTCTTATTTCTAATCCACCATTTTATTAAGTGTAGACAGTGTTGCCTTCTATGGCTTGTGGTTCTTGTGAAGTGACATTAGAATTACCATTAAAAATGAACACGATTACAGAAATGTCAAAAAATTACTGGAAGCATTAAAAAAATAAACCAGCAACAAACTAGAAAATATCGAATATCACACTTACCAGCTGAAGAGCGAAAAGGCTTATAGAGTGGTTATCAGAGGCTTACCATCTTCCATTAGTCACGATGAAATTAAAGCAGACTTAGAAAAAATAGGACATGAATCCGCAGCTATTACCAACATATACAAAATGATCATAATTAATGGTGAAAAAGTCATCCACAGCTGGATTATCCTATGCGCAAGCCACCAAATTATCTGCTGATGATTTAAACAAAAACAAAAAACACATAGAAGGCAATAAAGAGACTACTAACTATGAAATTATTAAAATGCTTAATGAAACTCAACAGACACTTGGTCACTTAGCAGACAGAGTATCAAAGCTGAAAAGCAAAAATGTCAGCATACACACTAATGATTAACTCGTTCCTACGCATTGTAACTTGGAACGCTATTGGGCTCATCCAACGAGCCGAAGAGCTGGAAATATTCCACCATACAAACAACATATAGACATTGCGCTGATTTCAGAAACACACTACTCGAACAAAAGCTTTATCAGAATAAAGGGATTTAACTTCTACTGGACAACCCATCCTATAGTGAAAGAGCCAGAGGTGGTTCAGCTGTACTAATTTAAATTAATATCAAACATAATCAACAAGAGGATATTCGTGAAAGCTATATGCAAGTAACTCAATCCAATATAATGGCGCAGATTTTAATATTGCGGCAGCATACTGTCCTCCACGGCATACACGGATGAAGTCACAATTTAATAACGTCTTCAATAAACTCGGTCCAAGGTTTATTATTGGAAGGGACTATAATATAGTCTATAGTATAGACTTGGGGTTCCAGGCTAATTTCTCCTGGGAAAGGGAATGTTTTGTTCAATGCCATTCATGGCAACAACTGCGAATATTTTTCTCCAGGGGGCCAACGTATTGGCCAACGGATGCAGGAAAAATTCCAGATCTACTTGATTTGTTCATCACAAAAGGTATAGTTCATCCAGTTGCACTAGAGTCGAAGGAATTAACGATCTAACGTCTGATCACATCCCTGTGATAACTGTTATCAGTAAACGTCATCAAGCTAAGCAAAAGAAAAAGCAAAACCTCACTAATCGGTTCACGGATTGGGATCTTTTCAGAGAAAAATTGGAAGATCTAGTTGAGCTAAAAGTTAGTTGAGGATCTAGTTGAGTTAAAAGTATTGACGGATTGGAACAACAAACAATACATTCGATTGGCCGCCAGTCTAACTACTTGAGAAATAAAGTATAACGCGGAGATCGAAGTCAATTATCCGGCTGAAATCAGATAACAAATCAAAGAAAAAAGAAAGGCAAGGAGAATATGGCATATGACCAGAAATCCCGCTGACAAGACAACTTTCAATAAGTAACAAAGTCAATAGACTAATTAAAAGCTTCAAACAGGATTGCTTCGACAACTGCCTATGTGGGCTAGGTCCAGAAATGAATAAGGACTACTCGCTATGGAAAGCAACCAGAAAATTTAAACGACCTTTATTTCGAATACATACCACCTATCAGAAATGCTCATGGTGCGGTTGGGTTCGACAAGACAAAGAAAAAGCGGAACTCTTTGCTCAACACCTAGCAACAGTGTTTCAGCCCCATGACATTCAATCCAACATTGACGTAACACCTGCTTATCAACCAAATCAGGATTTTAAAAGGATCACACCAATGGAAATTGCTCCAGAAATCGACAAAAGTTTGTTCAACGAGCTTCCATGTAAAGCAATCATCATGATCACATACTTATTTAATGCCTGTATGAGATTGAACTATGTACCCAAATGCTTCAAAACGGCCCAAATAATTATGCTGAAGAAACTTGGTAGACTAGAGAAGAAGTAACATCATACAGACCAATTTCACTGCTTCCGACCCTATCAAAGCTGAGTTTGAAAAACTACAACTGAAACGTTTAAAGCCAATGGTAAACGTCCCTGATTTTCAAATTTGGGTTCAGGAAGAACCACTCTACAATATAGATCAAGTCCATCAGATCAAGTCCATCAAAAACATGTTCTGACTTTTATCCAACGTTAGCGGGAGTTCCGCAGAGAAGTGTTTTGGGACCTGTCCTCTATCTTCTCTACACTGCGGACATACCTACAGCGAATAAAACATTCCTCAGTACGTTTGCCGATGACACCGTAATTATGTCAGTAGACGAATCACAATCAAAGGCAGTGGAAAATCTGCAACGAGCAATGAACAACGTTACTAAATGGGCAATTGACTGGAAAATCGCTTAATGAGCTTAAATCAACCCATGTGACCATTTACACTTCGACACAAAAATAACAATCTACGCTTATACCTCAATGGAGCGCAAGTGCCACAGGCTGATTCGGCAAAATACCTCGGTCTGCATTTAGATTCAAGGCTCAAGTGGAAACATCAACAAAACGTGAGACAAAAAGCTAAACAGATACGATTAAAACAACGTCAAATGTACTAGTCAAATGATCTAGAAATTCAATTGAGAGATGACGTCATCCGCGAATGTGCCATAAAACGTGAGAAGAGACTTCTTACCCACACCAACGTCGAGGTCGTAAAACTACTGGACAGTACAAACGAAGTAAGGCGGCTCCAACGAATCAAACCACATGAGTTAACCGTATGAATATTATATAACAAGGGAACTTGACACTGGTACAGCAGATAGTACTAATGTCAACCCTACTAATGAATTAATAATATGTAAGATTGTAGTAGTCATGCCAATAAAAGTGTTATTTAAAAAAAAAATAATAATTGTGGAGATCGACAAGAAGCTGAACCCCATCAGTATATGGCTCGTGAAATGAAAGAGATCAAGTCATCTTATACCGATAGTCTAATGTACTTGGAATGCAGATGAAATTAGGTTAAGCAATGGAGTGAACGAGATACTAAATGCACTGGAAATATATTCAGCTTCCGCTAGTCTCCCACCATAGATAATTCTTTTTATACTCTGTTTCCACTTCCAATTTCTTAAGACCCATAACAAATGTGAATAAGATTATTTGTACGTCACGTTTGTATGTCAGAATTGGATACAGAGATTTAGCTTTGACATTCGAGAGATGCTTGTAACAGATGGACAAAAATTTAACAATAATGGCACATCATGTACAATTTCTATTTAATTCCAAGATCAATCAAACAGTTACTAAACTACTCAAGTATGCTTCATATTAATGACGCTGACTTGGTATGTCACCAAATAACTTATAATACTAAAAGGGAAATCGTGTCAATTTCCTTATTAAATGACAACGACAGCATGATTTTGTTAAATTTAGTTTCGGCCAAGAATTCTAGATGGCATACCATACGTTTTTAACGAAAACAATAGATGGCACGCGAAATAATCTCATAATGAAATGACATAATTTACAAAAAAAAACAAATTTTGTTTTATTTATTTATTATTATTTATAAATATAAGCCCATTTACTTCAAAATTTCGTTAATAATTCGTTGAATATAAAAAACTACTGTTAAAAAATGTAAACATTTCGTTCAACTACTACTAGTGCCATCTCTTTATCTTTTCCAGAATTATATCATGTTAGCACATGATATCGACGCGATTTCCCTTATAGTTATTCTAAGTTATTTGTATGGCTCAATCTTAAGTCAACAACCTCGTGAGCCAACAACTGAGGATGCGATATGAAAAAATAATAATAAATCTGACTTACAATTCACAAAATCTGTGTCAGTCAGACATAATCTTAGATTACATCCCACGATTAAGATTAAGACAATACGAGTAAACCGCATTTTTATTTTTAATTCTTTCGAAATTCCTCAACACCACATCTAATATTTCATCTCAATTATATGAATGGACCAACCCATAATTATGTAAATGACTTGATCATCATACGTATGTATACTCAAGCCACACTCAAAAGAACTAAACCTTCACCTTTCGACATCATCTATTGTAATGTGGCAAAACGAATTACATACAATAACAGGGCGACACTCCCGCCATTTGAGACAGGTTGATGATGAGGAAATGTAGACATGTGAACGACACACTCGTATATAGGCAAACGTTTCAAAAACAATTATCAAGTTGATGTAAGAGTAATGACTGTCCATTCTGTTCACATACCTCATTATCAATTTCTATCGAGTGAATGTACTTCCGTAAACATACAATTAACGGTAATTGATCGCGTATAGAGTCGTATAGACATAATTATATGGTAATTGAACAGGTTTGATAAACTGTCTGTTCGTATCACTCTCATCATTGTGCAGAGATATAGTTTTCGTATAAAAACATACGAAACATTAAGATGACAGTTTAATTTAAGTTTATCGATTTAAAATGTCGTTTGCTGTATCGATAGTGTTAGTACTGGTGGCGATAACAAATTGTCAAACGATCGACGATATTAGTGTAATGCCGCTAAAATTTCAACTGCACTATATATTCGATGATGGCGATACGCCACTACAATCGTATATGGGCATTGCAACGATCTGGTTGAAAGTGATGAAAAATGTGAAATACTTGGAAATTGTGTATAGTGGTTCGGTTAACGCGGTTCAAATCAAGAATTTAAACGAATCAATGCGAAGTCTTGATTTTGTATATAGTACGGATAACGATCGACATCGGTTCGACAGTGAACTATTTAAAACCGATAACGTTTATGAACTTTTATTGAACTTCACACAAATGGAATATGGTCGGGGACTCGAGCTGGAGTTCACGCATTGTGGAAGGTACAGTGTTATAATAATCACGAACTATATCTAATTCTAATTAATATGTTGATTCTAGCCCAATTGTGTACACAAGCGATTCCGAATATGGATTCCCTAGTTTCGGCACCAGTCACTTTGATTCAATGTTTGAGCTACAAATTACCCATAACTCGAATTTTACGGCCATTTCGAATACGCCTGCAACTCGAATTGTAGACAACGAGACAAATCGAACGATCACCCAATTCGAAAATACGTCGAACTTCTCGTTGGATTTATTCGGCTTTGTAATTGGTCGGTTTGTCTCACGCCCAATAGAAAATCGTCGCAATTATCCTCTACACATGTACGGACCTGAATCAAAAATTACGAATTTTTTTGGACACATATTTTCGGCATATGAAAATTATTTGGACTGGAAACTACCCGAACTCAAGATCGATATAGTTGCGATCCCTAACCTGTCGATCAACAGTCTGAAATTGGGACTTATCTTAGTCGGAGAGAAAATGTTTTACGATCGTATCGATCCAAGAGATGCCCTAATTGGTATCAATAAAGTTAGCAAAGCTATTGGAGATCATTTTATCTTGAATTCGATCGAAATCGAATACAAATGGTTTAGTAATGGCCTTACATCGTATTTGGCTGATAAAATGCTGGATAATTTGGAACCAAAAATCCAAAATATTATCGCCTTTAATGATATCCACAGTGTAATGATTCAGGAATACACAATATCTGATTTTAATGTCCACAAGGACGGTCAATATCATAAGAAAGCCGCAATATTTCGAATGATCGAACATGCGATTGGTGCGGCTCAATTCCAAGCAAATATACAACGGGCGTTGAAACTTAAACAGAATCTGGCTCAACTATTGGCAGAATCATTCAACGAACAAATTAATTTCACTGAATTTATGAGCGCCTGGATAAGTCATACAGGATATCCGATCGTTAAAATTGATCGCGATTATGATACCGGAGCAGTGGTTTTATCACAAAAACCGATTGGTCCGGATAGCGATGCCACCTGGTTCGTACCGTACAACTTGGCGTCTAAATCAAATCCGAGTTATAATGAAACCATTCCCGATGGTTGGTTGACTGATTTCAATACCACAGTTATGAGTGATTTGAATTCAAGCGATTGGATTATATGTAATAAACAAGCCACAGGTTACTATCTTGTAAATTACGACGAGATTAACACAAACCGGATCATCGATGAACTGAAGAATGGCCGAGTCGAAAAAATTCATCCACTGAATCGCGCAAATCTTTTAACAAGTGGTTATATCATGACTTTATCTGGTGAAATGGTTGAGGAAACATTTTTGCGAATACTTTCGTATTTGGAGCGGGAGAATGATCCTCGACCATGGTTTGTAGCAGATCAAATATTGGATAAATTACACAAAGACGCGTATGGTCGGGAAAAATCATACCTCGATCAATTAAACAGCATAATTTTATCGATTTCACGAAACCTTTACGATAACTACACAATCGGTTTGAATCCGTTCACTCGGTATATCGCGATGAAATGGTCTTGTGTTGTAGGTTACTCGAAATGTATACAGGATTTCGATCAACTTTCAATTACGTATCTTGAATCGGTCGAGAATGGTACCACGATAACGATGCCATCGGATATGAGAAGTTTAATGATGTGCTACGGGTTTCGAAACGAATCGAACTACATAAAACTGTACAGTTACGATTCGAACGAGTTTCGTCAAATGATCGAAAATCGAATCGATTGCCATCTCGACACGAACGTATTTCGGTGGGAATTTATGAAGTCGTTTATATTCAAAATGTTTAATTATCGAACGTACTTCGACCAGCTGAACTGGATGGAATATTTAGAATATGTACCTGGTTTCAATCTACGGATCGGTGATCTAGTGTTTCAAGTGTTCGAACGGAATTTGAGCGAATTTGATGCAATTTACGTTGATGTACGAAATACTGAATTAAAGCTGCTGCCGTTTAAATACATCAACGAACTGCTGGTGAGGTATACAAAGCAGGTGGAACATTTAGGATACGAATTTAATAGGACGAGATTCGATCAAATGGTCGCAACGATTAAAAAAAATTATGGCGAGGCTGCAGCTGGATTGATCATAGTGTGATATAGAACAAATTTGAGTCATATGCCTGCATTTAGGAGACGGCATTTTCGACATTCAGGCGAATTTAGTTTACATAATTTTATTTTTTACAAATATTCATCTTAAACATAAAAACATAAATAAAATCATAATTAACACAAATTATACATTTAATAATGCTTTTAACAAAAATTCAGGAGTTGGCTTCTCACAAACACTAAAAACGGATAAATTCTTATTCTCAATCGCCCGTTTGGTGCTTGGCCCGATTGCAATTAAGTTCACTGCGTCCAACCGAAAATTCAACTTACCAAACACTTCCAGTACATAGTTAAAGCCGGATGGACTAAAAAAGACAAAAAATCCTATACAATCGGCTATAATTGAGGTAATTATTTCGCTAATATTGCGCTCCAAATCTGGATGAGCGATTGTCTCGTATATTTCGATTGGCTCCAATTTTATACCATAATTTTCCAATTTTGTTTGTAATATATCCTGTTTAAGATTGCCACATGGAAATAGAAATGGTTTATGTACATCAATTTGGCTAGTTTCGATATCGTCTCTGATAAAATTTGATAAATTTTCAGCATTTCCTGTGTGGTTTCCTTTCACTGGCAACCGCAAGAGATCGGCAATTAACTTATTTGTCTGTTCACCAACACAGTAATTAGATAGCTCGAACCATTCCGTATTTAATCCTTCCGAATTTTTAAGTGCACTATGTGTTCCATAAACAGTTCGAGGACTCGTAAAAATGATCCCCGAATAGTTCGAAGGTGTGTCGAACCTCGATCGCAATACATCCAAATTTTTGTATTGAAAATCAATAGTTGGTATGAATTCGGCGAAAAAATTGTTGTCGTTCAATAGATTTGTGTAATTATCGGTGCTATCACTTTCAGATTTAAATATTATAACTTTTTGCATTATAAATTTTCCGAAATTTTGATTTTCATCCGATAAAAACAAATGTCACAGAACAAATGTCAAAGTTTAAAAATATAGATAAACTGCCGAACGAGACACCTAATGGATTTGCTGCACAACCATCGACAGAACAAAACGAACTCATTTCGATTTGAGACATCTATTGACGAATAGAACAACTCAACCATTTCGTTAAATTAAGAATTTTTATTAACCAGTAATTTAATGGCCTCGGCCATATTATTCAAAGCATCTGTTTGTTTTCGTATCTCGTCCAACGAAGCAATTTTTGCGTCTGCCACTCGTCTCAATTCATTTCGAATACTTATCCCTATATCGATAAGAGTCGTGTCGTCCGTCTGCGTTTGTGCTCCCATATTTCGGTGCGATTGGCTGTCCGTAAATAAATCGCGCACGAGATTGGGTGCCGAATAATTGTCGATAATTTCAATCTCACTTTTGACATACGATTCCAATGGATCCTGTCGATACTGGGTTGGTGATGTTTTGGGAATTTGAGTATTCGAACCAATCGGTACTTGAGCGAATGGAACGGGTTTCGATGTGTCGCTAAAGTTGCCATCGAACGACGATTCATTGTCGGTATTTCTCGTGTCAGTCTCTTTCGCGTAGTCGTAATTCGCGTTCCACAGCAGTAGTGCCCGAATTTCTAATTGTTTCAATTTACTGTTTGCTTTCAGTTTTTCAATGTCATCGGTTAGATCGTTGATACCCTCTTTGCGACATTTGAAGCGGGTTACGTTGCGCCAATTTTCAAAAGTCTAAAACGGTAAAATATAAAAGTTTTCAATCCCTCTCTAACTAGTTTTGTTTTGATTTCAAAATACTCGTTGCCAAGCTCGTTTATCACGCCCCGGCCCCTTCAACTTATTCAGCAGGTAGGTTAGCTCGTCCCAGAGCGGTTGCACCGTCACATCGCTCATTCGCTTGTACAGAATTTCACGATGGCTTTCAATGTAATTGCAATACAATTCGTATTGATCGTTTGTTGTTTTCTTCTCTCGTCGCCGTTGCCCATTTATATTCCCGTAAATTTTGTCGTTGCTGTTACTGTTGAACATGATCCGTTATTTAGTTTCCGACTCGAGCTTTTTTTTGTTTTGATTTCCGATAAAATGAAAATAATTTTATTTGCTCACCACTACACAACTTTATAAAATTAAAATGTCAAAATTAAAACTTAAAATAAAAATGGACGAACGTACAATTACAATAAAATAAAAGTTTATTTTATTTTATTTTCATGTTTAGAGAGCAAACAACAAAGAGAATGAACAGCCAAACGAGAAATTGGTATACATTTGTTTTGGTCGCGCATACAAAATGATGGCGATGAAAAGGAAATAATTGCGTTTTTGGTGTTTCCCCTCCGTCAAAATTTGTTCTCTTTCTAAAACAAAACAAATTGCGCTCTCGCGTGTTAAACGCGATTTAATGTTTTATTTTATCGTACGACCGTAAAATAAAATGTGAAATCAATAATAAAATTATTTTACGAGTTTTTTGTTGTTCTGTTGTTAACAAGTAAACAAAGACAACAGATTTGGTAGTAATATCGAACACTCGGGCTTTATATATTATAGTTGCACATCTACTGTAATGCTCTGGTGAAGTTTATATGGCCAAATCATGTTTTCAGTTAGCTTCGATAATTCTGTGAATATTTTGTTTATAAGCTTTTTGCCAACATTTCTTGTTGAGTTTGAATTGTGCATCGGGAAGAATCAATTAGCTAGTTCGTCAAGTGCTGTAACGACGTTATTATTGACCAAAGAGGTGCCATATAGGTGCAAGGCTGCGGTACTAAGAAGTGATGATTCCTGTGTGATTAGGCTGAGTAGGAACCAAGAGAAGTTTAATAAGCTGATCTTGAAGCTTTTGATGGTCTTACAGTCCGTATCTGACTACTGGTCTTAGAGATTGAGACGCAATAGGTCTTAGAGGAATCTCACTGATGGTTCCAAGTTAGTTTCGGGAAATGTTCATTTTAAACATCAATATAATCCTCCTCTGCCTTTGCTTACATATTGGGTAAAATTACTACACTGAAATTACTACACAGTTTAAGTGTACTTGAATGGGAATTGTTATAAAAATTGTCACATATCGTTACTCGAAATAAATGATTTCACTCACGTTAGTGACTTTCTATATATTATCATTCAACACCATCAAATTCTCAAAGTTTGACAATTTTGGTTATCAACGTTATTGTTGAAGAAGTCAACCTGGTTTTGAGCATCACTGACTTTATACGAGATACCCACTGTCCCCAATCGAGAATACTTCTTCCTACGTTTGCTACTGGGAGCCACCGAAAAATATTGAGCATTACGATAGGAAATTATTCGCAATATATCTACAAATGAAACACTTTATTTTGTTGAGGGTTGGGACTTTAGTGGTATGGTTAGTGGCATACTGACAAGGCCTCTACTGACAAGAGCAATTCAGTATAAAACTGAACGCCATCCCAGAAAGTACATGGATTATGAGTAAATTTATCATTGAGCAGGGTTAAGACAACGTGTGCCCGTAGCAACTATGTTATTGCCAAAAGGTTCGCTCTTCGATCACAACTAGTTACATATCGCGATTTTGTGTTCCACTCAATCAAGGAACGCTATTTGTGGGTTACGTAAGACCTATTGTGGCATGAGACGAATCGAAGAGAAAACTGAGACCTAAGTAAGAAAAGCACGGGTGCGTTATGATAAGTTTTGCAATTCTGATCGAATATTGTGCCTTTCAAGAAAGTTTGAAGTGCTTCACGAATGTATTGATTTGTTTTAACTCCCATTATTTGGCTTTTAGCGGTTTTTAGTTCGAGTACTGTCTTTCCTCTAAATCTGGCCGTTTTTTATGTACATGATCGCTTATGAATTTTGAACAATATACAAGGATACAGTTGTTTAGCTTGATACCCGTTCCGTGTCAAAAATCTGACTAAAGAAAGGCAATACGCTTGATACGTTTAAGGAATTTATGGATCATGTTGGTCAAATCTATAATTGAATTAGTTTACGTAGAACCTCGACATTACTTTGTAGTCTAAATGACTAGTAACTAGAGTGAAAACTTTCATGTTGTCAGCGTAGTGATGTCATCTATCAATATAACATAGGTATTATGTGGCTGCCTTGAGCTACTCAGAGTACATCTAAAAAAACACTATAGACAAGACAGATACCGTTTTGGAAACCATTGACGTCCCAGCATCAATCGAAACCCACATATTTTCCCAAGGCTATACATTGCTACACAGTGGAGATGACCTCGGAAATCTTAGAGTTGGATTTCTAATTGGGCTACAGATACAAAAGGCTGTGTTGGGCTTCGTATGCACGTCAGATTAGCCAACCTGTCAATTGTCTGTGTACGCATGCACCCACTTGTAATTAAATTAAGCCAACCCCAAGATAAAAACTCATTTTACAATAATTTTGATAATCTGACGGGCTCCATACTTGAGCACGAAGTCAGATTGATGATTGGTGACTTTAATGCTAGAGCTTTAATGATGAACTTTGCAATCGCTTCATGATCTTAAAGTAGCTAGTACATACTTTCCTCAAGTACATGAACACATTCACGCTCAACACCCCGAAGCCAAATTGACCTTTTGTTGATTTTATAAGAGTGGGCTTGGGTTGTCCAAAAGCGAGATCTTAACGTACGTCAATAAAATTTGTAGGCAGTGACCATTATCTGGTCACAACAAAGCTACAATAGAAATTTTCGTACAAGTCAGAGAGAACAGGGGAATATACAACGCGATACTCCTGAAAATAAATGAAGAAACGCAACGAAAATATCAAGATCTGGTCAGTAATTGCAGTTTGCAATCCAATTACCAATCTAATGAAATGAACACTGTCTGAGATGTATTGAACATCTCGGTTGTCGATGCTGCCCAGCACACTCTCGGTATAGTAAAAACTAAGCCCAAAAATGATTGATTTGATGAGGAATGTCTTGTTGTTGAGCAACGAAATATAGTCCACAATGAAGCGCAGACACGGTTTACAACTGCAAGAAGAAATAAAGCAGTTCTTGCTAGAAGGGCAGCTAAACGCATTTATAGACAGAAGAAGTGTGAAGCTGGAAGGCTAAGGTCAAGAGTACAACAACTCAGCAAAGAGCACAATTCGCGTGATTTTTCTGTAAAGGAATCTCCAAATTGCACCATACCTTTAGATCTCGGTATGAATCAGTTGCCATTCGGGACCAGGATGACATGTGTTAACACCTCAAGACTATATCTTATTACGACCATCCAATAAACTTTTTGCAGATGCAGATGATATCTGTGTGATTGGATTAAATGGCAATGCGGAGTGAAAGAGATATTTGATCCACTGGAACAGTGTTCAGTGTTCAAAACCAAATATTTGATCTCTGGTTTTAGAAACCAAGAAGAAATTGATTTCTGTCATCTTTGAAGAGAGAGCCGCCTTTCGGTAGGCCAAGAGGTCCCTATCGACGACAATGGTTCTCAATGGAGTCAGATTGTTGACACGACACAGGCCAACAATGGTCTATAAAAACCGTAAAAATACATCAAATGATGAGGAATAATTTAACTAATTCGTCAGCATTCGATAATCTTTACATTTCAAATATTCCAAACAAACCTCTTGCTTAAATTAGCGTTATGTACTCAGACAACAACATTTCGAATGTTGAAAATAAAATATGAAGTCTTGAATAATTATGACAACACATCGATTGATTATGTGTACGCTTGTCATTGACCTAAGACACACACACACACATCAACTGAAAAAAAAACTTCTGACTTTCAATTATCAAGGGTGTAATGAGATGATCGTTTCGTTGTGCAAGAGGAATCCATTAGTTGATATGCATATACATAACGTCTTACAAAACTATATATAACCACTGTGGTTTGACCACCTTTTGTCAAAACTAATGATACGTTATTATACATAATTCATGTGAATCAACCGAAAGCAACCAAACAATAGTAAAAGTGTATTTTGAAAACTTAAAGACTCTCGCATGATGAATCTTGAGCGAAGAAGCAATTGTTTAAATGTTACGTATAAATATGTGTTTAAGCAACGTTAAATGTCAAAGCTTAAATCAAAGAATATCATCAAACGGTAATTGTAGCTATTCTTCAAGTATAATATATAACATTTATATAATAACCCACCGCTAGAGGTCATTGACACCGAACTTTCGTCTATATAATTCTCATTACTCATCACTCATCAATCGTTGATTTATTTTTGGTTTTTTATTTACGAGTAGTTAATGTCAATTCAAATAAACAGTTGTGTAACTTTTAATTGAATTCCGACAGATTTATTGCGATTCATCATCAAATTTAGACATTTGAAACGTCATTACGTATTTAAAATTTAATTACGATACCCACCGCTAGGTTATCTATGGTTATTGGCCACACGAGGTTTTCAGGTTATTTCCGCTTCGTCTGCTTCATTTTCAGTCGGTTCGGTTCAAAGGTTGATAAGCTTCTAGTCCAGTGATGAACCGAATAGTGCAGCCGAGCCTAAGAAGTTGGGGGTCCTTTCAGCTTCCCTAGAGAACTTATCATTAGTGGAATCGATGGAACCTTTAAAAGAAAACAATGATGCCCCGGATATAAACTTATATACAAATGCATTATTATCACGGTGCAAGTGGAAAAACTCTTCATCTCTGAATGTCTGCGATTGAAAAGACTAGCACTGAAAAGCTCACTTGCTCATTCTGATGGTAAAACTCCTTCTTTCCTTGAAAGAAGAACGCGGTAGGATACGATCATGCCCTTTGCAGGAAAATAAACCAAAAGACAGTTACAGATCAACCGAGTGTTGAAGTTACGGATCAATCGAGATGGGGACTCAGGATCGGGTGAAATTCCGAAACTTTCGGATTGGCTTTGATAATGTTGCATCGAAACTTGTTTTGGAAACGGTTATTACCTTAAATTGACTTGACTGTCTGAATGAAGTTAGACTTCACTGGATACTTAATCATGCATAAATACCATAAAAAACGTATCGGCTGATAAATTGGTCCGTTTGGGTGCAGCTTCGACTTTTGTGGTCCTGAGCCCAATCTAGAGTAGACTGGATATCTTAGGATCTCGACCTTGACGATACCGGATATCTTGGGCTTCATTCGAAGAACAAACATATTTCGTGGCTGTTTACGTTTGAAAGAGTATGTCATAACGGGCTAATAGAGCCGGAATGATTGAAAAAAATGATGAAAGACATAAGTTATTATAAAATATAAAAAATATGACGAAAACATCAGGCTGAGCATGTGATGGTGGCCAAATTCAACTTAAAAATTAAAAGACCCAAAATTTTTAACCTCCTCACGTGGTTCTGCCGCCTAGAAGTCCACCAATGAGTGCACTCTTTTTTCTTATTCCTCTACGTCTTCACAGCTGTACGGTTATAATTATGTGGGGGATCTCTAAGCCTGTCTACATATTTAGTTATGAGAGTCCCGTATCAACTCACACGACCACATATATCTGGTGTCACCGAATCAATATCAGTTATCCTGATCTTGACCGACCTTCTGAAAGCGATCCTCATTCAAGACCTAACATGAGACGTGCAGAGTATCAATTCTGCTCTGCTTAGAAGAAGTAGAACGGTTGTGTATTGAAGTCCTTTGTCTTTTCTTACCACAATAAAGTATGACAGATGAAGGTTGAACTAGTCTGCTTTATCATTTATAGATAAAAGTAATTGCGTTTGACGTAGCCAACTATAATGAATTCATTTGAATCGAGGCGGTTATTATGTTATACCTAAACCAGTTTACAGCTCCCATTATCGCTATAGTTAGTTGGGCTTGGAAAACACTGCTATTGAGAGACCAACCGTAAAGAAATTAAAATCCTCACGGTTCATGTTCATGAACCAGTTCTCTCTGGAGGGTATATGCCACAAACTTCCGAAAAGGAAGTTGGTGACGGAATATAAAATTATATGTTACTCCTGTTAGCGGAAACCGATAAGTGCTCAGACAAAGATATATGGTACGAGTATATAGGGAAGTGACAGCAAGAATAATTCCAGAGCGTGATTTGTGTGCTCTTAAAGTGCTCCACAAATTGATACGGAAATATTTGAGTCGATCGAAAATGTGACAGATATTAACCAACCCATATGTAAGTTATATTCACCTTTTCTGGTACTTCCAGCCTTTCTACTTCTCCCTTCTTGTAAACTTTCACCGAGCTCTAGTAGCTAAGGGCGTTTCCACGTTTTCCCAGTTAACAGGCGATTTAATAGCATCTTCCTGAACCAGCTGATCTTTGAAGATCCCATTGAAAGGTCGTGGTACGGATGCGACTCAAAAATCAAATATTCTCAGCATGTGCTGGTAACTGGTATAATTGTACAGAAAAAAGTTTTACTTTGTTATATTTAGCTCAGGTCTTCTTGTCACACTCCAGATGTTAGAAGGATTTGTCTTCGACCACTTGAATATTTAACCATTTATTTTAACGGGTTCCGCACGAGACTGTCGATGTCTTTTAGAAGTCTATATATACGAATAGTGATTGTATTGGGTTTGATAACGTAGCATTTCTCTAGCATCCCCCTCAGAGTGAAGATGTTATGTTTGTACGAAACCTAAATCGCTACGGTTACAGTGGTCATGTAAAGCCTCGTATTCATTATACCTATTATTCTTTCCCTTGCGGGAGAGCTGTTCACATATCACGAAGACGTGAAATTTCTTATTTTATCGAATGACCGAGAGAGTGGTTTGAAGTGGAATTCTGGTTGAGGCAAAAAGGGTTGCTTGTTTGCTTAGGAGTGAGAAAAAATAATAGCTCCGCAAAACCTATTGGAGACTTTCGGCGACAATACAGCCGTTGTGAGGTTGAAGGAAATTTGTGTAACTTGAGTGTTCAATTTTGCCATATTCCAACAAAAAATTAATAATTGTCTATAGTGGATAGAGTAGAGACGAAACATTTATTCTGAAATTATTGGGAAGTGGTCTGACTCGATTTTGACTTCACGTTATTATGCCTTTTAGGCTGGATCTTGCGACAAAAGTCTATGTTCATATTCGCCTTATGAATGTGATTGTGAGAAAAGATGCATAGTACAAAATTCCATCGGAACCGATTACTTGGGCACTTACAGACTTGAAAGTAGAGTAGTTAATTATTCGAAGGTGGTTTGATCAAATGTTCAAATGTATTGCCACTCAAAACCGATGGTGATGGTTTGGGCAGCTGTGATGGCCGAAAGCCGTTCACCACTCGGGTTTTGGTTCGTATAGCATCAAGATAAATGCTCAAATTTATCGGAATCATATGTTGGAAGGAGCGTTGAAGCACAAAAACATTTCGGCCGAACAGCCTAGACTCGGCGTCGAATCATAAAGCGCGTGTCAATCAAGATTGGCTGAGAAAAAAATGTTCTGAGGTTCATTCACACTGCCCAATGGCCACCGAATGCAAATCAGCTAGATTTCTCGGTTTGGAGTATTTTGAAGTGGAGGGTTGGGACAAAAAATAATACCAAAGTGTCGATCATCTCAAGCAAGCGATTTTCCAGGAATGGGTCAAAATACCACAGTCATCGATGCCAAAAGTTAAATACATGGCGGGGTCATATAATCGCTATTTGAATCAAGACTTTTCCAGAAGCTGACGAAATAACTCGGAATACACAGAATTCGAACAACATCGTACCACCCGCAAGCAAATGGCTTAATAGAGAGGTTTCATCCAATCGTTGAAAGCTTCCTTTTATTCTAAAGATAACGTAGAATGGGTTAGTGAACTTCCGTTTACTCTACTGGGTCTATATACGTGTCGCGGTAGTGTATGGGCAATCCTTATGCTTTCCAGGTCAACTCATCACGGGTTCATCCGTGATTCGCAGTCAGATTTTATAAAAAACCTACGCGAATATTTTAAGAAAGTTCCTCCGTCCAGAGATAGGAATAGTGGTTGCCCTATACTGTATATATTCCAACATCACTCGAAAGCTGCGATTTTGTTTTTGTAAGAGTAGATAAGGTAGAAACTGGATTGTCACTACCATATACGAGGGTACTTACAAAATCATTCGTACGTTAAGGAAACAGTGTATCGTAGATATAAATGGAACCAATCAAACAATTTCCATCGATCGTGTAAAACCGCAGCGTTTCTGCAGACTGATGCGAGTCGAATGCGGGCACCCACAAATACAACATGCAGTCAGGTTCGTTTCATGTCGCAACAAGCCTAATCACTAAGCGGGCGAATTCAGGCACCACAACGCATTACGGCATAATAATCATAATCAAACGAGAGGGGGGGGGGGGGGGGGGGAATTTAAATATTTGTGAATAGTTTTTACTTTGATTCACAATTCTGTGGTGTGGTTTTGGTAACACTGTAAGTCCAACCCTTGATAGTCAACTTGCAATTGAAATTCTTCGATCAGGTTAAATAAAGAAGGAAGACTAGACTTGTTTCCCACCTCTCATCGAAACAGTTGCGATCAGTTCAACATGCATCTTATATGGGTGCCATATGATGATAACCCACTTGCACTTTAGTCACATCTCACCAAGCAAGAAATACAGAAATATTGTTCTTAAAGGACAAAGAGAGATTTAGCCAAAGCTGGACATGGTTTAGTCCATGTAACCGTGTATAGTGTATGAGCAAACTTGATAGCCACGAGGGCAGATCTGATGTTTTCTCATATTATATAATGACGAAGTCGATTCTAGGCCAAAATACATTTTACAGACCGACACCATTAAGTTGGACGCTACTGTTATTCATACCTTCAAGCACATCTTTGAGCTTGAACTTTGTGGTTATAAATACAGATCACATGTACCTTGTTTTTCGTTCTCAAGAAGGCCAGTAAAATCTAACCTAACCTAACCAAATGGTTAACTACATCATGTAGAGGAACTAACCGAGCTCAAATCAGAAGAGGATATAACTGAGATGAATGTGAAACCGATTCTTCATTTGATTGCTATCGAGAATTTACATCTACGAGTATATGGTTCGCTGCAAAAACACAGAGCTCATGGACCAACCGATCATTCATGTCAACACTACATATATGTGCTGATCGTTTACGTATTCAATCTACTTGCTCGATTTGGATGAAATCAGCATAAAAGAGGTCATAAAAATAAGGAAGTTGAAGTATTCTTGCTTATCGACCAAATGGCACAGTGGTTTAAACTGTTACAGTTGGAGCAAGGTACCAGGTTCAAATCCGGACAGGTATGATGAAGATGAACTCATATACGACCGACTGTTGGTGTGCATAACTCATGAACCATGTGCCATGTTAGTACTCGTAAGGTAAAAGAGAACTACAACTGAGTGGGGAGTGGTTCGACCCTAAAGACAAAAAAAACATGTATTGTAGTCTCCTGATAGATTATACGGATATTTTCTCAGGATCGATTGATAATGCAAAATAATTTGAATTTCCGCTGATGATAGTTGAACTGCAGGTAGATTCTTAAAAAGTAAACAGAAATAATTTACACCATAACTGATGGGCTGTCTCGTCTTGAATGGTGAGAAAGACCTTTCTAGTTGAGGTGGCGGATGAAAAATTCCAAAGATAGGTTAAGTAGATTGAGTCTGCTTGGTATCACAAAATACGAGACTACATGTTCCGCTGGATGCAGTGTAAGCCTGATTGACGTCACTACTACACCGTATACAGAAATGACCTGAGAGCTTAACCAGAAACCAGGAGATATATAAGACATCTGCAAAAATGTTGAATGTTCGTTTGGTCGTCAATATTGAGCCTCCAAAAGTCTCACTAACTTTACTGGTATTCAAGTACGGCTTGAATCGCTTGTACACTCGTGTTTAAACGTTCCAACACAAAGTAAGGCTTAAAATAATCTAAGAAACTTTATTGAGAATCCTTTATACAAAACTGTCCATTTTTCAGTCTAAATCATAGCCCATCGCTTCGGCCGCTTCATCACCAAATACTGTGCGAATTTTTATAACCACCTTGTCCAATTTCTCCCGATTTATTCCACCCCCGTCTGATATACCATTGTAACGTTCAAATTGTCGCATCATTTCATTCATGGTTTTGAAAGGCGCCAATCGATCTTCGACCCGTTGAGCTTTATCATATTCCGTTCTAAACTGATCAAAATTACAATCGAAGATTTCGTATATTAAATCAGGTACAGCATCTTGAAATTTAGACATTAAAACCAGTTGTATTGCATCCTCGTCCACCGCGACAACCTGATCAAATATAAAATCGGTTATAAATCTCGAACGAAACATGTTGGTGTGCAAATGGCACTCAATACGATTCCTGATTAGTTCCTCGTAGCTCGCGGTTTGGTAATTCCCATAAAGCTTGATGTAATTCGATTCGTTCTGAAATCCATAGCACAACATCATACTGCGTATCTCACCATCCAAAAATATACCTGGATTGTACTCGACGAGTTGGACATATAAATTCGAGTACTTTTCGAAATCATTCAAACATTTATTGTGGCCGGCATAGCATGCCCATTTCATTGCAATCATTCGAACTATTTCGACTTGTTCGAATACTAACAAATCGTTGACGTAAGTATCGTACAGGCCGCCGAATATTGTACCAATCACTTCATTCAAGTGCGTTTTGTATTGTTTGGATAGGTCACGTGTCACTATTTCGTCCAAAATCACATTAGCCACAAACCATGGACGTGGATTAACTTCTCGCCTCAAATACTGGAACAGAGCGAAAAACATGGACTCGGACATTTCTTTCGATCTCATTAGTAGGTAGGCGGTTGTTAATAGGTAGTCTCGATTCACTGGATGTATGCTATCCACATTGCCGTTAGTCAGCTCGTCTATAATCAAATTCCAGTTTCGTTCGTCGTAATTCACTAGAAAGTATCCCGTTGAACGTTTATTTAATATAATCCAATCATTTGGCGGCACACCAAGTGAAATGGTTTTATTTTTAGTACTCAGCCAACCGTCTGGTTTGGTTTCATCAAAATTTGGACTTGATTTCGTGGCAATGCTGTACGGTATCCACCATTTGGCATCGCCATCCAAATCAGACCATCCATACGGGGTTTGCGACACCATAAACTCGCCACTTGTGTAGTTTCGATCGACTTTAACAATCGGATATCCTCTTTGATTCACCCATCCAGTAGCGAATTCATCAAAATTTGGTTCACTATCGAAATGCTGCGACAGAAGATGTATAACATCGATACGAGCTGCCAATGAGTCCTGTAATATTTTCTTAAATTTGTCCTCCCCAATCACGTGACTTATCATTTGAAATAGGGCTGCACTTTTTGTATACCTCACGTCTCGACGACTATTCGCATCACTCAATCGGATACTGTCGAGTGTATGCTCGATTTCGAACGACGCATGATACGAAATCATTTTAAACAAATTTTCACCGTTCGGTTCAATAATCTCCAGCATTTTGACCGTTAAAAACGATGAAAGGCCATCTTTGATCCAATCGAATGGCGAACCAATCGAATCGTATAGAGTCATAAAGAAATGGTCTCCAATGGCTTTGGCCGCTGTCGGGATTATACGCATAGGTTTTAACGATGCTCGGCCATATTGAATGGTCGAGTCGCGACACATGACTAAACCATAGCTAGTGATTGATGTTAATCTCAACTCGGGTATCGCTATGAAGTCTAATTTTGGTGCTGGTATTTCGTGTTTCAAGTATTTTTCGTACGCATCGAAAATTTGGCCAACAAATTCGGGAAATATATAGATTGAACCGATCGAAAGCCGTGGGCCATACACTGTGATCGGATAGTTTCTATGATTAGTTATTTTGACGGACGCAAAGTCTCCAACGACGAATCCAAACGAGTGTAATGCAATCGGTGGCGTTTCATCGAATTTTGTGGTTACGAGTGATTCGTTTCCGATACGGGTTGACGGCATATTTGATAAGGCCGTTAGATTTTCACTATGCGTTATACTAAGCTCGTACTTTGTGTCCACCACAATTTGAGTGAATCTTGGAAAAATCATACGGTACTTGTGTGTCAAATCTGTATATACGAGCGAACTGAAATAAGAATTTAATTTCTATTAGTTGAAGCCAGGTGTTAACCCAGGTCATTTCATACCTCAACGCGCCATGCTGTGTCTTATACACTATTCTTTCCAATCCTATATGGTACTGATAGTCGATTCCATTAAATTTTATAGACATTTCATACAAATGATCTTTATAAACCAACCCATCGTCATTCTCCAACCGATATGCCTGTTCGGCGAGTTCACCAACCGTTGTATATTTGAAATGATCAATGGCAATCGATGTATTCACGTCTCGAATTGCTATCTCGGTTATATTGCCGAAATAGTCGAGTTGTATAAACGTCAAATCCTCGGTGGCTCTAAATTCGATCGAAACGCTGCCATTATACGTTGCCAAACTTTCATCCTCACCAAATGTATAGTGTAGTTTATACTTCACAGGCACTAAACAGGTCGCACTTGCAACAACCGACACAAACACTAAGATAATGATCAACATGACGTTCTGTATCTTGAAATGGTGATGCTTTACTAAATTTCGATAGTATAATGTGTCTCTTTATATATGTGTACATTCGTGTACTGAGTATAGACGTTATCTTATCACAAAAGACATGAGTTCGTGGAACTCAAAAATGTTTTTGTTTTTGTTTCGTTCTCTTAAATTATTTCCTTGCTTTGTTTCTCTTATGGTTATGGACAGTAGTGGTTAGACAAAACTATTGGTTCAATTCAGTTCATATTAATGTTGTAGTTTGCTGCAGATTGTGTTAATAAAGAATGGTTCCCACCGACCAAATGGTGCTGTGCTTAAAGCTGCGGTAGTTGAAGCGGGAAAAGATCGGTGATGTGTCGGTACCACTTGTTGAAGTGCCGAATTCATGAGTCTATATAGACTTATTTTTGTGTCATCCGTCACTCAGGCTCAATTACCTCATTGTGACATCCAACTTTTTTGAACTTTACGTTTCGGGTATAGGTCCGAGTTTATCAGATGTGTTCATTTACACCACCGATCGCTTCGTCCAAACGATCGATGGAGAAAATCTCTTTTGGATCTTACCGCTATCGGGATTCGAATGCAGTACCTCTTGCTCTATTTGTCACAGCTTTAACGACTGCGCCATCTGGGATTTTGTTTTTTGTAATAGCACTTAGGATATTAATCCTTAATATGAATGTTCTTGCGCAACAAACACACAGCACTACTAATAATAAGGATGGGAAGGAATTAGGAAGGATGGAGGTTTGAAAGGACTCAAGGAATAAGGGTTTTAGTCTTCAAGTTTCATACTTTTGAAATTAAGTTTAAATCTCGGTAAAGTATACGCCAAGGGAAACGCTCCACTATTCAGCTCATTCCACATTCGCGCACTCCGAACAAAAAACGAGTTCTGGAACCTATTGGTCCTGGCGAATTTAATTTCCAGATTATATCAGTGTAAAGGTCTTCTTAAGTTGTGCGTGGGTCTTGATAAACCAGGCATAAGTTCGTAAAGTTCCGATGAGCAATGACCATGAAAGTATTTGTAGAACACACATAAAGATCCCGCATTCCGCCTGTGGGAAAGAGCCTCGAGATTTGAAGATACATTTACATCCTCGATCATTCGAGATGCTCGGCCTTGGACTCGATCGAGTGCAGCCAGATGTGTTTTTGGTGCTCCAGCCCAAATGTGAGAATTATACTCTAGTCTGGGTCTTATATATGTCTTGTAAATTGAAAGTGTTCCAGATGTTGTAAAATAAAACTTACATCGTAGTAGAAATCCAGAGCCATCTAGCTGCACCAATCGCTGCTTTGTTTATTTGTTCATTCCAGGACATTTTCTTTGGTAAATTCAAGCCGAGAATCGAAAATGAGTCAGATGTAGCCAAACTGGATTCGCCTATCAGAAAAGATGGCGAATAGTCATCATTTCGGCCAGAAAAAACACAGGATTGAAAATTGTTGGGATTGAATTCAACCCTGTTGGCTTCACCCCACTCCAGAATTGTGATGAGATCACGCTTAAGGCGATCGTTCATAGCAATTCTTTCCGCGAGAACATCGTTTCGCGATGAAGAAGAAGGTAAGCAGTATGAGGAGGAGAGTGAGCTGTCATCAGCATAAGAATATATTGGATTGAGCGTTGATGATAGAAGATCATCGATAAAAATTAGAAAAAGAGTGGAGAAAGGACGAATCGTGCCATCCACCACCACTTGGATTTTACGACAGAAAAGAAAATTCTCAACCCATAGGATTTAAGAACCGTGAAGGCCAACTGTCCTCAGTTTGTACAGTAAACCCTTGTGCCACACGCGATCAAATGCTTTCGAAATATCAAGCGCAATGACTTGTGATTCACCAGATTGATGGATACTTCTGTTCCATTTTTTAGTGATGCGACGTTAATTAAGTCTCCGGCTGAGCGTCCTCGGCAAAAACCATACTGGCGATCTGAAATTAGTGGTGATCTTCCAAATAATTCATCAGTGGAAATTTGATTATCGTCTCAAGTACTTTGGAAAGCACCGAGACAAAAGCGATTGGACGATAATTCGAAGGGTCCGACTTGCTGCCCTTTTTCGGCACGGGATGAAAGTGGCTTTGACAAGGATTTACAACAATATTTGAGTACAATTGGGAGAATACCATCCGGACCGGCTGACTTGTTGGGGTTAATGTTTGCAAGAACTTTGGCGACAACTCCTCGATAGGTCGGAATCTAATGCAGCGCATCGACGAGCTGACTTGCGAGATAACAGGTGGTGTTGAATTAGATTGAGCTAAGTTGGAGTTAGCAGCAAATTTTCGAGCGAAGAGATTAGCCTTTTCATGGGCAGTGGAAAAAATACTATCGCCATCTTTGAGAGGCGGTATAGAAGATTTCCTACTTTCCAAAAAGTTTTCCTCGACTTTACGAGTAAATGACCAAAACGTTCGATTGCTGTTGGTGGTATCTAAAATCTGCCGCAACTCTGCTCTAACCTTCTTTTCGTATTCTAGTTTAGCTTTCGATATCGTTCGTGTTGCTATAGGTTTCTATCCACCTTGAATTCGGATAGATGTTCAGCTGTCGGGTTTTGGCGATAGATACTTGCGGTTGCTTTCCTGCAGTCGTGATTGTGCCAAAGATTGTTTAACTTTTTTGGCTTAGAGAAACTAGAAGGAATGAACTGTTCCATTCCTGTTATATAACCGGTTTTATAGGGCTGTTATATGATGTAAAGTAGAAGGTAAATAAGCAAACTGCGAAAAAACTGGGCGTGCCTTGAACCCAATAAAATATTGGAAAGATAGAAATTATGAAGCAGGCCTACGGACCAATAATAATTGTGGTGACCAAAAACCATACCACGAAATTATATTAAAGGTTTCTTTCAGAGTACTGATTGAGCCAGGTTGTGTGGTAGCATTTATCTCTGTAAGGGTATTAGTTCGAAGTTATAAAGAAGCAAGAAGACATTTAGACGCATGAAGAGCATTTAAAAATGGTGGACCTTATCACAACAACAAGTAATTTAATCGGTCTTGAGTACTACCTGTTCATTCTAAATGGTAACATTTTGAAAGTGTTCACGATCTTCAGTTTCCCATACCAGCAGCTCGCACAAAATGTACTCTGCTATGGCTCCGTCCCGACAACTGATAAACTCTTCAACCAACTAGCACTTGTCAATTTGGTCGCAATTGCTGATTGCGATGTTTTTTTAAACAAGATTATCAGTTGGACGCTTATGTATGAAGAGAGCGTGTGGAGGCCAGCTCTTGATAAAGTAACGTACAAAAAGGGGATCGGGAAGGTACAAAGAACGGCCTGCATGACTATTAGCAGGGCGCTGAGGACAAGACATACACGTGCCTTGGAGGTTATGTTTCACCTTCTTCTCGTTGATATTTATGGTAAGCAGATGGCAGGCGATTACGGCCACCTGACTATCAGCCATATCTCTATAGAAATGGCTTCAGACAGGACACTCGTGAATAATTAGATCGCTAACTACACAGACTTTGTGCTTCGAAAAAAAATTCCGAACAACCTGCTCCTCAAGAGAATCTTGGCGGAGCGGGTCGGTGGCGGGAACGGAAGCAATAGAGTTCTTCACAGATGGTTCCAAGCAACACGGTAAAGTAGAAGCTGGAGTCTTCTGTGATAAATTGAAAGTAAGCACATCAGTTCGTCTCCCTGATCATTGCAGCGTGTATCAGGCAGAGATGATAGCGATTGAGGAGGTCCTGAATTGGTTGAGACATAATGTGGTATTCTCGACTGATATCGGACAGTCAGGCGTCAATCAAGTCACTGGATTCTGTTTTTCTGATGTCTAGAGTGGCGTTGGGTTGCTTCTTGTCTCTGAATGAGATGAGTGAGCATTTCAACATTCAGATAGTCTGGGTTCCTCGGACGTCATGAAGAAGTTGGAGAGGCCCATTAAGGCACTCAAGACTGTGCTTAACAAAGAGGCAATAGACTCAGCGACGGAGAGGAAGACGAACACCTTCTCATGTTGTGTAGCAAGGCAAGTCTGGCCAAAGCTGGGTTTGAAACGCTCAAAGCTACTGACTTCCTTACGAAGACGTGAACTAAAACCGATCTTGGGGATACTCACAGTATCCAGGACACCGTCTAGAAAACTCTAATGTTCGAGATTTATCACGCTACATAAGTAGCTCAAACTGGTTTTCATAAAGGTAATGCGAAAATCCTGTGGTGTCACAATGGACCGTGTGTTATAGCGGTAACTCAACCTGACCTAACCTAGTATCAGTTGGACTGCTATTAGTGTTCAGTCGACAATTATATTCCCTCCGAAGTTGTTATTAGCTGTCTCAATTAACATCGATGATATCGAAGTCCTGTTGTTCTGAAGCTCAGCCTATACGATTGCTTCTGATCTTGCTGGAATTTCAGCAT